>WBMV01006787.1:285888-331935 GCA_013396655.1 Campylorhamphus procurvoides
CGGCCCGGCCGCTGCTGCTCGGACACGGCCCCGGTGCCACTTGGACACAGCCCCGGTGGCGCTCGGGGCACAGCCCCGGTGCTTGGACACGGCGCCCGGTGCCACTCTGGGCAGAGCCCCGTGCTCGGGGCCACTTGAGCACAGCCCCGGTGCTGGCCGAGGCAGAGCCCTGTGCCCGAGGCACAGCCCCGGTGCCGCTCTGGGCACGGCCCCGGTGCCACTTGGACACAGCCCCGGTTCTGGCCGGGGTACAGCCCTGTGCTCGGGGCACAGCCCCGGTGGCGCTCTGGGGCACAGCCCCGGTGCCCGGACACAGCCCCGCTGCCCCGTCCCCCCCCGCCAGCGCTGCCACTTCGGAAACGGGGACAAAGGTGGCTCCGTCCGCAGGAGCTCGCCTGCCGCTCGGAAACTTCCCTGTTTTGTGAGCTAAGCACTTGTGCGCTTGTTTGTTCTTCTGTTTTTAATGTTTTCCTTTCTACTTGGCCACCTGTTTCACCGACCCTGCCTGCTTAGGGAAGTTGTGGTTGATGCCATCTCGGTGTAACTTCTGCTGTAGGGACGCAAAGCCTTTCTCAAGACGGGCGATTTGTTGGGTCAATGATGGCAGGATTAAATTCTGGCTTAATGCTGTGTAAACAGCCCTGGTGCCCTTGATATCTTGGCTGTACTTGGGCTCGGTGCAGTTCATGCTGGTTTTGGCTCTGCTGTAGGTGCGGGGAAGGTGGGTTTGATACAGATAATCCCCTGGTGGTTTCATAGACAGCACCGAGTGCTACACAGGTTTCTGTTTGTGAGTTTTACGAAGTGTGCTTGGCTCTCTTTCGGGCACTCTGGCACTGGATATGGCATCATATGACAGTGACTCCTGTAGCTTCAATCAGTAAATTCTCTGCGTGTTTATCAAGTTATTTTGCTGAATGTCGTGTGTGCCTTTATAATCAGTGTTTCCTGCGTGCCAGAAACAACGAAATATGTGTGGTTTGTGCCGTTTTGAGATATTCACTTACAACTTTCCTCCTTGCTTAAGTCGTTTCTTTAATATTAACGAGGGATTTAATACACATTTACCGGTCCAGCCTGCCGGGGACGACTGTATTGAAATGTAAGCGCCTTTTGGTTTCCCAAGAGGCAGCCTTAGATAGAATTACATTGGTGGTTGCAAAATGACTCACATGTTTGGTTCTGTGACAGTTTGAACCCTCTTGGAGCCGGTTCAGCACTGTTTCCCTTCCCACCCCCCCCAGCCATCTGCTAACCCACACTGCTTTCAGAGGTACCTGTTGCCTGTACCTGCGGTAGAACGAGTTGAAAGGAACTTTAGGGGCTCTCACCGTGAGGGAGATGGGCATTAGCTATTGAATTGTGGCTGAATGGGCACAGAAGCCCTTTCAAAGCGTGCAGGGCTGTGTTAGAATCACCCCGTTACTCACTCTGTACATGACAATTGCAGCAGTTACCACTTCAGGCTCCAGGGCAGTGAATTTGGCCCGCTGAGAACCCGCTGCTGTGCTGCTTTATGAATCACAGGAAGGTCAGCAGGCTCTAATTTGTGGTTTTCCACCTACTCTTTGAAGTTTGAGTTCATTGTGTGTGTTTGCAGCTTGTCTGATGCCTGTTAGTACCGAGATTTCTTTGTGGCATATTAGATGCATTGAGGCTCTGAGTGTGTTTGGTGTGGGCAGGGAAGGAAACAGTGGGCTTGTAGTAAAAAATAAGCTCATGTAGTTAATGTGAGAGATGTGTTGCTGCTTAGTTTGACTTGAGAAAGTACTTTGGGGAGATGAAAGGCTGAGAGAATCAGGATTGTTGAGGGTGGAGAGGAGAAGGCCCGGGGTGACCTAATTGTGACCTTCCAGGACCTGAAGGGGCTGACAAGAAAGATGGAGAGGGAGTATTTACAAGGGCTTTGAGGACAAGAGGAATGGCTTCCCACTGACAGAGTAGGTTAAGATTGGATATTAGGGAGAAATTCTTCCCTGGGAGGGTGGGCAGGCCCTGGCACAGGGTGCCCAGAAAAGCTGTGGCTGTCCCATCCCTGCAAGTGTTCCAGGACAGGTTGGATGGGCTTGGAGCAACCTGGGCTAGTGGAAGGTGTCCCTGCCCATGGCAGGGTGTGGGGCTGGGTGATCTTTTGGGTCCCTTTTACCCCTAACCATTCTGGGATTCTCTGAAACATGCTGGTAAAAGTGTAGGCCTGGATAAACCACTTCCAGCCATGTGGTGTCCTGATGTCACACCTAAGTCAAATTACAGAATAATGACAATAAAATCCATGTTTTGCTGTCTCTTGGTAGTTGGGGATTCATCTCCAAATCTGCTTGCTCCCTTTTTCCCTTCTGGTTAGCTGTAATTAATAGATGAAAAGAAAAAAAAAGCAAGCTCAGAATCTTCATAATGGTGTGCTCTGTGCAGTATTCTGTGAAAGAATTGATGTCTTTAGTTTATTTCTTGTACAGATACAGTGTTAATACAAGCACTGTGATATGTGTACATCCATCTAAACCAGCAAACAAAGCACCTGCATGGTTGCAGCCCCTCAGGGACCCACAGCTTCACACAGCAATTTGTGCCAGGGCAAAGAATGAAAGTGAAACACACATCTTTCTTTGAATTAAAATTGGAGCCCAATTTCATGGTGCCAGGGGAACCTCAGATAGTGTATTTCTTGTGCTCCCTGCAGCTGGAAACATGACTTGCACATGTTTATCTGAAGAGCAGCTGTTTTGGGCTGATGTCATGGACTGAGCAGGGAGGGGAAAAGAGTCAGAATTGGAGTTTATCAGGCAGAATGTCTGTGAGCTGCTTTGCATAATTCTTTTATGGGCAATTTTTGGCAATGATAACTGGTTCTTTGTAGGGCTGTGTGTGGAGTGTGGTGAGAGAGCTTTTTCTCCTGTGGAGACAGTAAGTGACTTACGACTTGTTGAGGCTTCTGAAGCAAGCAGAACTCCTTGCCTGAAAGACTGGCAGTTAAATCTGTAATTATACCCCATGAGTCCTGCAGCTTTGGCTGGTAAAATCCCTATCTTGTAAAACTGTTGGGAAAGCAGAGCAGTGAATCTCAGCTGTGTAACTTGCCCCAGCGTGTGTGTGTGTGGGAAAAGCAGGTTGCAGCAAAAGAATTTGCCTAACTGGCCTTGCACCACAGCCTTTTATGGTCTCTAGGTCAGAAGGAGCTACTCTTTCAGTTTTTCCCTCTTTCATGTTTTATGGATGGTTTAATTTTTTAATTTATTTTTAGAATGTAGCCAATAAATGAACATATTAATATAAAATGAACCTTTAATAGTGACAGTACATGGAGTTGACTGTGCAGCCAAGAAAACACACAAATGCCTTTCTGTGCTGTGTGCTCCAGTAGACAGGGGTGTGTGAAGCTGAGGGACAGAGTTTCTGTCCCTGGCAGTGTTATTTTATGTGCTTGTCAGGTATAGGCTTGTTGCAAAATGACATTTAGCTGTCTTGCTGCAAGGTGTGGAAAAATTGCAGCTCAACTGTTTGGAAGGAGAATGACAGGACACAAAGTCAGAGTGAGGGTGCAAACCTCTCGTGGGACTCAGCTGAGTGTTTTAACCACTATTGCCCAAAAGTCTTATTTTACCTCTATCTTTCTCTCATCTTTATCAGAAAAATGAATCTTTTCCTTCTAGGGATGTGTGTGTTGTGTGCATGTGATTTAAATACTCCTGCTGAGCATGATTCATTGTTTTCCATGTAATTTGTCCAAAACCTGAGCTTTACACCAGTCAGGATCCTGTCCTGTGTGTGAGGAAGTGCTAGTGGCCAGCCAGGAATTTAGGGGAGTGCAGTGTTCATCTGAAGTGAGGGTCATTTTTAACTGCAGCAGAGCAGCCAACTTTCCAGGGCACTTTAGGGTGGCAGCTTGATAGGACAGCACATTGCCTAAAAATAGGGCCATTGTCCTGGTGGAGGGAGAGGCTGGATACCCAATCCTCCTGGGTCAGGGAACTGGCTTTTGGGCTCTCTCCTTTGGTAATCTCCAGAGACCCTGTTCTCTGCACAGAAAGGCTGGAGCTGAAAACAGGATTGTCTCTTCCTAACCATGGCTTTTATGTGTAGGTTTTGGTTTTTTAACCTCCATGTAGCTGAACTCCAAATCAGAATCCAGGGGACCAGTACAGTGACAATTAATTCACCCTTTCTGCAGGACAGGTGGAGGCTGAGAGCTCATAAAACTTCAAAGGAATCAAAAGGGCAGTGGAATTGAGTTCAGATCTCAATGTAAGATTGTGCTTTCATGTAAGAAATTTTATTTTTATTTTGCAACAAATTAGTTCTAGAATTATTTTTTCCCTGATAGCCCAATTAGCTATTTTTTTAACCCTGAAAAGCCAGCATATATTTATAAATTTGATGAACATGCATGTGTCTAATTGGCCCCTGGGTTCATGGAGTTCTGTCTATATTCTTTTATTTAGCAATGGTGAGATTTCATCCCTTGTGGCAGGATATTCTGGAAACATTCCAGTTCCCCTCTGTTAGAATTTACTCAATCTTGAGGAAGAGGCTGAGCACCTCTTTCTGGAAGTCTTTATTTTCTGTCACTGCCTTAATGCTCAGTTGGACTAAGACAAATAATTGACCCTTTTAGACTCTGCCTCCCTCCTACATAAAGTAAAATATAGGAGCAATTTGGCACAGTGACATCTCTGTGTTCAGCACTTTTCTGTGCACTTTGCTCCTTCTTCTGTTTCTTAATTAACCAGCCTTTTCAGTAACAGAACTGTTGTTAGCAAATCGCTGGCCAATCCAGGTAATTTAGATTTTGGGTTGTTTCCTTCTGTGTTTGAAATAAGTAAAACAGATTGAAATGAATATTAGGGAAAACACTGCCCACCCAATGTCCCCTTGAAATTGATGGAAAAAGGGAAATAAGTGGAAAGCAGATTTGCTATGAATCTTTAGGAATAGTTGGAGCAGTAATAAAAAGGAAAGTTATCTCCCAGTGATTAGTAATTTACAGTTGTGCCACATGATAAAGCTGCCTTGAAACCTTATGCTGGTTTTGCTGCTGCAGAATATCTTTAAGACATAAAACATATTTCTTTTTTCAATCTCAGCTTGCAAAGAGCAAGCCCATATTCCAGGGTTAGTCCTAAGGGGTCTGTCCTATAGCTGTCGTTGCCCATCTTCCCTTGCTGTGTATCTTCAGGTTCTGGTTTGGACTCCTGAGCCAGGCTCTAGTTTTGTTTCCTGCAGCAGCAGGTGAGCAGTTGTGGAGGAGCTGGGTAAGCTGAGAGTGTTGGAGGTGTTGCTGACTGCCCTGGTGTCTGCTCTGCAGGTACATCCGCCTCTATGGCAGGAAGTTCAGCAGGGAGGACCACGTGCTGTTCATCAAGCTGCTCTACGAGTTGGTGACCATCCCCAGGCTGGAGATCAGCATGATGCAGGGCTTTGCTCGCCTGCTCATCAACCTGCTCAAGTAAGTGCCCCTTTCTGCTGACACTGGAAAGCTCCTGAGCACTTGCTCAATGTTGTTCTATACATATGTAATATGTGTTCTGCCCCAGTCACCTCTTACCTGCCCTGTGCAGGTGCTGTGGGTTCAAGAGTTCTCATTATGCAAACACAGGCTTTAGGAGTGGTACTGAAAGTGAAAGAATGCCAGCTGTTCCCTCTTAGGAAGAGCAAACATCTCAGAGAGCCAGGCCTTAAGGTGTAATCTGGGCTAGGGGGAAGGTGAAGGCTGGCTCACAACTTGGTAATGTTTATTTCACTGAGGCAAATCTTGGGAATGCTGCCAGTCAGCTTGGCCTTGCTGCAGCTGGTGCCACAGTGGGAGCAGGGGCTGGGCTGTCCTGGGGTACAGCATGGCCCTGTGAGTGTTTAATCCTCAAGTGCCTGGTGTTTTGTTTCCTACTAGGAAAAAAGAACTGCTTTCCAGGGATGATTTGGAGTTACCATGGAGACCACTTTATGAAATGTTGGAAAGGATATTATACTCCAAAACAGAACATCTGGGATTAAATTGGTTTCCCAAGTAAGTTTGCGTGTTAAAAGTGCCTATAATGCTTTAAAGTACTTTGTAATTTGCTTCTAATCCCTGGAATTTGATACGTGGGAGATATTCTGGTTGTATTTTCATGAAGCATATTTCAGTAATTGCATGCAAGGCTGCACTAAATCATGGATCTGCTTCTGCCAGGGGCTTGTTTGTCATGGTGATCCTTTATGAACGAGATTAATTTCTAATTACGCTGGAACAGGGGTCATTGTCAGCTTATTTTAGGGTGATAACCCAAGGTCTAACAAATTTAATATCCAATATTTAACAGTATTGCCATGCTTTAACCCCAGCAGGCAACTAAGCCCTGCACAGCCACTCACTCACAGAATGGAGGGAGAGCTGGGAGGGCAAAAGTGGGAAAACTCAGGGGTTCAGCTAAGGACAGGTGAGAATGGCAAGAAAATAACCTTGTCCCAGGCAAACCCAGCAGAGATATTAAGTTACACATCAGCTGTTCTGTAGCACAATAAGGGCTGGGGGACAAAGCAGAAATGGGGCTGTCCATAAATACCTGTCCTGCAGTCGTTCCCAGGATCTGGAATCCAGGTGTAAATCAGCCTGCACTCCAAGGAAGGCCAAGAGCCTTCTCCAGGAAATACATGGATATACTCAAAGTGATGCCAGGATGGGGAAAAATCATTTTTTCCCCAGTTAAGAATTTTCAACATGTTGTACTGATTTTAAAAATGAGAACTTGCTTTCTTTGCCTGTCAATCCAACCCCATCTGTCAGATTTTCACAATTACAGTTTTCCTAATAATTCCCATTAGAGAAGGTCTTGTTCTATGAACCACAGATTGTAGAAGATAGGACATGGATAATGCATTATGTTTGGTTGAATTGAAACTTCTTGTGAAGAAATGCAGGTGAAAATGCTTAATTTGCTTTTAAAACCGATTTTCTGAGTAATCTGAAGCACTGAGTGATCTCTGAGGGGAAGATCTTGCTGATAAGGGGCATGAACAGAAAGTACAGGGAGCCTTGGCATTTGTTAGGGACCATTTCAGGCTGGATTTCTCTCATGTCTGGGTAGCTGGAAGAATCATTTTGCTCAGTTGCATTGTTCTGGTAACTGTAGGTGAAAATGGGAAAGGGCAGAGCATCCTTTGCTTTATTATATATATATATAATATATGTGATATATATGGTGTCGAGTCAGTTCTCATTTGCTGTGTGAGGAGCTTGGTTGTGGGGAGGGAACTTTCCCAACAGGGAAAGGGAAGCTGAGCTGGGAGGAAGGTCTCAGTTGGGGTGGTCTCTCTGCAGCACCCACCTTGTGTTAACTTGGTTTTCCCAGACACTCCAGGCACTGCAATCCCTTCTCATACAGTGCTCCTTCTTTTTTGGGGGGTGTCTTTTTGGTGCAAGTCAAGGCATACTTCTTAAAAGCTGATTTAGTTTCTAGCTGTTAAATTAACTCTGTTTTAATTCTATTTTTTTTTTTACATTCAGTTGATATCGACCAGGCTGGTCTTCACCTAAAACATTTGTGCTTAATGTTTTACATAGGTGGTAAGAGAGACTTCTTTCTGTTCAGCTCTGGCCGATGTATCTCCTGCATGTTCTGTTGGACTGTAACACTTGGCACACAGGGGCAATTTTCTGCATAGAGGGTTGTTCTGGAAGGCCAATGTTTAACATGACACCACTGGTTATGAGAATGTGGCACTGGATGTGGAATTTCCTAATTGGGGAGCGAGGGAACGTGTGTGAAGTGGCTCATCAGTGGCTCTGTTCTAACTAATTTAACCAGCAAAGAGGTTTCAGGGGTCAAAGGAGAGGTGGATTTCACTGTGGAGTAAGTGTTGTGTCTGGGGATGGATGAAATCAGGGCTGGTGTAGGAGCAAATCTACCTTCCTATTAAACCCAGTGAAATCATGGAAAGTGCTTTAGCAGTGAGGTCATGGCTTCTGGAAAATCCACCCAGCAACAGCCCTGGGGCTCTGAAAAGCTTCTCTAGCAAGAGTTTACCCTGAGTTCTTGCAGGGAAACTCTCAGGAATTCTGGTGTAGAAGAACTGCAGAAAATGGGTGTGACAGTGGAGTTGCAGTGGGTTTTGCTTTGTTTGGGGATCTGTAGAAAGAAAGGTTTAGTGGTGTTAATGCAGTGATGGTAGTTAGGAATTCACTAAAATCATTGGTGAAACTGTAACTGGTTGCTCATTTCATTGTCTTAAATTAAGCTCTGTGATGATGGAGTGTCCACTTCAGGACTAGAATTTCCCTCACGGCCCAAACCTCTCCTGAAAAACTGAAATTTGTGCTCTTCCTGCTCTTTGATAATATAAATATGTATAAACTGTCAGTTTATATGTTAATCACCTTAACTGAAACACATTTCTCTTTGAAAGTGTGGGGGAAAACCCCCAGATTTGCAAATCAGTATCGTCATACTCTTTCCAAAAGAAGAAAATAAACATGTAGTGCAAAAAGATAACTAATGCTAGGGCTTAAGAGTGGTGTTGGCTGCTTTTTAATGTCTCTCCCCAGCTGTGTTGTCCTGTCCTTTCCTGACTAGCAGGCACCCCAGGGGAATATTACAGGGTGTCTCCTCTGGTTGGGCTGTCCTTGAACTGTCTCTTGGATGGAAGTTCCTCGGGTGCAGAATTGTCTTGCTGTTGTTTTTTATTTTCTAGCCTGCTAAATTTGGGATCAGAAGGCAGGAGGGGACATCCCACTCTTTCTCCTTTGCTCTCTGACACTGACAGGTGCTGAGATCTGACTGACAACCTGATCTCTGCCCTCTATGTTTATTAAAATTCCCATCCTTCAGGTTTCCTTTGGTGGCACTTGAGTGGAGTGTGGTAGTATGGGGAGAGCTTGTTTGTTTTGTCACACAAACATTTATCATGTTCATTTTTAATGCTCCTGAGGGAAGTTGCTGGTTCGTGCTTTATTTACCTCCTCTTGGAACGTTAGTTACCTATTTTCTAACTCGTTCAAGGACAATATTCACTTGAACTCAGAATCTTCCTGAGCTTCCTGCAGAGTTTGATCTTATTTTTGTTTGATGACTCCTCTCCAAATTTTAGAGTTTATCAGTCAGCTTGAAATTTTCTTTCTGGGAGAGTTCCTGGCTTGACTTTGTCACTGTTGCATAAAATATCCATCCTTTTGCATCTGCTAGAGCTCTGCTGGAACTGAAGCAGTGCCCTGAGGGCTGGGTGGGCTTTTGCTTGCATTGAAATACTGGTTTATCCCTCTTTTCTCTCTCCTGGCTGGGATGGGATCAGTTTATTCTGGGTAGGACTGGAGAGACAGTGTGTGCATGCTCAACGTTTGTGTCTCTCAAAATTCATTGATCTTCAGTAACAAAGATGATACATTTGCATCATCTTTTTCTGAGCAAAATGGCATTTCTGTGTGTTTTGGAAGGAACTAAAGGATGCAGTATTTCTATGCAGAATACAGAAAGCCTATCTGGAAGATGTAGGCCGTTCTGCCAGAACTCTTTTTTTATATTCAGGGAATGTTTTTGGGGAAGGGTGCAATTTCATCTTGAGGTGGTTGTGTGATAAATGGAAGATTTGAGGAACGTGGCAATTTATTTGTGGTTCCAGTGATTGATCCATCTGCTCCCCTTCCCTGCTACTCTTTATTATTTTGGGGTTTAGTCTTTAACTGCTCTGGTGGCATCCTGTGACAGTATGTGTGGAAATGATCTCTCAAATAATGTTCTTGCTCTGCATAAAAACACTTGTAAAATCAGCTGTTACTTGTGAGGGACAAATGAAATAACCCTTGATTTGCACACAGTTCACTTCTCTTTCTTAGAACCACTGGACAAAAGCCAGAACCACATTGGAAAGGTCAGATCTGGTGTTTGGAGCCAAAAAAATAACAACTTCCTGAAGTCTGCTGCCTTTATTTATCTTATTCCTGAAGTCCATAAACCTGTTTTTCTGTTTGTGTTTTCAACTTCCCCAAGAAGTTCCCATGTTCTGCTGATTGTTCACGGATAAAATGCAGGTGTTACTTACAAGAAATGATAATAATTCTTTGTTTAAAAGCTGTAAATACCAGAGGAGTACATGAAAAGTAGAAGCAGGAGTTGAGCAGAGCAATTTTAGCTGCTATGATGAGGTCTGTGTAGAAGGGAATTAGCTACTGCATGTTCACAGAAGACAATTAATTGCATCAACAGTGTCCTAGGCACTCGAGGGAAAGGTCAGCAAATGGCTGTTTATTTTATGCTGTCACTGAAATTTGGTGATTTATTATTCCTAATGTTTCTTTTCTTCTTGCAGTTCTGTAGAAAGTGTCCTGAAAACACTTGTGAAGAGCTGCAGACCGTAAGTGTTTGTTTCAGGGTTTTCTTAATATATTTGATCTTGTCTTAAGAGGAGGAAGAAAAGTGTTTAAAAACCCCCCAAACACAAAACCCCCACCCCACTCTACCAGTCATTGCTTGACTGACATTGTTCCACCTTGTTTAAAAGTTTGGGATGGAGGGTGGAGACTTTCCTGGTTGTTTTTTTCCTTTTTAACAGCCTTGGCTGTGATAATTATATTGTATGAAGATCTGTATCTGGCATACAATTGCATAGATACTTTTAAAACAAAGTTAAATAACCAGCATTCTTATAAAGTTTCTATAAATGATCCTTGTGCCTCAAGTGATCTTTTTCATACTGCACCAAATGTGGCTTTGTGGTTGCTGGGTTTTTGGCCAGCCTTTGCAGTGGGGTGGTTTTGCATTGTACAGATGCTTTTCTGGTTCAACAAGGCAAGAGTCCTTTAACTGGTGACCTTAAAATGATGCACCACACTGTCCTTGTTTGGTGAAGGCTCTGAGGGGTTGAGGGCTGCCTGCAGTGGCCCCATGGCACAGGGTTTTACTGTACCCCTAACATTTATGACAAACCAGTGGTTGTTCTTTGATCTATTTAGAAAAAGACCTGAACTTTAAAGCCACGTCTGTGTGTGACCAATGGGTTCCTTGTTCCCAGGTATTTCCCAGAAGATGCCACGGAGCAGATGCTGGATGAGTGGAGGCCTTTGATGTGTCCCTTTGATGTGACCATGCAGAAGGCTATCACCTACTTCGAGCTCTTCCTGCCTACCACCCTTCCCCCTGAGCTGCACCACAAGGGCTTCAAGTGAGTGCTCTTTTATTGCAAACACAGGGAATTGCCTTTGCTCTGAGCCTTCAGCTGGGGATGTGCATGTAGAGATTGCTGGGCCAGGAGGGGGAAGAGTGTAGTTTGGAAAGGTGAATGTATGTGTGGAGGGCTTGCATCCTTGACCCTGAGGAATTCAGAGTAGGGGCTAAGGGCACTTGTGACCACTGATCCTCAGGGGCAGATGTCAGAGGGATAGCAAGTGTGGTTGTTTTCATCTGGTTTCTGGTACAACAGCATGGAGGGGGGTAAGGAAACCCCTGGAGAAACACTTGTGTGAGAGGGGGATCAAAAGAGAGTAAGAGGGGAGGTTAAAAAAAGCAAGGACTGAAACTCAGGATCAGATCTGGAGTTGGGGAGATGCTGTGAGAGGCAAAGTGATACAAGCATGTCTGTGTTGATCCCTGTTCTTGCTGGATGAGTTGAGGGACAGGTGAGTTCCTGTGACCACCTGGCCAAGTGAGGGAGCTGCTTTCTCAGCATTATAATTGTTTTGTGTTCTCTTTCAGGCTTTGGTTTGATGAATTTATAGGCCTTTGGGTGTCAGTTCAAAATCTTCCCCAGTGGGAAGGGGTAAGTCTTTGCTTTTCACCTACCCTAGAAGAAACCCCCATTTAAATATTTCTGCCCTGTGCTTGCAAGAACTGAAGCCAAACAGTGATATAATGGATTTTTTCCCCTTCTGCCTTAACTAGTACAAGAAAGCAGAGACAATAATTTCATTGTTGTTAGCAAGCAATTACTGTCTGCATAAATGAGACTGCAGTTGTGCTTGATGAATGTTATTTAATGGCTGGCTCAGACTAGCTTTTCTTCCCAACCTTCAGAATGCTGCCTGCTAATACTTGGAATTATTCAGGGTGCTACTGTGGTTTTGGTAAATTATGAGTCTGTCCTGTCTTTTTTATCTTAACACATTATTGGTTGGTAATTTTGAGTAGTGCTGTTTTGCCCTCACTGCAGGGAGTTGCTGTCATCTTTATTTGGGAGACAGCAAAGAACCTTGCCCAAAAATGCCCTTGGGCTCTGTCTTTCAAGGAAAACAGTGTGCCATGTACCTGTGTGCCCTTGCTGTGTGTCTCATATGATTAGGTGCCAACCTGAGGAATCACAACCTCACTCTTGAGGCAGCAGCAGCTCAGATGCTGTTGGTGTGAGCTGAGCTGGGCCTTGGCTTTGCTGCAGTGAGACTTGGCCCATCCCCAGGTTTTTTTCCATAGTCACTATGAACATAAGCTCATTGCCCATCTGGCTGCTTCCACTCCTCTCCTGCCCCTACACACCAGGAGAACTCCTCGGGGTGTGTGGAGGAAGCTGATGGCCAGAGCACCCTCCAGCACTGCCTTTGTCCCCCATCCCACAGGGCTGCTTGGCTTGGCTTGTGCTTCATCAGAAATCCAGGGAGGCAGCCCTGCAGGTCCCAGCAGCTGGCAGCTGTCCGCATTTGAATGTGGGGGATGCCCAAGCTCTGGTTGAGATTCTGTATTCACTTTTGCTGCTTTCTGATGGCTATTCCCCCAAAAGATCATAATTCTGTCTATTTCTGACAGAACAATGACAGCCTACATTTGAATATGGTGATTTGGTTTGTTGCTGTCAAACAGTTTAACAAAGAATCCTCTGCCTTCTTCCATAAGTTATCTCTGATAACTGGATTCTGACAGTTTGCTTGCTTTTCCCCCCAGAGCTTTCACTTCTTGTTTCCTTTGCTGTCTTGCCCACTTCCTAAAGTCAGGCTTGCTCATGTCATCAGGCTTGGATGCAGATAATTAGACACATGGGTTCTGACTCTGCAATCCAATTTAAGCCTCTGTGTGCTGCAAGCTTTTCCTCAGGCAGGAATTAGAGTGCCTGTTTGAGGGGGAGCTGTGGAATCCACTGTGTGTGTGCACAGTGGGTGTTCCCTCATACCAAGAGAAAAAAGTGCTTCATTTAAGAAAAGGCAACCCTTGTCTTCAGGCTGTGCCAGATGTGACTTGTGGGTTTCCCAGAGCTGGTGTCCTTCAGACTGAGGGTGAGCTGTGCCTCTGTGCCTGTCACTGAATGAGGCAGGATTCTCTCAGGCCCTTCCTTCTGGCTCTGCCATAGCTTCGAGGCACTGATAGAGGCATCAAGAGCCTGATTAGTGTTTCCTGATTTGGACAAGCTCCTGCAAGGAGACTTGGTGGTGGATGTGCTTTTCCACATCAGAAGAGTGAGACTTCATCTCCTTTCTGATTTAGTCCTGATAACTCTCTTCCCTGAGGACACCTTCTGGTTCCCTTTTGGACTCATGGGGCTGTCTTCTGGTGATGGAGTGTCTAATTCTCCCTGGGCAGAGGCTGACAGCTGACACTCTGAAAGCCACAGATGTGTTTAACCCAAAGCACATAAATGTGACAGCAAGTTGGGTGGGATGGATCCTGCAGAGGCTGAACAGTCCTAAAGGGCTAAATAGAGGTGTGGGGATTTCCTTCCATGCCTGTATACAGGAGCTCTTTTAGGCCACTGGTGGCTCTGGTGGAGTGAAATCTCCCTGTACAACCACTTTAGTGCAGGGGTAGCTTTTATGTGCCTTTGTGATCTTTGATTATCA
The DNA here is from genome assembly GCA_013396655.1 of Campylorhamphus procurvoides. Taxonomy (NCBI): domain Eukaryota; kingdom Metazoa; phylum Chordata; class Aves; order Passeriformes; family Dendrocolaptidae; genus Campylorhamphus; species Campylorhamphus procurvoides. The sequence goes on from WBMV01006787.1 coordinate 299,612, forward strand.
GTATATTCTAATGACTATTTCCTGTTTTTCTGGTTGTTTTCAGCATCTAGTGAATCTTTTTGCTCGCTTGGCCACAGACAACATCGGGTACATAGACTGGGATCCCTATGTCCCAAAGGTAATGGCTCTCAGGGGAAGGCTTTGCATGCTTAGAGAGAAGTGTGCAGTGTAATTAACCCCATGTTCTTGTGGAAAGGGCCCCTAATGATATTCTTGTGATAAATAACACATGAAACCTTTGGAATCTTTCAGCTTTTTTTAAAAGATGCTCAAAGTAGTTAGTGTTTTAAAAAAACAAACCCACCAAGCACCTTTTGATTGGAAAACTACTTTATGCCCATGTTTTTCTTTGCAGATTTTTACTAGGATTTTGAGGAGTTTAAATCTTCCAGTGGGAAGCAATCAGGTCGTTGTTCCAAGGTTCTTAACGAATGCTTACGATGTGGGACACGCAGTCATGTGGATCACAGCCATGATGGTGAGTCACTTCTTCTTAAAGGGAACCAAAAAACAATGCAAAGCTCTAAGCATGGCTTTAAGATGAATGTTTGTAATGTTGAGCTCACTGCAGGAATGTGTTTTAGGCTTTTTTTTTGCCCAAGTTTTGTTTTCAAGTACATTGTTCCACTGTCAGTGTGGAATGGGAATGGGAAGGTTTATTCCACAGCTGCCACCCTTGGCATTTTGGAAAGGAACAGGCATCTGCAAGTGCCAGCGTGGGCACACACTGGGGACCTACTGACCCACTGACTCCTCTTTTGGGGTGAACCTCAGCAGATGGGATGGAGAGAACTTGCTGTTAGTGCTGAGCTGAGGGTGGGATGGGATTTATTGCTGTGGGGAGAAGGCTGCAGCTGTACCTTTTATGCTGTCACCTGTTCTTCCCTCTGGCTTGTTCTGTGTCACAGAGCCCTGTGCTTTGTTTCTCCCAGGGTGGGCCAAGTAAGCTGGTTCAGAAACACTTGTCTGGCTTGTTCAACAGCATCGCCTCCTTCTACCATCCCTCCAATAACGGGCGCTGGCTGGTGAGTGCTCTGTGTTAACCCAGCCTGGGCTGCACTTCAGCCTGGCACAGCTGTCCATGGGTGCCCTGGGTGCTCCAGCAGCCAGTTTGTCTGTGTCTTAGTGGGGCCTGGATCTTGGGAATTCAAGTCTCTGAGGTTGCACTGCCATTCAAACCACACTCTCATTTTCCTGTCAGCACCACAGCTCATGGGAGTGTTCTCCAAACATCTAACCCAAATGCAGTGTGGAAGTCCAAAGCAAGGCACTCAGTGCATGTATAGCCAGGAAAAAGAAGCCAGCACTTGAAAGGAGGGTGATGTAGCTTTTGTGTTACCAAAACAGGGCAGGCCTTGGAGCAACCTGGTCTAGTGGAAGGTGTCCCTGCTTATGGCAGGGGGTTGGAACTGGGTGATCTTTAAGGTGCCTTCCAACCAAACCATTCTGTGATCCTGTGATTCTATTAAACAAATGAAAAAAGACTTTTAGTGCATGTTTAGTTTGCATTTTCTAGCTTGAAGTGTAACTTTTTGATGGTGTAACTGCTGGAATCTTCTGCTAGAAAATGTAAGAATCTCCCTGTGATAGCTGGTAGAAAGTTGAGATTAAAATAGCAGTGCTGGTGAAAACAGTGCCAAGGGAGCTGACTTGTTCTAGAATCGGGTGTTTGTTTGCAAGTGAGTGTGCAGAGAATGCTCTCCAAGGTGCCCTAATTACTGGTAAATAATCTTTATTCTTGACTGTGTCCTTTTCATGATTTATTTAAATAGTGCTGGCAGCATAATTACTGACATTTTGGGAAATGAAGTTCAATGGCAAACTGCACGTGGTATTTTAGAGCGCTTGCATGTTTTCCTGTACTGTGGGTGTGTAATTCCCAGCTCTTGGCTTGGTGAGCAGCTCAGACTTGCTGCTGCTGAGTCTCTGAGCAGCTCCTCTGTGCTGTTGGCAGAACAAGCTGATGAAGCTGCTGCAGAGGTTGCCCAGTGGTGTTGTCAGGAGGCTGCACCGCGAGCGCTACAAGAAGGTCACCTGGCTGACCCCTGTGCCCGAGAGCCACAAACTCACGGACCAGGACGTGACAGACTTCGTGCAGTGCATCATCCAGCCCGTTCTCCTGGCCATGTTCAGTAAAACTGGAAGCCTGGAGGCTGCCCAGGCCCTGCAGAACCTTGCTCTGATGCGCCCTGAGTTAGTGATTCCACCTGTACTTGAGAGGTAAGTTCTGTGGGAATGCTGCAGTGTTCCCTTCCCAAAAAATAGATGGGGAAAGCAGTCATGTGAAATAATAAAGGAATTCGTGGCTGTGAATGAATGCCTGCAGCGAGAGGAGCTGCTGGTACACCCCTGAGAGTCACCTGAGTCAGGACAGGGAGTGAGGGAGGACTTTATTCTTCATTTTATTTAATTTGATTTGTTTTGAGGTGGGTTAATTGACTAGTTCTGGGTGCTGTTGGCAGCTCCTGTGATCCAGAGAAGTCAGTCCTCAGGTCAGTTGCATTGCTGCCAGCATTTTGGGTTGGGTAGTGGGTGGATCAGTTGAAAAAGCAGCTTTACATCCTCTGTTCATAAGCCACCTGGTATGTTCTCACAGGCTTTCAGTTGGGCCAGATACACGTGAGGATTGTGTAGTAATAAACATATCTTATATTCTGTTTTGTTCAGAGTATGTTACTGTTATAGACTGTTTAAAATCACTGTCATGGCTCTGACTTCATAAGCAAATCACCAGACTATGTGCCTGTGTCAAGTACTTAGTTTACATTATTTCTAATGCCTTGGTGCCTGAAATTTCCAAATTGCAATGTAGCTCCTTCCTGCTCCAGTGAAAAGCTTTCCTCCTAGCCCCTCTCCTTGTTCCCTATGCAGTATTTTGTGCTTTAACAACATGTATTTTAAAACCAGTGCAGAAGTGAGTCTGATTGAAGAGCCTTTCCTGTGTCCCACACCTCACTGACTCAACTGTTTGTAAAAACCTGCTAAATCTGTTCTGTGGAACATTTCAAGCCCAGCAGTTCCAGGAAGGACAGCAGTGCTGGGGATGGCTGCTCTTTCTGTTTTGGGAGCAGACTCCAGTCTGCCCTGTAGTTCAGACTATGCCTGGAATGTTTGCCTTGGCTGCAGTTCCAGACTCTTGGCTGGGCTCTGCTTTGAGTGACGTAGGGCAGGGGTAGGGCTGACTCTGCCCTGACCTGTATAGGAAGTGTTACAGTTTGCTGAAAGCACTTAGGGTCAAAAAAACCCCAAAAAACATTAATAAATCAGTGACCTTGCATGTTTTGATAAGAAGGTCTGGACTTTCTCTGTTCAGAGGCAGCCAAGGCATGTTTTCATGCTGGCCACAAGAACACTTTAGGCTAATGCAAGCTGGGCACTCCAAGTTCCAATAGGGAAATGGAACTTGGAGGGAAATGGTTGCAGCTTTGGATGCAGGAGCCCAGGCAGTGAGTAATTCCTGTGCTGTAGCTGCTAACACATTATTTAATTACTTAATTAATGGACTGGTGGATAGCATTGGAAGGAACATGGTAGCAGAGCAGTTGCATGTCCTTCAGAAAACAATGAGAGAACCATTTTGGGCCCCTTGATTAGCCTGGAGTTGTCTGTTTTGCAGAACATACCCTGCCCTGGAGACCCTGACAGAACCCCACCAGCTGACAGCCACGCTGAGCTGTGTCATCGGGGTGGCTCGGAGCCTGGTGTCGGGGGGCAAGTGGTTTCCAGAAGGTCCAACACACATGCTACCTCTGCTGATGAGAGCCCTGCCAGGGGTGGATCCCAATGACTTCAGCAAATGCATGGTGAGTGGGGGAACGCTGCCTTTTGGAGGGGGTCATGAGCCAACCTGCTCAGATTTCAGTGTGTTTTATATAGAAATACTTCATGTTTCTGTGAAAGTGAGTAACTCGTGTCCAGCATTTCTTAGCCTGCCTCTGGTCTGCACTGTTTTATAAACACAACTTTAATATTGTGACCTTCTGATGTAGGATGATGCTTTTGGCTCACTGAGCAATGCAAAGTGGTTGTGGTAAGCATTGTACTGACTTCTTGGGCAGCTCTGCCAAACAAAACTAAATAGGTTCTTCAGAGCTTCCTAGCAAGTATTCCCAGCCTTTTAACATCAGAAGGAAGACCTTTATCCTTAGGTTTTCACTAAATTATGTTATAGAAGTCCACACCTTCAGGATTTCATATTAATTGACTGAAAATACAGTAAACACTATAGGATTTTGTAACTCTAAGGTTCAGCACAGCATAACAATTCCTTAGAAAATTGAGAATTTTTGTACAGTGCTGACTGATAAATTTTATATATGAAGTCTGAAATAACTCTTGAAGTTTTGGGGTGGAAAAACTGGGCTATGGATTTTTATTTTTTTTTTTAGTATAGATTTGCTTTAGCTCACATACCTTAACTGCAAAGGCTTTTTAATGTGTAGAATGCAACTTATTAAAGAGCTGTTTGCAACTCCCAACAGATTACATTCCAGTTCATTGCAACATTTTCTACTTTGGTGCCTTTAGTAGATTGTTCATCTGTATTGCAAGAAAGAGATGATCTTTCAGAGGTAAGTTATAAAAACAAAGCTATAACCTAGTTTCAATTCAATTTCTAGCAGTGTATGATAAGATATGAACCACGTTTGCTTCTGGTCAGTGTGGTAGAGCTGATACCAGTGTGTAAGTTGTGTGTTGTTGGCATTGCTTTTTGGTCACAGCTTGTTGTAGAGAACATTAAATTCAATCAATGTAATATTTTTATGTCAAAGCTGAGTTGCTCAAGGCCCTCTGTAGTGTCATTTGCCTCTGAGCTTTCCCTGCTTTGAGCAGGAGGTTGGGCTGTGCTGTCTCCAGAGGTCACTTGCTGTGTGAATTTTTATGTTAAAATAGATTTGTTAATTTTTTGAAAGTTCTTGCTGACCTCCTGCTGCAAGGGAGGACCAGGAGCAAGGCCAGAGGTTGTATCCATGGTCAGAGACCTTGGAGAGACTTCCAGGCCAGGAAATTGGGATAGGACAGTGCAAAGAACATGCAATAATTGTCATCTCATGAAGTGTCCTTGAGCCTGGACAATGGGAAATGTGCTGTGGTGTGTTCTCACTTGGACATTGGCAGTGGTGTTGAAGTAGTTCATATAGGAAATACATTTTATGTTGTGTTTCCTTGAGAAAAACCAACCTTTTGTGTTTCTTTTGTGGTGGAAAACTGTAGGTGGAAAGAGAATTGTGCTCTGCATCTGCTGAGTTTGAGGACTTTGTGCTGCAGTTTATGGATAGGTAAGTGAGCTGAGGAGAGGGGAAGGGTTGGCATGAACAACTTCATAATCTTGCAAGTATCTCCTGTTAACATTGTACTTATTGCATCTGTGTAGATGTTTTGGGCTTATAGAGAGCAGCACACTAGAGCAAACCAGAGAGGAGACTGAAACTGAGAAAATGACTCACCTGGAGAGTCTGGTGGAACTGGGGCTCTCCTCTACTTTCAGTACAATCCTTACTCAGTGTTCAAAGGACATCTTTAAGGTATGTGCAGTGGGGGCTTTCCATCTGATTTAAACTGCTTAATTTTATGTTGTGAATGACTGATGTGGTCAGATTTTTGCTGTTGGCAACTTTCACATTTATTCAAGGAAAAGGCTGGAGGGGGGGCAGGAAAACTTGGCTTCCTGTCATGTTGTGTTATGAATTTATATTCATCAGTGCAGAGCTCTTGGGCTCTTTGTGCTCTCTTTCAAACTGATGATTGTGAGGAGAAATCATTCCAAGAGCTCCTTTTATCCCTGTGTGGGTTTAGGTTGGGATTTTTCATGCTTTGATGGCAGTGCTGACCTACCCAATGCCCTGCTTTCCTCGTCTCCCTCAGCTGGGCAAAAGAAGCTGTTCAGGGAGCTCTTGGATAATGGGATCAGAGAAGTTATCTGGGTTAAAATAACTCAGAGGGAGGGGGTGGACAATCCATGTTCTTACACGGGGAGGTTCTTTCCTTGTAGGTTGGGTTAGCACATATCTCCATATATGTATTTTTGGAGATGCCAGGTTTTATACATTTTGAACCACTGCATTGGGTGCTTTGGTATGATTTTTCTTTGGAGTCTTTTGGTTAATTTAAATCTTCAGTTAATTCTTTGTCATTAAGTATTTAGTTTCTATTTTTCTGAATATTCATTATTAAAGTATTCATGGGATCCACACTGCATAATTCAGCTTGCCTTGCAAGGTATTGGATGGAAACAAGCTGCTTTAAATGATGCTGGCTACTTGAATAGCTGTTAGTTAATTCTCTATTTGTTTGTTATCTCAGGGGTGTCTTGGCCTTCCTTCACTGTGCCATGTGAAATAAGTTTTCTTTTTGGCAGACTGACTTATTCAGGGGAAACTTCTGTGTAGTTTCTCAGAAGCACCTTAAACTTACATTAGTCAATGAGATTTATCCAGCTCCTCTCTTCCCAAAGGGATCCTTTTAGGCATTCCACAGTGCTGCTCTGTCTCTCAACTGATTGTTTTAAAATGTACTCCATGATTGCAGCCTTTTGTTTTAAAAGCACACAAGGTTATGTAGGTGCTGCCTTCTGTGTAACATCAACTCTTTGGGGATACCTAGTTTTCTTTTTTTTTTAAAAAAACAAACACTTTAATCTCTTTGTGCTCGTGTTTAGGTTGCCTTGGAGAAAGTTTTCAACTTTGCAGTTTCAAATATATTTGAGACAAGAGTTGCTGGTCGCATGGTGGCCGACATGTGCCGAGCTGCAGTGAAGGTGAGAGCCTGCTCTGACTCTGACTGCCCTCCCTCTGCAGTTTAAAAACACAACAAAGCTATTCCACAGGAAAAAGGAGCAGCACTGGCTTTGTTTTGTCATGTAAATGCAGGTGGCTCTCAATATTATGTGCTCTAAAATGGGCTGGTGGCACACAGGAAGGTTTCAATTGACACGATATTTGCCATGCATTTGTGTTAAATTTAGGTTTTATTGAGAGTCATGAGGTCAGGCTGCCTCTAGATTAGAGCTGAGATGCAATCTAGTCTTCCCTCTTTTGGTGATGATGGTGTTGGAGTTCTATCAAAGTGTGTGCTGAGCTCCCCAGGGCTGCCTGTGTTGACCTGGGCTGTTTGTGGTGCTGTTTGCAGTGCCGCCCCGAGGAGTCCCTGAAGCTGTTTGTGCCCCACTGCTGCAGTGTCATAACTCACCTCACAGTCAGTAAGTTCCTCACATTTCTGGGCTGGCTTGCTTTCTTTTGGGCTGACTTTTCTTAAAAGTGGAAATAGTGTCAAAAACCTCAGTGTGTTTCCCACAATTTCATTTCAACAATGGCAAAATCCAATATTTGGTCTAAAAAACCAACACCCTCTGTCATTTCAAGGCAGAAATCTGTCAAGCTGCAGGACCATGGTTCCTTAAAGATGTGGCAGTTCAGAATGTCTCCAGACATTCCTCAATTTCAAGATGTTAACATTGGCTAAAGTGTCTTCCAGTTGGACATGGGTGCAGTTGGGAGGGTTGGGAGTCAACTTTTGGGATGGGAGGGTCTGGTTTCTGGTGGAGCTTGTTTGGAAAACTTGGCTGCAGTGTGGTTCTGGCAGAGTTTATCCCTTGTCCCTCTAGATGATGATGTGTTACATGATGAAGAACTAGATAAGGAGCTGCTTTGGAATCTTCAGCTTTTGTCAGAGGTATTGCAAAGAACGTTCTTCCCGTGCTTGTATGTCACTGAATCCTCTTTAATGCCCATGAAAGAAGAAGAAAATAAGCTCCCATTAAACCAAAGGCAATGTATGATACTGCATAGCTTCTCTTTCTAACTTTAAATGGGCTGTTGTTTGAAGAAAATAAGCACAGTGTTGCATATGGAATGAAATTAAAGCATTTAATACAGTTCTTGAGGGAGAGGGAAAGAAGAGGGACCAACGCAGGGAAAAGCATAAGATGCTTTTGGTAAATAAAAGTATTTTTCAATGAATTTCACAATGTGTAGGAGTATTGCTAGGAAACTTTGAGAAGATGGATGTCCCAGCCCTTCTGTGTCTCCTGAACTTGGCCAGGAGGTGTAGGAGTGGCAGCTCCTGTGCAGGCTGGGCCGTTCCCCTGTGCTCAGGGAGGGGCAGGGCTGGGCTGTGGAAGAACAGCAGCACTGATGGCTGTCCCTGTGTGTGTCCCTGCAGATCACACGCGTGGATGGGAAGCAGCTGCTCGCCTACAGGGAGCAGTTTGGGCAGATCCTGCAGCGCAGCCTCCACTTGAACTGTAAGCAGGGTTACATTCTGTCTTGTAACCTACTGCACCACCTTCTGCGTTCCGCTACACTTATCTACCCCACAGAGTACTGCAGTGTGCCAGGTGGCTTTGACAAGCCTCTTTCTGAATACTTTCCTATCAAGGCAAGGATTTTCATTTATTTAGGATTAGAGGATTTTACGTTGCTTTGCTTTTTAAATGATCGTACGCTTTGTGACTCGGTGTTGTTTGGAGATCTCTGAGCAGAGGTAGCAGCAGTGCAAAGTGTGATTGGAAGATGCTGTGAAATGTGGAGCAAGGGACAAGTTAATTAAAATGATACTGGTAGCAAAAAAATGAAGCCTGACTGTTGTTTGAGTAGTTTTCTAGTGGTTTATGATGTGTGTTTTGCCATGATTGCATGACTACAGTAATACACAGCAAGGACATGGGGTATGTTACAGTCAGCAGAACAACAAATCAACAGTGGTTTACCCTGAGCTGGAGATGAAATGAAGGCACAAGTGGCAATATTAAAAGTTCCTGAGACTGTCAGAAGTCATGTGCTGGCTGTCTGTTAAGACTCTGAGGGCCATTAATGAGTGTCCCATGTGAACAATGCAGCAGTTTCCAGCTGGCATGCTTGAAAATGCCACTGGATTCTGCTGGAAAACGTTCCTTTACATAACTTCCCAACTACACATAATCCAGTGCTTGTTACTGAGAGCTGGTGCAGTTTTATAACTGCTGGGAACACCCAGTTGGGCCAGTTAATCATTTCAAAACAAACAACAATATCCTAAATGTCCCAACACAAAAATCCCACATTTAAAAAAAAATTCCTCTTCTGAAATTGGAAAAATTCACCATTACTTTGCCATTCTCTATAGGAGTATCAAAAAGAATGTCCAATTTGTATCCAGGCAAAGGAATAATCGTTATATTTCACTTAGAGCAGTACAGTCCTTTTCCTTTTAATGCTTCTAGATACGTTGTTTTCCAGGTATGTGTAGACATTATATAGGTTTGGGATTTCTGTCTGGGTTTATGGTGGTGTTTTTCCTGGAACTGTCAGGATAACAGTGTTACAGCTGTGGCTAGTTCACATATTTGGGGTTTTTTTAGTTATATTAAATGCTAATTTTACAAAAAAACTATTTTGTTTTGTAGATGGAATAATAATGTCTTTATTTGCTGTAGGACTGGGGTAAACCAGGTGACCTGTGGAACTTGGACATCCAGTGGCATGTTCCTTCATCTGAGGAAATAAGCTTTGCTTTTTATTTGCTGGATACTTTCCTGCAGCCTGAGCTCACCAGGCTGGAGCTCTATGCCCTTGGGGAGCTCGAGATGTCCAGGTGAGTGGTGGGAGGGGAGATGGAGGAGGTGCATTGGCCACTCACAGCAGTTATTGCTAATTATATTGGCCTTGGGGTGAGGAGTTATTTCCTAGGTTTTATCTGAGACTTAGATAAAATCCTTCATAGCAATTCTTGGGGGGTAATGCTGTCTGTTGTAAATGTTTTCAAGCATTTAACAGAGAAGTAACCAGGTTTTCTTCTTTTTTTTTTTTTTTTAAGAGATGATGTGCAGCAGAGTCTTGCCATTGTGCATAACTGCCTGATTGGTTCTGGGAACATTCTGCCTCCCCTAAAAGGAGAAAGGGTGGCTCACCTGTAAGTCAAACTTATTTTTATGTTCCATGTGTCCTTATTTTTATATAATTTCTATTTTTATGAATATATATAATATTATTAGTATATTCTATTATTTTTATATCCCATATATGTCCATATGGTGTTCCTGCCTCTGACAGTCTGACCTCTAGGGGTGGTTGATTAATAAATGTGAGAACTGAGATGCATTGTTAGTAAATCCAAATCCCTTTCGTGCTACTGGCATGAAGTTTAACTTCCTAAAATGAATTAAATGGCAGTGGAATGCACATACTCAGTGCTTTCTAATACTTGCTTTGTTTTCATGCAGGGTGCCAAGTCTGGTGTCTTTGGAAGAGACAAAACTGTACACTGGGGTTGAATATGGTGAGTGAATCGGAATTTCTGGTCAGGCATGACCTGTTATCTTTCTTTTTTCCTGCTGTAAAAGCAGTGGCCTCTTTTAGAGACCATAGTTTTGTTTCTTCTCTTGATAAGAAATGGGCATTTCTGACCATCACCAGAAGTCATTTTCACTGATGATACAGGAGATGTGGATCTGCTGCAGGAACATGGCTGGGGATGGAAGCCTAATGTGTCCCTCAGCTTCCATATGCTCAATCAACTGCCTGGGCTTGGGAATAAACCCAATTGTTAAGGCAGATAAAGAAGGTTATCAAAGCCATACTGTTGACTTGATAAAAAATGAGAGCATTGTTCTTAAATATATTAGTTCTATAATGGTCCATGCTGCCAGTTCTGAATAGTCTGCTCTGGCTGTCCCCTGGCTCAATTATCCATGAATTGCTTTTTCTATTATCCTGTAATAAAGACAAAATGTTTCATGTTCTTCCAGATTTCTCCAGGGAGAATTACCGAGAAGCAATTGCAAGGGTTACAAGGAAACTGCTGCGTAAGTTCAGTCCCTCCTCTGGCTAAAACCTGCTGTGTTGTACTTCATGACTTTATAGATGAGAGATTTTTGTTTATTTTGCCTTTAATTCCTAAGTTTAAGCTTTGCAGAAATAAAATTACTGTTAATTTTTAAAGCTCTTTGTCTGCCCGATGGTAAATTATTTTTCTCCCAATTGCAGGCTACATTCTTGATCACTCAGAGGATGACACCAAGTCTTTATTTCTAATAATAAAGGTACACTTTAATTTGGAGTACTTTTAAGGCAGGATGGCTTGTTTTGCAAAATGATCACTCTTGTCCACTTTTTCTTTCCACAGATTATTAGTGATGTTCTACAGTTCCAGGGGTCTCACAAGCATGAGTTTGATTCCCGATGGAAAAGCTTTAATCTAGTGAAAAAATCAATGGAGAACAGGGTCAGTGGTTCTGCTTTGTAAAGCTTTGGTGAGGCTTGGAAATAGCTCCTAAACTGATGATATGATCCTGAAATATCAACTAAATTATGTGCTTTTTTTTTTTTACAGCTTCAAGGGAAGAAACAACATATCAGAGCCTTGCTGATTGACAGGGTTATGTTGCAGCATGAGGTAATTCCTCCCCTTCAATCCTTACTAATTCCTTTCCTTGTAAAGCTGATTTGCATAGTTTGCTAAATGTCATCATAACAACAAATCCTGCACTAGTGTTTTTTATATGTGTGAAATGTAAACCCAATCTGTCCTTTATTTGTGTTCTCCATGAACTCAGCTGAGAACACTAACGATGGAAGGCTGTGAATACAAAACTTCCCACCAGGAGATGATCAGGGATCTTTTGTGCTTGTCCACGAGTTCCTACGGTCAGGTATGGAGCAACCCTTTTGGCTGAGCTGTCTGGAGTGTTTTGTTCATCTCCTCAAGTGCTTCTGTGTTCTAGATCTGTTGTTCTGTCTGCTTGCTTTGCAAATGACCTTAAAAGCACATTGTTTCTGGCATCATAAAGAATTCTCTTTTAACTTCATAGCTGTTCTCAAGTGAATGCCAGAAACAAGGGGTGGGTTTTTCTGAACAGTTCTGAGAAGGGTGAGGTGTTTACAACCTCCTGCAGATGATTTTGTTTCTGTGCACAAATACAAGTTTATAACCCTCTCCCAGTAATTTTGTCTCCACACAGATCCATTCTGTGGATGAGGATGGGGTTTTAGGCTCATGTTTTGTTTCAGATGGTTCCCTAGTGCTGTCTCTGTGCCCACAGGTCAGGAGTAAAGCTCAGCAGGCGTTCTTCACGGCCCTGGGGACCTACAATTTCTGTTGCAGAGACATCATTCCCTTAGTCCTGGAGTTCCTGCGGCCCGACCGGCAGGATGTCACCCAAAAGCAGTTCAAAGTACTGGCTCCTTAACTCTGCTTTGTGTCTGTCTTTGGAAAGGCTTTTTATTGGGGAAAGTGGGATTTGCTTGTTTATATCAGCATGACTGGTGTTTTCATGGATTATCCATGACTAGTGTAAGGATTTATCTGTGTTAGATCTGTTTTCAACAGACATTTTGTGTTTATCTATGTTCCTGATTTCAGTGTGTGTGTCCAGGTATTACCCAAATGTGTGTTAACACCTATTTTTAGTTCTGGAATGGAAATTGAGGTGCTGTAGTCAAGGTGGTAACACTCATGAAGCAGTTGTGAATCATCTCCTCTAATGCAATTCAGAAATCAGCCATTCTGGGGATAAATTAATTGGCAGGGCTTCCAATCTCATTAAATGAAGAGTCTGTGAGAAGTCCTCAGTGTTTTGACAGTGAGTGTTGATGGGACATGTTGCTGATTTGGTAACTGCAGATGAATTGTCATTCTGTGGTATCACATAAGGCCAAGGTTTTACCTTCTAAATCTCCCTCCTTCATTCCCCAGGGTGCCTTATACTGTCTCCTTGGAAATCACAGTGGGGTGTGTTTGGCAAATCTTCATGACTGGGACTGTATTGCACAAACATGGCCAGCCATTGTCTCTTCTGGGCTTAGCAAAGCCATGTCCTTGGAAAAACCATCCATAGTCAGGCTCTTTGATGACCTTGCAGAGAAGATCCACCGGCAGTACGAAACAATTGGGCTGGATTTTACAGTAAGTGGAAGGTTGCTTGGTGTTAATGAACAGCAACACTCCCTCAGTGGCTTTTATTCTTAATGAAATACTCAAGTGTTTTCTTACCTTTATTTTAAAATGGAAGAAATCATGTAGTGGGGGAAGTAATTCTGCTATGTGGGCACAAAAGCTTGTTTTCCCTCCTTCAGACCTGTCTGTGTGGACAAGGGAATTCCGTTCTCTGCTTATTCCAGAGCAGGCATTAAAACCTTCTGAGCTGAAGTCCCAAATCTTTTCCTTCTGTGTCAATAGGTTCCAGAGAAGTGCATGGAGGCAGCTGTGATGCTGCAGAAGTCAGGCCATCCAGGGTCAGATTTCACAGGTCTTGGCTCAGAGGAAATCCAGCTGGGAATTCAGCGGCAGAAGGAGAAGAGTGCTGAGGCTCTGCGGTGAGTTCAGCTCCCTGGACACCAGCTTGGGCTCCCTTGGATTGACTGCACGTTCAATGGAACCATCCAAAAGGGCTAAAATGGAAAATCCAAGATGCCCAGGGGTTGGTGGGCTGTGTCTTCTCACTTGACTGGGCAGCTTTTGTCTTCTAGACTCACCATCCTTCCTTCCTTCCTTGGCAACCTCTGTCTTCTACACTCCTGTCTCCTTTTTGCCTCTTCCTTTTGCTGAGGGGCTTTTATTCTCTTTTAACTGGTTCTCTCAGTACCATCTGGCTGATGATTCCCTCTCTTTCTCTCAGAAACTATGAAAACTTGGTCAACATGCTGCTGGACTGTGTGGAGCAGAGAAATCTGTAAGTCTCCCTTTTTGTGCTTGAGAGCTTTTTGGGGGGTGGCTACGTGATTAGATATCCATGGCATCCAGGAGGGCAATTAGCATGATCTTGGATTTATTTCCACTGGGAGCTTGGTATGTTCACATATCACACCTTGGATATGTTAAGGCATCATCACACCTTGGAGTTAAGCTTTTTCTTTAATTAGTCTGGCCTGTTCCTGGGGTTTTTATTAATTTTTTTGTCCTGGGAGCAAAGCTCTTGTTCTGTCTAATACTGACATCCAGATATATTCTAATTGTTACCACAATTTAAAACTGAAATAATATTCCTGTAGGTGTGTGTTTCACACTGATCTGCCAAGATGGAAAAGGCACCACGAAGTGAGTGTCTGTTGGCACTTGAGGTCATAGCAAACATTAGTCCAGCTGTGTTTGCACCCTCCAAGTACAACATGCAATAATTGCTGTACATGCAGCTGTGGTGCCTGCCCTGTGTTTCCACTGTTTCCAATGTTTCCCAGGCCCTGGAAGTTCGAGCACATCAGCATAGGCTTCCTGTCCCTGCTGCTGCGGGACGACAGGGCCCTGCCCGCCCGCGCCATCCGCTTCTTCGTGCAGTGTCTCAACCACGATGCCCTCGTCGTTCGCAAGGTACGGGCTGAGGGTGGAGCATCCCCTTCTCCCTTCCCCTGGCAGGAGCCTGTGCCAGGGTGGGGTGTGCCTGTCCCTCCTGGTTAGCCCAGGACTCTGGCACGTGGCTGCTTTGCCCACCTGCATGGCATTATTTGAAAGGGGTCTCCTTATCTTTGATTCTGCTCTTGCCTCGGTGAGGCTTGAAACTAACCTTCCCCCCACCCAGATTATTAAATTAGAATTATTAAACCAAAGTGATCAATGGGGAGGTTTTTCTGGGCTGCAAAGTCATGTCCTGTGGCCCCTGAAATAACCAGGGTTGGTTTTTTTATGGTTGTGACAAGTTCACTGGGTTTGCAGGGATGGTGAGCCACATCCTGCTGGAGACAAATGTATGGAATGGGTACCTTAATGGCCATTTCTTCCCTTTAGGTGGCCATCTCAGCTGTGGCTGGCATTCTGAAGCAGCTCAAGAGAACACACAAGAAAGTGCCCATCTGTCCTTATGAAATAAGTAGGTTTTATTTAATATAAGCAATGTCTTGCATTTATCCTAAAATGGTTTTAAAAGCTTTTCTGGTTCAGTTAAACCCAGAATCACAAGCTTTTTCTTTCTCTCTGGTTTTTAATGCCCTAGGCACGTAGGTATATATTATATAATTATCTAGGTAATAAAATTGGTGATTTTACAGTTTTAGGGTTTTTTAAGCAGTGTTACATTTACAAGTGTAACTGTATTAAACTATTCACTTGTTTAAATTTTGTGAGTTAAAACTTGTGAGATACAGCCACTATCTCCTTTCATAAAGCCTTGTCATTTGTGTGCCTCCTTTCTAATTTTTTAATAATTTCAAATTACATAAATTACTAAAGGGATCTCTTCTATTAGTGTTGCTCTTAATCTCCTAAGGCAAATCTCTGCCCAGATTTGGGGGAGTGAGACACAAAAGCTCTTTAGAACCTTTTGATAAGTCACGATAACATTTGCTGGGCCTGTTGGTGGCCAAGTTGGATGGATAATAAATTCCTCTGGGGACAGGTGGGAGCCCAAAGCCTTCCAGGATCCAGGCTGGGGACAGGCCTGACAACCAGTGGCTGCACTACAACAGCCAGAGCTTACCAAAGACCAAGGAAGCCTGGGAGTCATGTTGTTTTGTGGAGAAAACACACTGGGGGTATTACACCTGGCCACAGTGAGTACCAGCAGCATCCCCACACAGCTGGGAGGGTCAGAGGAAAAAAAACCTGGGAAATTAAATTGGTTTATTGTTATTTTTAGGGTTTAAAACAGAACTGTAAAAAACCACCCACATTTATTTTGTCCTTTGTGCTCCTGGCTTGTTTGTAATAATTCTGGGTTGCTTATATGGCAAAACCTTTAATACCAAATTTCATTCAGTTGTAAGTTTCCTTGTGAATTTTGGTCTTATGGGGCTGAGTTATCCCCAACCCCAAAATGTTTTATTCCCCTGATAATTGAGAACATGGAAAATAATCATAAGCTTTACTTTAAAATGTGCTCCTGTGTTTTTATTTTTAATACTCAGAACTATGACAGTTTATGCCCCAGCTGAGCATCAACCAAAGCTTGGACGAAGGAGAGATGAGCTGACAGAGGTGAGAGCTGCAGATTTGGGAGAGGGTTTAATACTATTTCTCCTTTTTCCTTCTTTTAATAATGCCCACTGGTGGCTGTGGGGATCTCTCTAAACCTGGATCCCCATGAGACACTTCTGATTGCATTTTTCTGCCCCATACTGTGTCAGCATACAAAAGAAATTAGCATTTCAATGTATTGCTGATTTTGTGCCAGGGATCATGGAATAAATGTATTAATAAGCTTTTTCTTGTTTCCTTTCACATCATTATCAGAGCTGAGAACAAGGTAGTTAACAACAGTGGGAAGGACACATTTGTAGGGCTTGAGTGAAAGGAAAGACAATCCAAAGTCATTAATGGAATTCAGGAGCCTTGGAAAACACTACCTAATATTCCCTATAAAGGGAGGGAGGGAGGGAAGTGAATAATCAAGGCCTGGTTTTTGCCAAAAATAGACCAAAACTGAAACATGGGACTTGGAAAGATTGGGGTATCACTGTGACAAGCAAACACCTCAATGCTAATCCTTCTTTTTTTCCTTCTTCCTGTTACAGGCAGAACAAGTTATATATGATCACTTTTCTGATCCCAAGTTTGTTGAGCAGTTAATAAAATTTTTGTCTTTAGAAGACAGAAAAGGAAAGGACAAATTTAATCCTCGCAGATTTTGCCTCTTCAAGGTAATGAGAGTTCAACAACTAAATTGCTTCCATTTACCAGAGCAAAAGCCCCAGACTGCCTGGCTTATGCCCCACTGTTGGAAAATGTTGATTTTTAAAGCTGCTCTGAGTAATCCTATTAATCCTCTCTTCTGATTAAGTGCTTAGGGAAACATATTTAGAGTGATATAATAGTCTGCAGGACACTGGGGTGTAGTTCTGCTCAAGCACCAAAGTCATTTCACTTTCTGCAGATTCAGATCTCCATAATTCTCCATCTTGTGTTCTTGGGAAGACAGTGCTTTAGATAATTCCTGAAGATGCTTTCCCCCTCTTGTTTTGCAGGGCCTTTTCAGGAACTTTGATGATGCCTTCCTGCCAGTTCTTCAGCCCCATTTGGAGCAGCTGGTGGCAGACTCCCATGAGAGCACCCAGAGATGTCTGGCTGAGATTATAGCAGGCTTAATAAGGGGTTCCAAGCACTGGACCTTTGAGAAGGTGCTGCAGTAGTATTGCTCAGTGATTCTTGGAGGCTGGGGAGGCATTTGGAATTATTAATCCAGTATGAAGTTGAGGGCCTTATGTCCACCTTGAATCTTCCTTTAGTCTAGACCTACCTGTCTGTGCTGAATTTCTGTGCCAAAAATAATAGTGGGAGAATCAGCTCCTTAATAAAGCAGTAAATAAGACATTTTAATACCTGAGCTGGATTTCTTAAATAGAAAACCCTTGGGTTTTGCCTTTCTGCAGGTGGAAAAGCTTTGGCAGCTTCTGTGTCCGTTGCTTCGAACAGCCTTGTCCAACATCACAGTGGAAACCTACAATGACTGGGGCACGTGCATTGCCACCTCCTGTGTAAGTGCCCTCTGCTGCCTATTTAATTAAGACTGTTTATTGCTTTATGGGGTTTTCCTCCTATTGAGGTTCACTGTGAAGATATTTAATTAATGGAATAAACCCCAGGGATTCAAGGACAATCTCTGTCAGAGCTTTCCTCGTTTGTACCTTATTTACATTTTAGAAGTCCCCCATTTGCTTATATTTCTGTTCCCTCTTCCTTTTCAGGAGAGCAGAGATCCCAGGAAACTGCACTGGCTGTTTGAATTGCTGTTGGAATCTCCCCTGAGTGGTGAAGGAGGCTCATTTGTAGATGCCTGGTAACATTGATTTTAACTGGTTTGTGGTGGCTGAGTAAAGAAGGAAATAAAGCATGGATAAGATGTCTTGGGGGGATGCTGTGCCAGCTGCCTTGGGGTGGGGAACAAAGGGGCTGCTTCCCAGTTAGCTTCCCCACAGAATGGCAGCCTCTTCATGCTTATTGCTTAATATAATTGAGTTGGTGAAGGGGCTGTGAAGGTTTGGAGCTCGTGCAGCACCAGTACTGTTGTCTCCTTGGGGAATTTTCCCCCACCTTTGCATTCAACTCATTCAAAGGCACTTGGGTGCCTTGGCACACCCACACTGGCAGGCTGGAGGGGCTGGGGCAGCAGGAACTGTTGTGTGTGTGTGACTGAAGCAGAGCTGTTGTCACCCCCAGCCGGCTGTACGTGCTGCAGGGGGGCCTTGCCCAGCAGGAGTGGAGGGTGCCAGAGCTGCTGCACAGGCTGCTCAAGTACCTGGAGCCCAAACTCACCCAGGTCTACAAGAACGTCCGAGAGAGGATAGGAAGGTCAGTGTTCTCTCCTGCAGCTCTGCTGGTTGTTCTTTTCTAACTCTTCATTTTATTTGGGTGGGTGAGTATTAAATAATGACACTGGAAAGCATTTATACTGGGAACAGCTATCAGAGAAGTTATTAACAGCCTTGCTTCAGAAACTTCTCTGGTTTTGTCTTTTTTTCCTGGAACACATGATAGTTTGGGTTGGGAGGGACCTTACAGCTCATCCAGTGCCACCCCCTGCCATGGGCAGGGACACCTTCCACTAGCCCAGGTTGCTCCCAGCCCCTTGGACACATCCAGGGATGGGGCAGCCACAGCTTCTCTGGGCACCCTGTGCCAGGGTCTCACCAATTTATTGTATATGGCCTGTTATATTTGTCTGATCTCTAAAGCTCTTAAACAAACCAACCAAAAACCCTAATAAACAACCCACCTCCCAAAAACCCCACAAAACCCCTGTAACACCCACTTTTCACTCAAAACACATCTCCACAACCCAAAATTATATGTTGAAGCCCCAATAAGCCGTGAATATGCAGGGAATCCTTTAGGGAATGTTTTAGTGACTTAAAAACTTGTTGAAGATGAGCTTGGAGGAGAGGAGGGCTGTAGCATTGTGATGGTCTAACCCTGATTGATTCAAATATCTACAAAGAGGGTGTTTGAAGGACATTTGGCTCTAAATAAAGAGAGGAGAGGAGAAAGTATTAAACTTCCAAGGTCACTAAACTGATCTGGCATCACTTGTAGCTCACAGAGTTGTGCTGACTGTGCCCTCCCTTGCTTTGTTTGCTTTTCTAGTGTATTGACCTACATATTCATGATTGATGTCTCCTTGCCAAACACTGCTGCAACTAAATCTCCTCGTGTCCATGAATTTACTACCCGGATACTTGAAAACCTCAAACCCCTCATGGAAGCAGATGAAGAAATCCAGAATCATGTTATGGAAGAGAATGGAGTTGGGGAGCAGGACGAGCGAACTCAGGGCATTAAACTCTTGAAAACTAGTGAGTTTCTGGGCTCAAGGACCTGGGGGTGTTTGGAGACATTATGTGGCTGCACTACAGGATTTCTCCTCTTGTGTCTGTGCTGGGACCCCTGAGCTGTAGTTTAGGGTTGGGATTTATAAAGTCACCTTAAGGGCCAAACTGAACCACTGTAATGTGTGAAAATCTCACAGGGGAGTCTTGCAATACATTTGGTCTGTGACTTTTTTGGGGGTTATTACTATTTTTCGTCTTCACCAGTGATCATTTCTCTCTGTTGACAGTTCTGAAGTGGTTGATGGCGAGTGCAGGACGGTCTTTCTCCACAGCTGTCACAGAGCAGCTCCAGCTCTTACCTTTGTTTTTCAAGGTACGTCCTCTGAGTTCTCCTCTATTAGTGATGTTTGATTAAAAAAGGATGATTTAAATAAACCAGTTATTTTATATATATATATATATATTCCAGGGTCAGGTTGGACAGGGCTTGGAGCAAGCTGGGCTAGGGGAAGGTGTCCCTACCCATGCACTGGATCATCTCTAAGGTCCCTTCCACCCAAACCTTTCTCAAGGGAACTTGAGTTACTTTGTTTTGTTCCCTGATTGCACAGTTCTTTCCCAGTGTGGTACTTGTCCTGTTGTTCCCCTAGTTCTTGTGTGCTTTGATGAAGCTGGGTCATGCAGTGCTTCACACCTGAAATAATCCACACTTGCATGCCCAAAGTGCATCTTCCTGTGAACACCAGTTAGTTACCCAACAACAATGTGTGGGACCCCAAAATAAAGGTTTACTTGAGTGAAAGTGAGCTTGATAAAGCTTTCTGTCAGTTTTGGATTTAGATTTAAAATATGAAATTAAGTGGATTTGATACCAAGAGAATTGCAGTGGGGACCAGAGCCTTAATGGCACCCATTTGATCCTCCTGAAGAGCTTCAGCCCAGCCATACTCTTCAGCTAAAATGGGGGAAGGAGCGAGGATATCTTGATTATTTACTTTTTTCAATGTTCTATTGATTGTTTTTCCCAGTTCAGTTAATCTTCCAGCAGCATACTGGCTATGTTTTTCCTAGACAGCTGTCCTTTGGTGAGATCCCCCTTTCTTTCAGGATTTTGCCCTGCCAGGGGCTCCTCACTAACTGGGTTTGTGCCCTCTCTGCAGATTGCACCCGTGGAAAACGACAATAGTTATGATGAGCTCAAGAGAGATGCCAAGATGTGTCTGTCGCTGATGTCTCAGGGTTTGCTGTATCCTCAGCAAGTGCCTTTGGTACTTCAGGTGCTAAAACAAGTGAGTGTGCTCTGAACACCTGAAAGCTGCCCCTTCTCTGATGCACCCTGGGCCTTTTATTGAAGATTATACATTATTATTATTATACATATGTTACACATATATAATATACATTATTACGATTCTAATCAAATCAAGTACTGATCTAGATATGAAAGAGTTCATTTGAAGTATTTTAAAACACTTAGTAACTGCACCTTGTTTCATTTCCTACTTACAAAGGTTTAAATCTCCGTGTTTTGATAAGAAATGGAACAACATTTTACTGAGTTAACATTTGGTTCAGTGGTGGATCACTTTAAGTCCAGCCTGTCTCCTCCAGAGCATAACAATTCAAAATCTAGTTTGAAAATTATTCTTTCTATAAAGAACTGCCCTTGAATCTCTGAATTTTTTTTTCAGTAGTTTAACAGTGTATTTCTATTAAATAAGTCTGCTTTGGAAGTGGAGACTATAAATATTGTCCTAAGTAGCAATTGCATGCCCACAGTACATGACTTTATATAAACATAATCAATTATCCACCAATAATGTCCGTGACCCCAAAATAAAGGTTTACTTGAGTGTTTGTGAACTCTACAAAGCTTTCTCTCCATTCTGGGCTTAGATTTAAAATAGGAAACTGATTGTATTTGATCTCTTTGGAGATCAAGGGGATGTGAAGCAAAAATACCCCAATAAGGGAAGTTCTTTGCAACTGCTCCAGCAGCTTTTTCCTGGAATACTGTTAGTTTTCCACGCAGTAACTTGGATTTTCTCCCCCAATCTGCCCCCCTTGCAGACAGCAAGAAGCAATTCTTGGCATGCCCGCTACACCATCCTGACCTACCTCCAGACCATGGTGTTCTACAACCTCTTCATCTTCCTCAACAGCAGCGAGGCAGTGGATGACATCCGGTGGTTGGTCATACAGCTCCTGGAGGACGAGCAGCTGGAGGCAAGTGGGCCCTTCTCTCCCAGGCTTGGCCCCAGGTCATGGGGAAAACTGCCAGGTGTAAATGAAAACAGCAGGGATTCCCAGCTCAGCATTCCTCCTGGTGGCTGGCAAAGGAGCTTTGTAGGGTTTGTTTCTTCCAGAGTCCATGCCAGGAAAACAGCTGTTTGTGAAACACTCTATCAATGAGTTTTAAAAGTTCTGTGATGTTTGCTTTTTCACAGAACTGGTGCATTGCTTGGGTCAGTACTGCTCAAATACAGGTGTTACTGTAATTGCACTAGGAATGTCAGAGTGTGTGTTGGGAGGAAATTCAGCTTCCAATGAGGTAAAATGCCTTCCTGTGTGAAAAGTGTGTAAACCCACTGTTTATTGCTCTATAGGTCTGCTTCCCATTTAATCATATCAGCTTATTAATGACAAAAGTACTTCTCCTATATACATCAAGCTCTCTAGAACTGCCTGCAGCTGAGGGCTTGCATTAAATAATGTGAATTTAAGCCATGTTCAAGCACAGTGAAAACTCTTCAGTGCTAACCTCCAGTCTGGTCCATCTCCCCTACACCATCATTTCCACTGCTGTTTGTGCATTAGCCAAATACCAATGAATTCCCACTTTTGGGTGCTTTTTCCTTTCTAGAAGAAGGAGAAGGTGCTGCAGCACCTTGCAGTCCTCCACAAGTTGTTTGTGAGAACACTTACCTCATAATCTCACGTAATTTTGAAAAATAGCTTTTATTCTCCTGAATACAATTTGTCTTATTTCAAAGGTATCACATTATTCCTCTGCACTACAGAGACATACATCCAGAGAGTTTCTCTGTGTTCAGAACCCCTTGCAGTCGTGTTGTTGCCATGGAAGCTTTCACTTTTCTTTGAAGAGTAATCTTGTTCTTTCTTGATAACAACTGACAAGATGTAGTATCCTGCAGAGTCATTCCTAAGGAGCTTTTGGATGCTGGAGTTTTAAGATGAGCATCCTTAGCTTTAACGAGGATTTGGTGTCTTTACTCTGTAGAACTGAAGTTTTAGTTCTTGCCTTTTAAGGTACTTTTTTTTTTTGGCTTGTTTTGATACAAAGGTCCAGCCTTGATGATCCAGCCCATCTTTTTGTTTTAATACACAGTGTGCTGAATGCACTCATGTTTTGGTGAACATTTGTCATATTACACTGCAATTTTACAGGAAGGGGATTTTCTTCTCTGTTTAAGTAGCCCCTTGCAAGTTCTGCAGTTGGGTTTGGCTTGTGCTTCTGAGTGGGTTTGTTCTGATGTTGTTGCAGGTTTACAGACACTGCCCAGTTCTGACCACAAAAACCAAATCCCACAGGGGATTGAGAGATTCCTGTGCTACTCTTGTGTAGCTTTTGTATTCCATAAGTCCTCATATGAATGTGATGATTTATAAATTATTCAGTGTCATATGTGATGAGTGATGAGCTGCTTCATGTATGGCTTTAAAGGCTTTGCTTCTGGGGGCTCCTCACAGCAAAGTGTTCCTTCTAGGTAGGGGATTAATTTAGGAATTCAAGTGGTTTTAATACAGGGAGTAGTGATGTAAATAAGCCCAGCTCACTTGGGGCCTCGCTCACTTCACAGCCGAGCTGCTCTGTGTGCTGGCTCTGGCATTAGCACATCGTGTTTTATTTAATAGCCCAGCTCTTCAGGGACCCACAGATTGCTGATAAACAACCCTGGCAGGCTCTCACCTCATCCTCCTCCAGCTATTAGCAAAGTAGATCACGTTTGAATAGTACCTTGTAGACATTTAAATGGAGCAGAGTGGAGTCTCAGAAGCTTTTCTGGAGTTCCTCTTGAATGAAGGCAGCACTTGTTTGGTGAGGCTCAGAACACCGTGTTCCAGGTGGGGTGTGCTGGAGCTGCTGCTCTCTGGGGCCGCTGGGAGGGGCTGTGCTCCACTGGGACAGCTGTTCTGGTTCCAGTTACCTGCACCTGAACGTGCTGCCCAAACCCTGGGGGCTGCTGGTGGCCTTTCCACCAGCCCATCTGGCTGGCAGGTTTGTCAGTGTGGAGGGGTTTGGCAGCCTCAGTTATTGGAAGTGAGAGCTGGAGGGACTCCCAGTTTAACTGGTCTGACAGTTCTGTGACTTCATGGCTTTGGGAGCTCTGAGGGGATGAGAGAAATCAGTAATCCTGATAAATTAGTCACTTGTTTTTAAAGCAAGGATGAGTTGTCTCTGCTTGGAATCCACTAACAAGGTTCTGTGGCTGTTCGGAAAAGAATGGAAGAGGAGATTTGTGTTTTCATCTAATTTCCAAACTATTCAAAACTTAGTTTAGTCTTTTTCTTTGGTGTTTCTGTGTTACCAAATAAGAATTTTTTTCCAACCCAGAACTGTGTTTTTATTCATGTAGTGCAAGGATCTGGTCCTTGGGACAAGGAAGTTTATCATGCTGGAGCATCACAGAACTGAATTGGTGACCATAAACCACTGAAATTAGTTGTTGATGCCTATTAATCCAGCATCTGTCGTGTCTTTCAAAGAATTCTGGTGCTACAGGTATAACAGGATCAGCTGAGTCTCCTGAACATCCCTTGGCAAAGCTCTTCTGCTTCTGTCAATTCTACTTTTGAGTGGGAAAACTAAATGCCTTTGAATAAAGGACTCTTTAAGACCGATACTAATACAGGATCTGCTAAGAATTTGATAAAGCAGGTTGATTATTTGGGCTGGTGCATCTTGGTCTCAGTCCAAGTTTGGTTTTAAACTTTCTAAAGCTCACCTAGTCATATCACAGGTATGAGACAGACTGTGATACCATCTGTGTGATATGTTCACTGACAATGGAGCTCAGTTAGTGTTTCCTTGAGTGGCAGGCCACTTTGTGACAAATTACATGAAAGGACTGCTATATTACAGTGCAGCTGTTAATTAATTTGTAAAGTTCATGAGGTAACACAATATTGTCAAGGCTTTCCTTGGGTGGAGTCTGGTTTGCTGGATGTGCTTCCAAGGCCAGGGTTAGGGTTAGGGTCTGCTGAGGACCCTGCTGAGCCCCAGTGGTCACTGTGTGTGTGTGCCCAGGTGAGGGAGATGGCAGCCACCACGCTGAGCGGGCTCCTGCAGTGCAACTTCCTCTCCATGGACCCGCCCATGCAGACTCACTTCGAGCGGCTCTGCGAGACACGCCTGCCCAAGAAGCGCAAGAGGGACCTGGGCTCCGTGGGGGACACCATCCCTGCCGGGGGTAAGGGCTGCTGGGGCACTGCTGGGCTGGGCAACACCCTCTGCCAGCACCCCAGGGCAGGGGGCTGAGCAGTGTTTGGGGGATTAATGTATACCTGGAAAAATGCAGGACATGGGGAGTGTTCCCCTTCCTAAACCATCACAGCAAACCACTTGTCCTTACCTACCTCATGCTCTGTTTCTGACCATGTAGAGCAGATCCCAATCCCTGTTGCACATCCTTATCCTCATTAAGTGCTGCAGGGTTTTGATGTACAGCATGAATGATGAATGAGAATACACAGCAAAAGCAAATCATGTTTTTCACTACATGTTCCTGTGTTAAACTAATTTCTCACTCTCAGAATTAACACTCCAGAGGTTTTTCCATTTCCCAGTTCAGAGTTAAGGATGCAGATGATGAGGGGTGGCAAGCTCCTCAGTAAATAAACTCCCTTAGCTGTCACAACAGTATTTTGCCTTCTGTTTTTAGCAGTGGGGTTTTTCTATTCTAAAAAAACCACCTAGACCAAACACACAAAAACACCCCCACAAAACAACCAACCAAAAACTAAAATAGAACAAAAAACCCCTTTAGTTTTAGTTTGGGACATTTAAAGCATGTGAATCACAGTCACTTGGTCCAGATGTCTGGGTTTCCATATTGTCCATGGTGTCATTCGTGACCTACTTACCAGTTTCCTTGAGAGAGGGAAGCTCATTTGAAATGCTGGTAAAGTGTCCAGCAGCTGCAGGTGAATTTTTTGCACATTCTTCCTTTAGCAATCAAAGACAGAATCAGAGCATGAGCTGGGATCCTGGGGGAGAAAGCAGAAGCAGTCTGGAGATCCACAGACTTGTGTCTGTAGAGCTCTGGGTGCCTGCAGAGGCTGGAGATGTGTCCCCTGGGGCTGGGGCTTTGTTGCTGGTTTCCTTTCCCTCCATGGGGGCTCGTGCCCTGTGCTTGCAGAGCTGGTGAAACGCCACGCCGGGGTGCTGGGGCTCAGCGCCTGCATCCTGTCCAGCCCCTACGACGTGCCCACCTGGATGCCCCAGCTCCTCATGGACCTCAGTGCCCACCTGAACGACCCTCAGCCTATCGAGGTAAAAACACAGCATTTCTCTGGTCAGCAGGACACAGCTCAAACACACTGGCTCCTTCTTAGTTCCCCTTTCCCAGGAAAAAATAGGAACCTCTTCAGACACTTAATGCCTGCTGCCTTCACTAAATGAATCCAAATAGTGTTAAATCATGGACTGCTTTTAAGTATTTTTGTGGCAGATCTGTCCTTGCTTTCAAAGTTCAGGCATAAGCTGAAAGCTGCAGGAACTGTATTTATCATGTGTATATCTATTATTTTGAATTAAAAATGCCCCTTTTATGGATGCTAGCCTAGAAAACATCAACCTGAACCGAGACATCCATCTGAAATGTTTAAGATGAGGTGTTACAAGCAGCCCTAGAAATAAGTTTGTAATGAAATATCTGCCTTTAACTCTGCTTTTTGTCCTTTATTGGGTTTTGTTGACTTTTGCTGTTTTAGCCAGAGGAGAGAGCTGCAGAATTCCTTAGATTTAGCAGACTTTGTTGTGAATGTGACTTACTGAAGCAGAAGACTGAACTGATGGCACTTTGGTTAATTTAATAATGATCTTAACTACTTTAGTAACAGAATGGCTGCCCCCTCTGGGGTGTTCCTAAGAACCCACCATCCACTTTCTCATGTTTTGAGACCCAAACCATTGGTTGAAACACCCAAGGGAAAGGCAGCAGGGAAAAGCATTTTGCTTTTACTTCATAAGAATCTATTAGTGTTTTCCAACTCACAATTGTAGGTCTGAGAATCCTTTTTATAAGAATGTGGGAGTCACGACACTGGTCAAAAGACTGCCCAGAACTGTGCAAATTAAATCCTGGGCTGAGTTGGCCAGAGCCCTGCTGACCTTTGGCTCTGCTCCAGCACCTGGTGCTGCTGAGCAGTGAAGTTTGCTGTGTTCCATGCTCTTTGGCATGGAGCTGGCACCCCTAAGTGACAGGGCTCCATCCTGGCTCTCCTGTGCAGATGACTGTGAAGAAAACGCTGTCCAATTTCCGGAGGACCCACCACGACAACTGGCAGGAGCACAAACAGCAGTTCACAGACGACCAGCTCCTGGTGCTCACTGACCTCCTGGTCTCACCCTGCTATTATGCATAGGTGGGTGAGCTGATCTCTTTTGACAGCAATCTGCAGAAGTGCCAGCCTTGGGAGCCCTCCTGCAGCTCTCATGGAACATGGAGAGCAGGGGAATCCCTCCCCAGGGGCACAGCCAAATCCTCATCCCTTGCCCCTACAGTGGCCTCGGTCAAGACCAGATTGATCTTGGTTAAATATTGCCCATCTTTGTGTGTCCCTGTATTACCCCCATGCTTTCTGAGACATTTACACTTGTTTTCTTGAATATTGATACTCCTTTTCTCCATTTTCTGCCAGTTGGCTGCCTTTTAAATGCCTGGCAGCGTCCCCAAAGGTGAGGGACGTGCTGCCTTGTACTCCTGGTGCCTCAGAGGACTTTAGCTGCCACCCAGCCCAGTATGTCACCTACACCTCAGATGGGGAATGGCTGCTGCCACATGGTTTCCTCTTCCACCCTGCCAGGTCTCTTCACACAGGCACGTCCCCAAAGAGTGAATCCATTCCTGGAGTTTCTCTTTGTTGCACTACAAGATTCCCACCTCTCTTGTCGTGTGATGTTTTGTGACAGTATTCCAAGAGAAGTTTTGACTCATATTTTCATGTGAAAAACAGCATGGAGGTTGTATTTGTGGTTTGAATTTTTTCTTCTTTCTGTTCCAGGTTTCTCCTGGGAAAACAAGGATATAGGAACTTGCCTGCGAAATAAAGGAAACTCAAAAGAAACTGATCATGTAGAGAACTTTGTGTTGGAAATCCCGATGCCTAATCAAACCTGCTCTAAAATAAAGACCTGGTTCTATCCAGAAGGAATCCCACCTCCCCAGGGAGCAGCTGTGGGAGCCCCATGGTCTCCTCATGGCAAGACCCTCGTCCTGCATCACACATCACTCTTGTTCCTGCTTCCCTGCACACGGTGACCTTCAGTGCACATGTCCCCCTCTCCCTGGCCCCTGTTCCTAGCTGTTTGCAGCATTACAGATATGCAGAACCAGAGAGTGCCACACCCCGGGGCTTTCCCAGCGGAGCTCTCCAGCCCTCCCCTGGGCAGCACACAGTTCTGGGAGCCTGCCTTCCTCAGAGTGTGGTCTCACTCCTGGCATCTGGTGTCCTTCAGGCACCTCAGGGCAGGATGGCCTTTTTGTACCTTCCTTGTGCAGATGTACATAGCTGATCCCTGTGCAGGGTGGGTGGTGGCAGGACAGAGCGTGGGCAGGGGCTTCGTAGGGAAGCTGGCCATGTGTAGAATAAAAATCTCTGATTATCTGCATATTTCTAAGGGGGAAAGACTGAGTGTTTCCATGTAATTAGAGCCCACAGATAGGAGATAATGGACTATATAAGTGGTGGTTGAACTCACGGAATGAAATGTATGCACAGTGTGGAAAGGCAGTTTTTAACAGTGTATTCTCATAAAGATTGTCACTGAGCAAACATATCTCGTTTGAAGATTGTGGAAGCTCTGTGTTTTTTTGCCTGCAGCTTTGTCCAGAGACTGGTATCAATTGGCTGTTTAACAACCTCTTTAATATGTGTTACATAGTTGTAAAAGACTGTATAAATTGTAGAGGCATTGCATTGACAAAACAT
Organism: Campylorhamphus procurvoides; assembly: GCA_013396655.1. Classification (NCBI taxonomy): domain Eukaryota; kingdom Metazoa; phylum Chordata; class Aves; order Passeriformes; family Dendrocolaptidae; genus Campylorhamphus; species Campylorhamphus procurvoides. The sequence goes on from WBMV01006787.1 coordinate 327,952, forward strand.
TGTACAGTTTGCAACCTTTTACATAACACCATTGTGAGATTAATTTGTAAAGATTCATACTTAGATGTTAATACAGTAGTGGTTCTGGCTTTTGTATGAAATCAAATGCCATTCTTAGTTTTTTAAATTATTTTCTTTAAGGGAATCTCTCTTTGTGCCCGGAAGGCGAAGGGTTTGCTTTGGTTTTCCTGTATCTCATTATGGCTGCGTGTCTGACATCACATACCCTGGGGTGGCTCCCTCATGGAGCAGGAGGCACATGGACACAGTCCTGCACCCCTGGGGCACTGCCACCTGCTCCCAGTGTCACTGTCCCCAACCTTCCAGGCACAGCAGTGCCCTGGGGCAGTGGGACAGGGCTGGCAGCCCCGGGGTGTCACCACTGTAGAGCGTAGTGCCAAATCCATGATTTCAGTTGTGTACCTAGCTGAACACCCAATAAATGGACTGTTTGTAACAACTGCATCTGTCTGTGTTTCTGAGGCAGAATTTGGCTGTTTGGGGACTGAAATGACAGTTTTTTCCTGTGCTTTTGAGCTTCTGGATGAGGCATGTTGTTTGTGCTGGGATCTGGCAGTGAGCTAAGGCAACATTAAGGACTAATTAAAGACCTTGTTCTAATGGCTGGGAAATGAGCTTTGACGTTTATGGACAAATACCTTGTACAAGGAAAACACTTCTGAGAACTGGAGGAACTAGTTTGTATAAAATGGGGTTTGCTGGTAGGATTAATAACCTTACAAGGGATGGAAAGCTTTTGGTGCAGAGGATCATCTTTAGAGAGTGTGTTGGCTGGTGAGCTGCTGGAGCAGACACTGCATGTGCTGTCCTGCCTCCCTGGAGGGCAGGCAGTGGTGGGATCCAGCTCTGCCACTTTGTGCTGTGTTGGGACTTTCTTTTCCTAGTCAAAGTGTACCTGGAACTGGTTGCAGGATCCCATGGCCTGTAGGGAGTCATTTTGGAGACAGAGGTGGTGGTAATTCCCAACAGTCAATTGCTTGATGCAAACAGATCACCCAGTAAACAGAGCTCTTGTTCAAAATATACTTCTACCTGTGGTAGTGTGAACAAACTTGTTCTGAGTTTTGGTGAGGGAAGGATTGTTAGCCTCCTGTTCTGGAACTGCAGGAACAACGTTGAGATCTTCATCAAATGCCACAACCCCATTACTGCTTTTATTCCCTGACTTTCCCCCAGCAACACACAGGTCCTGAGTTTGGAGCTGCCATCACTTTAATGTGTTCTATTGTCTCTTGCCTAAAGCCTTCAAGATGCACCTGCTGCAGGACCTCAGTCTGGAGAGGGAGACAGTTCTAGTTTGAGAAGAGAGAATGTTTCCCCTTGGAATAGTAAGGGAGATGGAAAAAATACCTTGGAGATGTTCAGGTAGCCTTGATAGCCTTAGTTGACCACCTGTGACTGTGCACAGATAACCTGTGACCATGCTGAGAAGCACCAAGGAAGGGCCAAGATGTAAGGCAGAATTCATTTGTGGGAGGTTTTGGGGGTGTTTTGGTTTGTTGGGGGGTTTCTGTTGTTGGTTTGGGGGTTTTTGTTGTTGGTTTTGTTTTGTGCTTTTTGCTGAAGTTGCCAGTGACTTACTGCTCAGTAATTCTCTTGCTAGAACATTAAATGGTCAGTTAAGTGGCATGATCTCCTGCACTTCCGTACCCAAGTGAGTATATTTGATGCTTATTTTGATAAAAATATATAAGAAAACTATCAAATAGGTGAATTAATTTGTGCTTTTGGGTGGTACCCCAGGCTCAGCATTGGTTGTGTTACTGACAAGTTGAACTAATTTGTGTATGGGTGGGTTTGGGTTTTAATTAAAGAGGAAAAGGGAAGAAGGTCTTTATTTCTGATATGACATGACTGTATTCCTTTTTATGTCCAGGTATCTCCCCCCTCTCCTTTGTACTCCTTCCCAGGCTGCTGGGAGCCCTGTGCTGGGTGCACTGGCTGATGTTTCCTGGCAGTTCTTCACAGTTAGGCATCCCCAGCATCCCACACTCTGCTCAGTCTCACACTTTCCTCCACAGCCTCAGGCTTCCTGGAATGCTGCAGCAGAGCCTCCAGCTTCCTCTTCCCCTGTGCTGTGGGAAACACAATCCTCTGGTAAGATGGAAAATAAACCACCCCATGGCAACAGAAGGTTTGGCTGGCCATTGTCCTTGGAAGATTTTAACTTTCACTCTGCTGTGGGTTACCAGCTGATGTGTTTTACATCCTCACTGTCACCCTGCAGTACCTGGAGGATTTTTGGTGATTTCCCTGTAACAAATACTTACTGTCCATCACCACCTTGTTGCACAGGCTCTGGAGAAAAAGGTTTCTAGTGAAGGTGCTTCTCAGACCTATTAAGAGAGATGTAGAAGGGAAAGTCACTGAGGTGAGGGGTGGGGGGAAAAGGTTAGTTTTCTCTCCCTGGGAAGGAGAGTGACTGTTAATAAAGTGGTCTTGAATCAGGGATAGTCTCAGCACTGATACTATTTGTAAGTTTTTAATCTTTGATTTCTGATGGATTAAAGGTGAGTTGTTGCTCTTGGGGTTCCTGCCTTGCAAAAAGTTAAACAGCCCTTTTAAAAAGGGACAGTCCAGTGAGACTCCTGGCTGTGCCCAAGGGCCTGGGCAGGGCTTTGTGCTCCCATGGAGATCCTCAGCCCCTTCCCTTGCTCCCTGAGTACAAACCCTTCTCCTTTTCTGCTGCAATGTTTGAGGCTCTCAGGCTTTAACCAGCAACGCTTCTTCTTTCATTTCAAACCACATTTAATAACTGTAGAGGGGTAAAACATCTTAACCAAGCCCCAAACCCCCCTTGCTGCTCATAGACGTGCTAAACACTGTGTTAATGAAAAGGGTGACAGTCTAAACCTGTAACCAAGAGGAAAATGCAGGAACTGTTGTGGCCTTAGTTGAGATACAGTGTGCAGGCAGTTTTTATGCAGTCTTGTTTCCAGCTGAAGTAAGGTGTGTTCCCTGCTTGGAAGGGAGCTGGGGATTCTGTGTTCATTGGTGTCATGGGAAAGGAACAACCCTCACTATTTCCTCAGCATTAACCGTGCTGAAATAATTCACTCTTGCATTAGGCTAACATTTTGTCAGTTGTGTAATTCAGCATCCTGATATTTTTAATAATAAAATCCAAGGGGGTAGATCCCAGCTTGTCAGTGAAAAAAACCCCAACTCATGGTCAGCAGGGCTAGGATTTACCCACAGAAATCAAATTAACCATGACATGAGAACAAAAACACAAGAGGGAAAATAAGTGACAGCCAAACTGGGAGAGAACATACCTTGAAGCCACCACGTTTTGGGTTTTGGACCTTCCCCCTCCTGTGCCCAACTAGTTTAAGAACAAACCCTTATGGTTGCTGGGGTGGTTATCAAGGCAACAAATTGATGTGTATGTAATGACTGTAAGGTAAGTGCCATGCATTTGTATTTCTGACTGGAGCTACTGTATCTCCATAGTGCTTTTGTGGGGTTTGATCCCCTCCACCTGCATTTCCAGAGCCACGGAGGCCCCGGGGCTGTGTCTGCCTGGGACAGCGCTGCTGGCTGGGAGAACCAGTTCCTCACCCTGCCCTGCCGTAAGTATTTCACAAGGATCCCTGAAAGTACCTGGGGAGAGCTTACAGGGAAGGGCGGGCAGGGCTGTTCAGAGGAGCGAGCGGTGACAGTACGAGGGAGAGTGGGGTCACACTGAGAGAGGGGGGATTGAGATTGCGTATCTGGAACCAAAATCCTCCCCGGGGAGGGTGGGCAGAGAAGCTGTGGCTGCCCCAGGTTGCCAGGTTGGAGCACCCTGGGCTCTGGAAGGTGTCCCTGCCCATGGCAGGGGTGGGGCTGGCTGCGCTTTCTGAGCCTCCGTGCCGGAGCGGGGCTGCAGCATCGCCCTTGGGGCTCGGGGCATCCCCCGCCCCGCACCGGGAGCTGCGGGGACGGGAGCGGGGCTGTGGCGGCGGGGAGGGGACGGGGAGG
>WBMV01006787.1:332237-351047 GCA_013396655.1 Campylorhamphus procurvoides
ACGCCCCGCGCGCTGCTGCAGGCCCTGGCGCTCTGGGCGGGGGGCATGGTGCTGGCCGCGCTGGCCACGCTGCCCTCATGCGGCTCCCTGCCCTGCCAGCCCCTGCCTGGCCCCACTGGCGGTCGCCATTCTCTTGTCCTCTGCCTCTACGTGGCCGACTTCCTGTGCTGCGTGGCCGTGGTGGCCGTGTGCTACGTGCTGATTGCCCGTGCCTTGTGCCACAGAGCCCGGGCACACCGGGGCCCGGCCGAGGGGGCAGTGGGGACCCCCCGAGTGCAGCGGCCCTTCACCCCATGCCAGGGCCACGGGCACGCCCCCGATGGGCTCCTGCCACCCTCGGCCAAGGACAGGCGTGCTGTGGCCACGTGCGCCGCCATCGTGGTGTCGGTGCTGCTGTGCTGCCTGCCCCTCGGCCTCGCCCTGCTGCGGGGCCTGCTGGCCGGCCGTGCTGGCTTTGTGCTCTGCCAGCTGGAGCTCTGCGGGCTCACCCTGGCCTTCCTCAAGTCGGGGCTGAACCCCTTCATGTACGCCCGCAGCAGTGCAGGGCTGCGCCGCCGCCTGCTCTGGGGCCTGCGCCGTGCCACCCTCCTCCTCCTCTGCTGCAGCTGCAGCACCAGGACCCGGCTGCGTGCCATGGGCCAGGGCGGCCTCGAGGCCAACAGGAACAAGTCCTCCCACCACGAGACCAACTCGGCCTACGTGCTGTCCCCGAAGCCGAGGAGGAAGAGCCTGGAGCAGGCGGGCGCTGTGAGCTGCTCCAGGGACAGCGTGCTGAGCCCCGGGCCTGCCATGGGCCACCAGCACTGTGGCCACAGCAGCTCGACCCCCATGGACACGCGGGTGGAGCCCTACTACAGCGTGTACAACAGCAGCCCCTCGCAGGGAGGGAGCACCCCCAGCAGCCTGCAGCCAGGGGACCCCATCTTCCTGTTCTCCAAGCCCTATGGGGCCCATCCTGTCCCCATCACAGGCTGGGACAGCAGCACTGCTCCCACCAGGCACATCCCGGTGCCCTCGGTGTAGCTGGGGCAAAAGGGGCTGAATCACCATCCCAGAGGGGCCCCTTCTATGCCTGGGGAAGGATTGCCCTGGCTCACTGACACAGCACTGCTGCCACTTGATGGAGATGCCATTCCTGTCCATATCCAGTGCCACGGGATCACCACAGTGACCATTGGGGAAACTTCTCTGCAGTTTCCTTGGCAAGTCAAAAGGGGGATATTTGAGATTTGAGTTTAGAATTGTTATTATATGAGGGTGTTTTTGTTACTAAATTTTACTACTGGACAATTAAAGTAAATGCCATAACTATGTGATTTGTTATGTCACAAAGCTGGGTTGGATGGAGCTTGGAGCAACCTGGGCTGGTGGAAGGTGTCCCTGCCCATGGCAGGGGTGGCAGTGGCTGAGCTTTAAGGTCCCTTCCAACCCAAACCATTCTGTGGTGAGGCAGAGCATTATAAATATCTTCTGTGTTCAAGAAGGAAGAATTTGGAGGGTGGTTGGTATTATTTAAGTTCTTCCCATTGCAGAAGGTTGGAAGGACTAGTGGAATCGTCAGTAATAACAAGTCCTTTCTATTCCTGGAGTGAAATCCTGGTTTCCTGGAGGTGAGTGGCAGAGTTTCCATCAGGGAAATGAGGCTCAGGGTTTCAGTCTTGGCTTCTTCATGAGGGACAAGGCATTTTTCTCTCAGTGTTACATTTCCCCTGGGGAAAGACTTTTGGGAAGTGTAGCACTGGAATAAACCTCTGCAGTTTAGATATTAATATCTGCTGGGCATTTATTTTAAGGATGGTGGTGTTATGTATCCCAAAATAATTTGGATAGATATTTTACTTCTGATAGAAATAATGGTGCAATAGCTAATTATTGGTGGTGTTGGAGGCTAAAGATGAATATTGCAAGATTACAGGACAGGAGTAATGCAGTCACCTCTGGAATTCCCTAAGCAGTGAGCTGTTAGACACAGAGTTGTGTTCCTTATTGCTCTTTTGTCTGTGTATTTGTATAAATTGGGACAGGGAGAACTGACAGCTGTTGATGTTCTTCAAACCACAACAACCACATCCCAACTAACCACAAGTTTTGGAGGTTCTCTTAAGAAGTTCTTTATGTCGGTTTGATTTAATCTGTCTGCTTAGAAACTTTATCTGCTGGTCTGCACAGCAAGCAGGTAACAGAAATGAAATGATTTTTTTATTTTTGTTGTGCCACATATTGTGGCAATTCCTGTGAGACCCAGTGACTGGGGACACTTAAATTCCTGTCAGCAAACCCCTTTCACCTTCAGCAGAGCCTCGGTGTCTCCAAACCAAGCATGGCATAGACATTTGGTGCCCCCTTAGAGGAAAATGCCAGTGATGAGAAGGTGATTTGTTACTTTAGAAACAAAAGAACCCCACCTCGTTGCTGTGTGAGGGTTGTTGTGTTGTGTAGGTTTTGTTAACTACTTTGGAGGTTTTCTGGAACGCTGTTCTTTGTTTAACACTCTGAATTTGAAGTAATTTTGAATAATCCAAACCAGCTTTCTTGCAATAAAATCAACGTGAACGACTTTCTAATACAAATGTAAAATTGAAATTATTTCCATCAGTTTTTTCCCTCTGCCCAGACATTTTTCTCTCTAAATGAGTAACATGTTGTTTTTCTATAAGTATAAAAGATAACTAAAAGATCTTGTTTGGTTGTTGGATTTCTCTTCAGGACAAACTGTCCTGGAGGGAAAAATATACATGGAGCAGTTTAGGGGTTTGCTCTGTGTGCGCAGCTTCTCCTGTGCCTTGAGTTCATATCTCATGAATTTCCTCATGTGCCACAAGGTTAAACCCCTCACACTTTATTCATGACAGTCACTTGCATTGGATATTGGTGTGGGAGTCAAGCAGGAAGGGTTTTACTGCCTCTATGTGATGTGTTATTAGGAAAAAGGACTGAAATCCCACTGAAGGACTTTGTTAATTCGCAGTGCCAACTGTACTCTTAATACATCCCCTGGGGTTACATTGCTGTTAACATGTCCAGCATCACAGTGGCAGAGGGAAGTGCAGCACCTCTTCATCTGCAGTAGGAACAAAACCTGATTTAAGCTGTCAGTTCTACTAAATAGCTGTTCTGTGGGAGGTTTATGGGTGTAGCAAATTGAGATTGGATTTTGGAAATAGGTACAACTTTGTGGAGGCTCATGAACCGATTTAATAATTTTTGTGATAAAATAATTGGTTTAGAGTCTTTTGGAATACAACTTTTCTTTTTTTTTTTCCTTTAGCCCCTTGTATCAAAACCTGCTGAGTAGAGAACCAGTAAAGCTCCAGTAAAGAACCAGTAAAGAGCGACTGCAAGGCTGAAAAGCAGAGATCCAGTTGAGAGGGAAGCAGTGGAGTGCAGGACAAAGCAGGTGGGAAATGTGTGGGAAGAGGAGAAGTGAGACATGTGAGCACTGAATGGCTTGGAAAGAAAGCAGAAAGCAGCTTGGTAGAAAAAACAGCTGCTGAATTACTTGGGGCTCCTTAATCTCACTAACAAGTGACTTCTGGTGGTTAAATGAGTAAAATTATTTGAAGTATTTTCATAATTCTCAGTCTTTCTAGGTCCTACATCTTGTGGTGGTGGGACTTTTTCAGCTGCTGAGCTGCAGGATTGGATTATTTACCCTTTAAATATGAAACTGCCAAGCTGTTGATGCCAAATCCTTTTGCTGAGGAAAGGTGGCCTTGCTCATCTCTCTGGGAATGGAGACGTTTGTCTGATGTCCCCCCTTTTGGCAGCAGAGAGGTTTGGGTTAGCCTGATTTTGTCACAGCAGAGCTAGTTCCCCCTCAGAGCCCGTGTTCCAAACATGCTGCACACACCCCCCCTGCATTCCTGGATCTGGGATCTTCTGCTGGGAAGTCTCTGGGGTTTGCTCATTGGAGGAGCAAGTCCAGACCAAATGATTTGGCCTCCCCTGTGGTTATTTTCTGCCACAGCCTGTTGATTTGCCTTGAATGTGAAAATCAGATCAGCTGAATTCTCTTTTATTTTGTCCCAAAGACAATAACTAGAATTACAAAGTGGCATTGGGTGAGGACAAGGGCCATGCAGGGGTAGCATTGAATCCCTTAGAAATGGGACTGTGTCAAGTGAAACTTTCGTAGATCTAAACAAGAATGTACAGAATATGCTTGTTCTTAGAGATTTGTGCTGCAGCAAAGCTCACCCCAGTTATTTCACAGCAGACACTGACATGCTCAGCTGGTTTTTGCATTATCTGGTTGTATATTTTATTCTGTACTTACACAAATTTCCAAGTCTGGTCTCTTCCAGCAGCCTCTGAAGCCAAAGCCTGTGGCAGTGTGGATTTGCAATGGCATCTCTCAGGTGGCTGAATTGAGTCAGTCTTTCATCTAGTCTTGCTAAACCCTAGAAAGGAGCTGCTACCTGTGCCCCAGCCTGGTTTGTGGCTTTCCTCCCCTCACATAGGAGTGTTCCTGTTGTAAGCTGTCCTAGAACCAGGAGTCTTTACTCCAGTTCTAAGACATCCTTCAAAAAGCAGCAAGGACAAGTAGTGTGACCTGAGCTGTTCTTCACTTCAGGTGGCATACACAGCACTCACAGAAGTGCTGGAAATAGCTGGAGAAATTCAAGTACTCAGCAAGAAAAGGCCATTTATCAACACTTGGGTCTCATCCCTTCATCAGAGGGAGCACCACATGTGCTATAGTCCCACCAGTAACCTCTCCTGGGACTGATCCAGACAAGGCCTGTGACATCACCAAGCCTTTGCAGGAGGCAAACACTTTTGTTTGACCACAGACTTTCCAGGCAGAGCCTTCCCAGTTCCTGGGGTCTCATTCCAGCTCCTGCATCTCCAGAGCGGGTCCGTTCTCCACTCTCACCAGGGCTTCGTTGGTTGTTCTTAAGACTGCTCTCAGCTGATGCCAGAACACCTTCTGCTTGTGTTCCTCGGGGCTCCACTTCAGGTAGGTTTTCCTCCTCAGCAGCTTCCTGAGCTTGCTGAACTTCTGTGGGACGCTGTGGGGCGGGAGGTCTTCCAGCACGATCATGATGAGGGAATCCAGGTTTTCATTCAGGACCCGGTGCTCGGCAAAGTACAGCTCGTACTGGCACCAGCAGCTGTTCACAAAGCTGGGGGAGAGGACAAAGAGGACTTTGTGGCTGTTCTCTATGCAGTAAAAAATGTTCCCCAGCACGGGGTGGCCCGGCTTGAAATCCCTCTCGTGGTAACAGATCTTGAACCCGTCAGCCTCCAGCCTCTCCAGCAGGTTCTCCTTGGTCCAGGCGGCGTCGTGTTCACTGTAGGAGACGAAGGCGTCGAAGAGCTTGTCCTCTGGGCTCCCCTCATGCTGCCTCCTCTTGGCCATGCACCAGTACCAGCCCATGCGGAGGTACCAGAGGCCGTGGAAGCGGCGGCAGAGTGCGGCGAGCAGCAGCGCGGCGGCTCCGGCGGCGCCGGCGGTGATGGCCAGCTGCAGGCCCAGCGAGCAGCGCAGCCGCGTCAGCCGGCTGCTCTCCACCAGCCAGCCCCTGCTGGACATGGGGAAGCTGCACCTCAGGGCCCCCCTGCCCCGCAGCTGCAGCTGGGGCTGCTGCAGGAACACCGTCACGAACCAGTACAGGTCGCAGTTGCAGAAGAAGTGCCTGCCCCGCACGGTCAGAACCCGCAGGCTCGTCAGCGGGCCGAAGGTCTCCTCCACTATGGTGGTGATGGCGTTGTCGCTGATGTCCAGCTCCACCAGAGAGGCTGGCAGGGAGCCGCGCTGCAGGAAGGAGATCTTGTTCCCTGATAAATTCAAGTATTTCAGCGCGGGGAGGGAATTCCCAAAGCCATCGGGCAGCTCTGAGATGAGGTTGTGGCTGCTGTCCAGGCTGGTGAGCGCAGGGAGGTGGCCGGTGGTTTCCAGCTGGGTGATCAGGTTCCCAGAAACGTTGAGCTGCTCCAGGTTCTCCAGGGCCTTGGCTAAGGACAACACCTTCAACTTGTTTTTACTGATGTCACATTTTTTTAGGGCTAATGGGAAATACTCTGCATGCATATCCGTAATTTTGTTGTTTTGAATCTTCAGTGTTGTTAAGTTGGAGAGGGATTTCAGGCTGGGGGGCAGGACGGTGATGTCGCTGTTGCTGATGTCGAGGTGCTGCAGGGAGGGAGGAAAGTTGGGAACCACAGCAATGTGGTTGTTGCTGAGGTCCAAAAATAACAGTTCCTCCATTGTGTCAGCAAACCACTCTGGCAGTTCTACAATGGAGCAGTTGGACATTCCCAGGTGTTTCATTGTCCTGGGAAGGCTTTCAATGGGTGTCCCAGCCTCGGTCCTGACAAAGGAGATGGCGTTGATGTGTACAGTTCCAGGGGGAGGGGGACACGTTGGAAGGGCCTGTCGTGCCATGTAGATGAAGTGGTTTCCTTGAACGTGCATGTTTTCCAAGTTAAACAATTTTGCAGCAAAATCGTGGGGTATTTGGCTGATGTTGGTGAAGGACAAGTCGATTTCCCTGATGGTGGAAGGGAGGCACAGCGTACCCAGGCTGTTGATGGGGTTGTGGCTGATGTTTACAAAGAAGAGCTGGTGGAATGGGAACTTGCAGATGGACCCGACATCCAGGATGTTGATGGTTAAACGGTTGGAACTGGCATCGATCGACCTCACGTTTACCATAGGCAGGAACTGGACAAACAATGACAGCAGGTCCATTTGCAGGTTGCTGTGACTGATGTCAAGCTCCAAAACGCTGCCCATCTGGGCCTGGCACAGATCATTGTCCAGGTATAGCAGGAGCTCATCCTCCGAGAGGCTGCTGTGGGACAGATCCAGTGTCCCGTTGGTGGGAGCTGCGCAGAGATTGGGCCTCGGTGTGGCCGTGGGAGGGGCCGTGGTGTTTCCCTCTCCCCTCCGAAGGAGGTTCCCAGAGCTCCTCCTGAGCCTGGTGGTCAGGTTTGGTGGAACAGGTGGGTGCCTGGGACGGGGCAGCTCCTCAGCAGGCACAGAAGGATCCAGAGCAGCTCCTGAGCGTTTGTCAGAGCACTTGGAAAACTGCAAAGACCCGGAGGCTTTGCTGGCAGGGGAGAGCTTCAGGTGGGGTGGAAGTTCTGACAGAAGCAGCTTCTCGCTGTTTGAGGATAAATCCACAGACACCAGGCTGGGCAGGCTCTGGAATGCTCCAGGCTCAACATCCCAAATCCGATTGTAGGAAAGGTCCAGAACTTCCAGTGCCTCAAAACCTTCCAAGTCTCTCTTGGTTATTTTTTCAATGACATTATGTGAGAAATTGAGAACTCTTGCTGTCTTTGGAGCTTGTGCTTCTGAGACAGAGGAGAGGTTGGAATACGAGTAGTTATAAACCAGGAAGGCTGTGGGTGTTCTCCACATTAGGAATCCATGTGCTCCACTGAACCAGAAAGAAATGAAGCAGAGACAAAGGCAGCCAGGAAGGATCCTCATCCTGGGAAAAAGAAACATCAAATCCATCGTTATAATATGCTCTGTGTTAAGGAATATCCATAAAAATAATCCTAATTTACTTGCAAGTCCAAAAATTGTTTCATTAGTTGTATCCATGAATCCCTATTTATCTCCCAAAACAAAAGTTGGTAGCTTACTTTGGAGTAAGAGAGAGGGAGTGTCAGAGAAGGAGAGCACTGCTCATTTCAGGTCATTGTAGATAAAGCCTGAGTTATTTTTTCTTTCTTTTCTTTCCCTTCTCCCCAGGCAGCCTCTGCAGTTCCATCTTCCCATTGCACAATCTGAAATGCCCTTCCAGACCCGCTCCACGAGACTCAGGTTTTCTGTGTCTCATCAACAACCAGATAAGTCTGACCCAAAACCTGTCCAGCCACTTCAGCAATGCCTCAGGGAGCTCCAGGAAACTCTGTGACTGGGTCTTCCCGTGATCCCAGCCCCTTGGAGTTTGCTCTGCCAAGGACTGACCGGTGATTTGCTGAGCCTTACCTGTTGGAGTAAGTTTGCTGGGGAGTGGGATATGGGAGGCTTGTCTGCGGCAGCCAGGAGGGGTCACTGCCCCGCATCGCTGGGCTGTGGACACTTCCCAGTGCCGGGAGCGCTGCCCGGCTCCAATCCTGCCCCGGGTGTCTCACGAGTCCCTGATCCTGCCGCTCGGTGCCGTGGATTTAGTCCCTGAAAAGGCAGAGCTCCAGGTGACTCACCTGCTGGCACCCAGGCTTGGGCCATCAAGTTTAACTGAAGAGAAGGGACAGCAGTGTCCTCCCCCTGGACCCTCTGCTGGCCACGCCACATCCCCCAGGAATGTCCTGCCACTGGGGCAGCACAGGGTGGGTGGGCAAGCCACGAGCAGCCCGCGGGGTGTGAAAAGCACCACGGATTTATCACACAAATCTCCTCCTGCTTCCAGCCACTACCCTCCCCGTCCCTCTGCCCCCCGTCCCCGCTCTCCCCGTCCCTCTGCCCCCCGTACCTGCTCTCCTCCCTCGCTGGTACTTTGTGCCGCCGCCGATGCCTTTTGTGGCCCCGGGATGGGAGCGGGGGCGGGCTGGGACACCCCCCGTGCCCGTCCGGCCCCCGGGGACCTGCGGCATCCCCCGCAGGAGGAGGAGGAGGCTGTGCCGGAGATGATGCTCCCCGGTGAGGTCTGACAAGTTTCCCCCACCGCGCCGCTCTCTGCAGTTGCTCAACCCGCGGCCAAGGGGGAAATGGAAGATGGAAGTTGGGTTGTTTTGAAGCCCTGGAACCGCTTTGTCCCGGCTGCCAGAGCATCGCAGGTGGGGGCACACGACAGAGTTCAGCGTGGGCTGGCCCGAGTTCGGCAGGGACAGAGCAGGGGTGCCCGGGGAGCTTGGGGTGCTGCTCCCAGGAGCCAGGACCAAAGCATGGAGCAGCACTGCGGTGTTGGGGTCGTGCTCCATCAGAAACAGCACACCCTGTGGGAACTGAGCCAAAGGAACGACCCCGAGTGTGACCCAAAGCTGTTCTTGGCTTCACTGACTTAGAAATTCAGGTGGCTTTTGCCATTACCCCATGCCAATGACCAAAGCCACCTATGCATGAAGTGACATCAGCTGTAACTTTTCCTTTACCCCCTGCTCAGAGACAAAATATAAATACACCTCAAGTGGGGAGGGTGGTCAGAGAAGCCTTTGCACCTCCTGGGGTGGGTCAGTGCCCCACAGGGACATCGCTAGGTAAGGACCTTACTCTAAGTTATTATGACCTCGAGCTTCCCTTGGGGATCCGAGCTTGTCTGATCACTTCCAATTATTTTCCCTCTCCTTTGCAGCCACCAGAGAGTGGAAACTCGTGGTAGCCTGGAGTGGAGGCTCCCCTGCCCAGTCCTGGGGGCTGGAAAATCCAGGGTGGTTCGTGCTGGCTCTCTGGTCTGATCAGGCCCTTTCCTGCTGTTGCAGGTTCTGGGAACTGCCCTGCACTCAGCAGCTCTTCAGACAGGTCCCCATCTGCTCGGGGAACGGACAGCAGCCAGAATATGGCATGGAGGGGTTTCCTCCTGTTTTTGGTTCTGATGTGTTCCTGCACCTCAGGGCTTGTTACTCTCAAGTCTGTTCCTTTTAGGTTCAAATGTGTGAAGACATAAAGTTATTAAGAATTAAAGTTATCAGAATTAATTACTTGTAACAGTAGCCAACTGATAGCCTGCTGTGCCCTGCGGGTTTTGTGGATATCCTGCTTCCTGCAGGGAGGGATGGGAGAGGGATGGGAGAGCAAAGCTTGGGATGTGTGTTTGGGGGCTGCCCGGATGCCTGGCAGAACAGTGATGGGTCTGGTGTTCCCTGTGCAGGGGGAAGTAGAGGCTGAGGAACATGGACAACATGGATTTGGCAACACGGTGTGTGTCCACACAGTGGCAAAACGTGGTGCTGTGGCTGCTGAGTCAGGGCTGTGTTTCCCCTCTCGTGAGGGGAATTCTGGGCACTCTGACTATTCTTGGCTTGTCCCTTTTGCTAATCACAAGTGGGGGTGTGCAGGAAGGTTTAGGGTGTTGTGGGCTCTCTTCCCTTTCCATGATGCAGCCCAAGGGATGCAGAGGCAGGGCTGTGCCTGTCCAACCTTTCCTAAGAGCAGCCACGGAGTGACAGGGCAGCCTTGATTCCAAATACAACTATCCCATGGGATGGTGAAGATCTGGAGCCATGATGAGGGGATTCATCCCCTTGCAAAGGCAGCAAGAACTGAAATGTGTTTTAATCTTTCAGTGTATGTTGGCTGCTGTGGCATGGGGGAGTGACACCTCTGGCAGGCAGGACCAGGTGCCTGATGAGATTGGTCCAGCTGTGACTGTGCAGGGAGGAAAAGAACTTCAGGGAAACTAAGGTAAGGATCTGAAGTCAGGACACTGTTTTAAATGTCCCTTTTTAAAAGCTCCTGCATTAAAACTTAGGTCACTTTTTGCTTATTTGGCTAATGCTTCACAAGAAGGTTGAGGGGGGTAATCTGGGTAGAAGACTCTGTTTTGGGGGGGGAAATAAAATCTATGGAGAAGATTTCCTCTTTTTCAGTTCCCTCTGACACTTTGATATGAGCAAGAACCATGACTGTCACTTTAAATGCCAAATTACACTGCTGCTGTTTGTGTTTGATGAGACACAGAATGGGTTCTATTGCAACAGTTCAGGGGGTATTTTGGGCAGCATCTGGCCAGTCATATGGCACAGGGCTGGCACATTTCCTCCCCACAGCCATGAATTCCTGTGCCTTGCACAAGGGCTCCAGAAAAGAGGAAACGTGGTGGGCACATGGAAGTGACCTACATGCCAACCACATGCTGTTGCTACACCCCAAATGTTCAGGGCTCAGGGTGTTGGCCATTACAAACTTGTTCTACCTAGTGGAAAAGTATAATGTCAATCTGCTTCAGAGCCTGCTGTCACAGGATTTCAACTACCTGTTCCCCCTCAGCTTACTTCTGGGAATGTCTGGTGCCAGCAGTTAAAGCTTCCTTCCTGATGGCAGGAAGGATGTTCAGAAAAAGAGTTATATGAACCTTCCAGTGTTAAACATACATAAATAAAGCAATAGAATGTCCTGGGAAGCAGCCCAGGCTGGGAGAAGAAACAGCAGTTGAAGAGGGGCAAGGTACAGTGAAAACACAGTTCCCAGCAGTGGAACAAAAAGGTAATGCTGGTGTTTGGACAAAAGAAGAGCAGAAGGAAAACCATGAGTGGTGGTGTAGCTCCTGAGCAGGAAGTGTTGGCTTCACCTTTTCCTTCTTGGTGGCAGCTGGACTCCTCCCTTGAAGCTTCAATTACTGTGCCTGTTTCCAGTGGCAGGAAAGTTTTCAGTTTATACCTGAAGGATGCCAGTGAGTCCAGTGGAACGTGTCACACACGAGCCAGGCAGGAAGTGCAAGACAGGGGTTTAATCATTAAAAGTTTATCCATAAGCTCTTATATACACATAGTTATACACAAAGTGGTTCATGAGTCCCTCAGCTTAGAGCTGTGCTGGTGAGGCCTTTGTCAGCTCACAGATGGCTGTTCCCATGGGAAATGTCAGGATTTGGCTCATGGAGGGGGCTTTGCTGTCCTCAGCTGGGCACAGAGAGGAGCCCGTATTCATCTGCTGTATCCAGGATTTTACAGATGACTGGAGACTCCACCTGCAACAGAGACACCAGAACATTAGAGACCATGAACTCAGCGCTGCAGAAATCTTGGGAAGAGTCACAGGAAGGAAAGGGCCACCCTAAAGATACATCTGGAGACCTGGCACCTGAGCTCAGGTGTGTTTACCTACCCCAAGGATGTATTGGCAAGAATGAGGCTCTAACATGTAAATGGTCACAGCATGAGGGGAATCAGATTCCTTACATCTGAAACCAGAAGAGAAATCAGGGTGTTTGGTGTGTAAGAAGCACAAAATAACAATGTCTTTCACTGCTATCTGCAGCATTTTTGCCAACTTAACAGTTGTTGCCTTTTGACCTCTGTGACAACAACAGCAGCTTCCTCCTCTGACCCCCAGGAAAGACATAAAAAATCAGTTTACAGAGTTCACTTACTTCAATTTCACAGTCACCTGCCTTGGCTTGTCTGTCAAGTCACAAACATCTCCATTTCCATAGAAATGAGACACCATCCTGCCAGGAAAGAGCAGAAGGGAAGGGTTGGGAAGTATTCAACACAACTTTTAAGCAGGCAGGGGCGTGGTGCGAGCCAGCACCTCATCATTGGTCAACTATTTAACATCCAAACAAATTCTAACAGGTTCTATTGCAGTCACTGCAGAAGGAGAGGGCTGTTCAGCATTGGGAGACTTTTCCCTGCATCATCTCCCAAGTGCTGAATGACTTCTTTTTGATGTTGATTGGGGGGATAAACCTAAGCCTGCTGCTCTCAGCCCTTTGTTGTGTGTGTTAATAAGCTGTGTGCTGGCAGAGCAGGCCCCACACCTGACGGTCTGGGTGCCGTCCTCACGCAGGTAGAACGTTCTGGCCGCGTTCTTCCTCGACCACTCCATGTGCTCCTCCTTGTTCCACGTGCCCACAACCACAGAGGTCTTGCCACTTTCCTTATCCTAGGGAAGGAAAGGCTGATGGTTACACTGTGTACACAGGAGATGTTTCTGAGATGCAGCTTCTTGAACTCGAGCTCTTGATCAGCCAAGACAAGGAGGCAGATTCTCTAACACCCACAACTATCTATTTAAATGTACTATAAAACTAAAAGGAGGTGTCTTTCCTCAAGATACTCTAATCCCCCAGCCAACTATTAAATGCACTATAGAACTAAAATAACTCCAACTGAAGGAAACCAGAACTCTTTAAACGCACCTCATGGTACTGATGAACATATTTGCCATAGCAGAATTCATATTTCCACCAGCCAACACCCTGGGGAGAGGTACAAACTCAGTGTTAAAAAAAAGAAACAACCAGAACCCCTAAACCAAAACACCCCAAAACAACCCCCTCCCTTCCCCTCCATGCCCTAAAGCAGCTATTTGAGCTGTAAAACTCTGTATCTATCAATGAACAGATTAGATTCTCATTATCTACTCTCATTTCTCTGCTCCAATAATCTGAATTTCAGCAGACAGGTTAAAGGTAACACCACACAAACACATAAAGCAGGAGCAGCTGTTTGTTCCACAGAGCCTTGTTCTCACCCCGTGGAAGCAGTAGGAGCCACTGAGGAATTCCTTGATGAGCTGCTCATCAGTCAGTTTGGAGATGTGGGTTGTTCCCACTGTTAAAAGCTGGTGGCTTCCAACAGCCACAGGCTTGTGAATGGAAGAGAACTTCTCTTCTTTTGTTGAAGGCATCTCTTCCTGAAATTAAAGCATACAATTAAATCCCCTGCAAAGTCTTGTAAGTCATAGGAATTACTGAACACTGAGTCAAGTTGGCTGTTTTGCTCAGTGAAAGCTGAAAGAAAATTCCAGCCCAAACCTTCACACATTTGTGAACTGAAGGCTACAAAAGTTTTAAATTAGTAGCCCAAAGTGACTAGTTTTTTCTTCAAATAAGGTGTTAGAGCTGGCTTCAACAAGCTTAAAGACTATTTAAAGACTGACACCATCTTACAGAACGCGTTAAAGATGGAAAATATTTTTCTATTTAAAGTGAAACAGATCCTACCTCCTTGACCCTCCTAAAAGGCATCTTCAGTGTTTCCTGCTGTTTCTCCAGCTGCTCCAGGTTGTGGGGTTTAAGAGGGGATCCTGGCAGAGACTGGCAGAAGATGTCATTGACAGGGGAAGCCCTGAACCTGCCAACAAGGTAGGAACGTGTTATCCCTTCAAGTAAAGAGATCAATTGGGGGGGGTCTGCTTCTGCTCAGGAGTGCAGGTGCACCCCTGGGTGAGATCCCAGGTGCAGGGGGAAAGCCCTGGAGCTGCTCCAGAAACAGCACAACAGGAGAGAACTGCATGGAACTTAAAATCTGGATTGTGATCCCCATGGTGCCACTGAGCAGCATCCCCAGCCTGTCACCTCCACCTTCCCTTATTTACTAAGGTGGAGAATGTTGATCCTCTGTGTTTGCTTTAGGTATTTCCTGCTGGTGGCCAGGAAGCATTCCATGCCTTCCCCTTTGGAAGGAGGCAGCAGCTCTGGGTTTTATTCTTATCAAGTGACAGAACCATTGGCCTGTGCACTTTCTATTTATTTTGCTACTGATACAGAGGCTTAACAGACTCACACAGTAAAGAGATAACAGTGCAATAGATAAGTGCAGCAGATAACAGAGTATGACCAGACCCATCTACAGGAGAAAGTTTATAGTGGATACTAAACATTTACCAATAGCAGCATTTAGTTACTCCAGCTGCCAAGTGTTTATAAAATGCACAGTGGAGGATTGTGCCTTTTGACTTTGTGGCCTGTTACAGATCAGGGATTAAATACACCTGTTCTGACATCTGTGTAAATTCAGGTACCCTGTCCACGATTCCCCCATGTTTGTATGTCATATTCCCTTTGCACTTGCCTTTACACCCCTTGAAAGGTCCAAAATCTGTATGACTGAGGCTAAAGGATCCCTCGGATGCATGGTACAGCTCAGGGAAGGGGAGGAAAACAAGAATCCTACACTTGATTTTTGGAAAATAACATTGAAATTGTGAGTTCTCCATATGAAAATCACTTCTAGAGTGCTCCTCATCTTTGGAGGAGCCAAAATCAAGCTTAAGGTGGAGAACACACTTTTGGTTTTGTACGTAGACTTTTAAAGTCTAGGTACACACATAATGCATATATGGTATCTACACTGTTCAAACAGCATGAAGAGGATCCCTCCAGGTTCTGAAATCACAAACTAAGAGAAGACAGAAGTGTTCTTCATCTGCCTTTAATGCCCAGTTTGTGGCTCCTGTGGAAAGTGAAGTGCTGCTTCCCACCCGGGATTAAGCACTGCAGACATCCAAACCACAAACGTGGGAACAAGCCAGGCGTGCCAGGCTGAGGAGCCCCGAGTGGCAGGGCTGAGCCCAGACCCACAGCGAGCTGTCTGACCTGTACCCAGGGGCAGCCCCGGGGGCTGTACCTGTATTTGGGGTGGCTGCACAGCAGCGGGGTCAGGATGACCACCTCGTACTCGCAGGTGGTGACCTCGGCCACGGAGAGGATCTCGTGCTTGGCCTCGGGGTGGCAGATGTAGAGGAGGGTGCTGGAGCGGGGCCGGTTCTGCCGCAGGCTGCAGGGCGTGCCGTTGCCCAGCTCCACCGGGTAGTACGGTGTCATCTGCCCCTCGATGTTCTTCGTGGGGATCTGCCCAGACACAGCCACAGCTAAAGCTCCTCTGGAACTGAACGTGTTTGCTTTTCCCACCCGGCATTACAGAAACTGCCCTCGCTGTCGATGGCCAGAGTTAAAAGAGATGTTTTTCACTTGCCTCTTTTGCACTGTCTTTGGAGTTTTCCTTCTCTTCTTGATCTAGGGAAGAATTAAGAAGGAGATAAGTCTGCGCATTTGAAATAAAATGGAATTCTATACAGAGAAGCTTGTCTAGGCTGTGTGTTTGCTGGTACTTTGTGCACTGCCAAGAGCCACTTGCAGGTGCAAAAGAGGAAAGGAAGGAAACAACGAGTGATCTGGAGTGCAGAGCAAACAGAACAAAACACAAGTCAGCATGGTCTTGAAACAATGTGGGGCTGGTAGGACAGGCCCAATGCAGCCCTGGCACCACAGGCAGGCCTGGAGAACACGTCACTGCAGCTGCTCCTCCAGGGGCAGCTGTTTGGGAAGGGAGGGAATTGGCCAGGGAAGAGGCAGGTGCTTGGGGAGGAGCGTGAGCTGCTGTACAGAAAGAGGGAAAGGACACAACCTGCCACCTCAGCAGGAAGGACAGAGGGACAACACCTGGGAGACTCAGCTATGACAACCTGGAGCACCACCTCATGTCCCTTCAGCATCCAGCCCCACAAAACTGGTATTTTCAGTTAACACCTGGCATGGTGTGCAGCAGCACCTCAGGAGAACGAGGCACCATGGGCAAGCTCTGTGCCTCACTCCCACAGACAGGCCAAACAACGTGTTTCTGGAGCCCTGCTTCTCTGCAGCACTAACACACCTGCCAGGGCTGCAGGCAGGCATCCAGGGATGGCATGAATACCACTGAACCCCTCCCAAAGACTGCAGCCTTCAGTTAATCACTGTCAGGAAAACCCTGGTGCCCACCTTTTACACCCTGGCCTGGAATTAAACAGTAACCCCAGCCTAGATGATGCTTTTTCTATTCTTTCCATCAACCCTAATGAATGGCGGCTTAGTCTATGGATTTTTAAGACTCCTTTGGACTAATTTACAGGCCAAAAGTGCTCTGAAGATCAGTTTTTCTACACTTCCCTTTGAGTTTGGGGCTCAGTGACCTGATTTCCACCGAAGTCCCACCTTAGGCACTTGAGTATTTCTGAAGATCTGTGCCAGGTTCCCTAAAAAAAGACTCTCAAACTATTCAAGGATCAAATCTACCACCAAAGATAAGTGTTTGGATTTGCAGACTCTGTTTTATCAAGGAGCAGATGATAATATAGGGCTGTCCTATATTGAATCCATGTCTTATATCCTGTATTTTCTTTCCCTGACACTAATTATTGCAGATTAATGCAGCTGATGAATTAGCACAGCAAAGCTGACAGGATGGACGCAAGGAGAGGTGCCAAAAAAAGACTTAATTGGAAACAATTTAACCTGTAAAAAACCCAAGTAATATACAAAATTCAAGTCTGTTGCACTGAGAATCAGTTTTCTACATGTATTTCTCAGCCCAGCATAATTAAAAATCAAACAATTCGTTGCCATCTGCAAAATATAATGATCTAAGACAAACCTGGTTCTGATAATGGGTTCTTCATCATCATATTCCCCAGGTAGTATTCCTGGATGTTTATTTTCTACAATCAAAAGAAGGTAGAATAAGTATCAGTGACCATTTCCCATGTTTTTTGAAGGAATCCCAGCCACCTGGAGGAGTTGTGAGCAGCCTACCTGCCCTGTTTCCTTCTCCTCGTGGTACTGACGGATGTGTTTTCCGTGGCACACCTCGTAAGTCCAGTAAGATTCAATCTTAAAATACATTTAAAAAATTCTGTTTAGATATATTTCCACGGGGGAAAAAAAGTCCCAAATGCTGGCTTTTGCAGCATCACATGCAGCCCAAGCAGGTGTGTGAGGGCGCTGGGGCACCCTCAAGAACAAGAGCACAAGAGCACAGTGAGTGCTCTCAGTGTTCCACAAATATTTTGGTGGTGTTCCAAATAAATACACCAGGCAACAGGCAAAGCTTCCTTGACTTTCACACAGATAAAACAAAGGGAAAAGAAATAAATGAGTAAAACTGTAAATAAAATCAGCATTTTTTAATTGCTACCATAGGAAGCTGATTTATCTGGATCTTGATATACTGAGTCACAGAATTTTATCAGCAATATTAACACATTAGTTCAGGTTGAATTAGTGCCTGATTTACTACCCTAAACCTTGACATGAACTGCATTGTAACCTTTTAATTAGCATTTCATTACCAACACAGAAGCAACATACTCTATAGGAACAGCTGCTTTGCTTAAAGAGAGGTTCCAGCAGCTCCCCTGGCGTAGGACCTTTATAGTCCTTTTCTTCTTCCTGGAACAGAAGGATATTTTGTGGCATTAAAAGGGACAAGCTAAGAGCTGATCTACAGCTTCTAAATACAAACCAGCTCTGCTGGACTCACCTCATTGCCACTGGTTATGAGTGGCAGCATGCACTTGTATTTCTCTTTATCCACAGTGGTCATGATGATGTAATTGTCCTCTTTGTACAGGACACCCGTCGTGGGCTGTGGAACAACCAGCCTCGTGTCAGCCAGGTGGGTTTTCTTAGTGCTACTGCCAGGAACACCCCCAGCCCCTGAGGGGGTCTCCTGGGCCTCAGTGATTGCTGGCTGGCCACTGTGACCTCCTCCCACATTCCCACTTATCCTCCTAATTCCCCACTGTCCCCCAGATCCCTCCTCTCCTCCTCATTCCCCGCTGTCCCCCAGATCCCACTTCTCTTCCACATCACTCTTACTCCTGCTTCCCTATTTCCCTACATGGTTCTTATAAAGAACTTCATTATACCCCCTAGCCCCGGCCATCCCCCTTTACCTCCAGGTTGTCCCCACTGTCACACACGATCCCCAGGCTGTCCCCTCTGTCCCCTCTGTCACACATGATCCCCGGGCTGTCCCCACTGTCACACAGTCAGACAGGATTTCCAGGCTGTCCCCTCTGTCACACACGATCCCCGTGCCGTCCCCACTGTCACACACGCTCCCCAGGCTGTCCCTGCTGTCACACACGATCTCCAAACTGTCCCCTCTGTCACACACGATCCCCGTGCCGTCCCCACTGTCACACACGCTCCCCAGGCTGTCCCTGCTGTCACACACGATCCCCGTGCCGTCCCCACTGTCACACACGCTCCCCAGGCTGTCCCTGCTGTCANTCCAATCTGTCCCCTCTGTCACACACGATCCCCAGGCTGTCCCCACTGTCACGCACGATCCCCGTGCCGTCCCCTCTCCCAGCACACGTTCTCTGAGCTGTCCCCTCTCCCAGCACACGACCCCCGTGCCGTCCCCTCTGTCACACAGTCAGACAGGATTTCCAGGCTGTCCCCTCTGTCACACAGGACCCCCGTGCCGCCCCCTCCGCCAGGCCCAGGCCCATGCCCAGGCCGCGGCCCCGCTCCCTCCCGCCGCTCCCCGGGGGCCGGCGCGGCACGGACCAGGCTGAGCTCGGTGCCGGGCCAGTTGAGCCTGAAGGGGATGTCGTCGCTGAGGGGCGGCAGGGCCCGTGCGGGCTGTGCCAGCGCGGCCAGCAGCGCGCAGAGCAGCGCGGGGGCCGGGCGGGCCGGGCCG
>WBMV01006787.1:357824-398568 GCA_013396655.1 Campylorhamphus procurvoides
CAAACAACCACCTCCCCCCAAATCCCACAAACAAACCAAACCCTTTGCAGAACAAACATAAACCTCTCTTACATTAATTGTACCGACACACATCCCTTTCTCCCCTCCCCTCCTCTCCCTGCAGAGTTTCATCCCAGGCATGGATTTCACAGAAGCCTATTCGGACCAGTGCTCGGCCGTGGGCCTTGCAGCCAGAGAGGGGAACGCTGAAATCCTGAGGGAACTGATTGCTCAGGGGTACAGCATCGATGTCCCAGATAACAGGAGGTGGCTGCCCCTCCACGAAGCGGCCGCACGCAATTCCAGCGAGTGCCTGAGGCTGCTCATTGGGGCAGGTGAGCAGGGCGTGGGGTCTTCTGATGAATTTCTGTTGGACAAAATGTAATCGGCATGGATTTATCCTGTTCTTACTTGCCTGGGGAATTTCTGTGTGGTTTCACAGCTGTGGTGAAGAGAAATTGGGGTGTTGTGGTTCACAAGTGACATTTGAAAGAGGAGACAACAGCACGTTCCTAGCCACACATCTCCAATAACTCCCTTATTCTTTAAAATATTTTGTAATTCATGGCCAAATATCCCTTTTTTGCCCTGGCTGTCCCTCTGTATAGCTCCATCTGATGACTACATCCACTCGAAGACATTTGAAGGGCTGTGTGCCCTGCACGTCTCCGCTCGCCACGGCTCCTTGGAATGTCTCCAGGTCCTCCTGGAAGCTGGGGCTGACCTCAATGCTGTCACCACTGACATCACCACACCGCTCTTCCTGGGTGAGCTTTCCTGAAATCCCAAACCCGCCGACTTTAAACCCAAGTTTCTCTAAGTTTAAGCTCGCCAAAGTTCATTCACCACCTGCGATGTTCCATGGTTTTGGAGTCTAAGTTCCAGGCTTTAGACTCAGAGATGGAGTGGAACTGGAAATTACCTTTTATTTATGGATAAATCTGTTTCATGCAGTGTTTTAAAACAAAATTGCAAACCCAGATTGGTTTGCTGCATCACCTTTTCTTTGTTTCTAGCACAGAAAAGCTACAGAATTACATCTTTGTGAGGCTGTTTCAAGTCTTCTTGGTTTTTTTTAATTCCTCCCTACCTATATGAAAAGACTTATTTTTGACATTCCTAGTTTAGCAATTAAGGTCCATTACTTTAGCTTTTTTAATGGTTTATGTTTGACATAATTAAATGCTTTAAACAGCGAATCCTCAGGGTCTAAATGATCTGATTAAATATGTTTATGTTTTCCCCTCCATGCCCAGGCAAACATCCCAGGTCCCTGTTACCTTTGTTTCCAAGTCTGCTTAAAGGCTGTGGGAATTGGGGCCTCCATGCAGTTCCTTGCCTGCTGTGGAACTGTCTCCATGTTCCATGAGAAAGAGGGAGGAGAGAAACTTGCTTTTGTTATCTGTGGTAGCATGATGTAGGTGACATTCTAACAAGTCTATCTGAAAACTCTGCCTAAATTTCCATTCTTCAATGCTGTTTTGGGGTGTAGACACAAAAAGCAGTAAGGAGATAAATGACAAGTTTAAAAGAATTATGATTATTATGGCGGGAAGTTGGCAGTGAGGCCTTTTGAGCTTTTTGGTGAGTTCTTAAATGTGAATAGTTAAAGTCTTTCAAGTTCTTTAATAAGAATTGGTTTTCCTTTTTTTCATTCCTGTTGTGTTGAAGCTGTTGAAAATAGACATGCAGAGGTCATAAAGTTTCTGCTCCAACACGGAGCAAAAGTTGAAGGTCCTCATTGCTGGTCTGGATGGAATTCTTTGCACCAAGCTTCTTTTCAGGTAACCTGTAAACACATCCTATCATGTCCATGTAACTGGTGTATTCTGAGTGGTAATTTAGTTATTTAACTGCATTTTTATTGGATAATTTGACATAACTGACCTTAGCAGTCATAAGGTTCTACTTACAAATATGTTGGCTTAATGCTTCTAATAAACTCCTTTAATTATCAATTGCATGTATCATGTAAATGAGCAAATGTGATAAACTTGTCAACTTTATTTTACCATTAATTTTTCAATGCATCTTTAGAATATTGGATATATTGCATCTTATTTCAGAATGTGTGGGGAGAAGTAGATTGTGCAATTTCCTTGCTCTTCTGTTGGTTAAGCATAAAAATACTTATTTCAGGGTTCCACTGAGATAATGGAAATACTGCTGGAGAGAGGGGCAAGCAAGAACTGCAGGGATGACTTTGGAATTACCCCCCTGTTTGTTGCTGCCCAGTATGGCCAGCTGGAGAGCTTACGGTTTCTTGTGTCCCATGGTAATAATGAGCCTTCCTTTCCCTTTCTAAACCTTCAGCAACTGTCACTAAACACAGTTTTAGTTCTGCTCTTGCACGTAGTTTGAAATTTTCAAAGCTTTTTTTCTCCTTTATGCTGTGGAAAACTTGTTGAGTTCGAAGTCACCCTGTGAAAAATAATTACCAATGAATATGAATTTGGTTTTATTCTGCATCAGGTGCAGACCTCAACTGCCAGGCCAAGGACAGTGCCACCCCCCTGCTGATTGCTGCACAGGAGGGGCACTTGGAATGTGTGGAACTGCTGCTGGCAGCAGGGGCAGACCCAAACCTCTACTGCAACGAGGACCAGTGGCAGTTACCCATTCACGCCGCGGCCGAAATGGGCCATGCAAAGTAGGTGGTGCAAAAGGCGTTCAGCAGGTTCTGGTTACACAAATCTAATCCCCAAAGAGGAGGTTCAGCCCGAAAAGGAAGAAAAAGGAATGTTCAGATCGATGTGTAGTTTAGAAGTCCTAATTATTTTCATATTTTAAATGTTTCTTAGTAGTCTCAAACTGCCAGAGGGCAGGGTCGGATGGGATATTGGGAAGGAATCCTTCCCTGGGAGGGTGGGCAGGCCCTGGCATGGATTGCCCAGAGAAACTGTGGCTGCCCCATCCCTGGAAGTGTCCAAGATTGGACAGGGCTTGGAGCAATCTGGGGTAGTAGAAGGTGTCCCTGCCCATGGCAGGGAGTGGAATTGCATCATCTTTAAGGCCCCTTCCAACCTCAACCATTCTTTGGTTCTGTGGTTTTTAATTCAGCATCTAACCTGGGTTTGATCCATATCCTAATGAGTTTAGAGAGTTTTCCACAGTGTTGAATCAGTTATCAATTCACTTCTTGGTCATATTACTCTCTATTGTAAAATACAAATAACAATGGCTTTATACTTGACTTGAACAGCTGCTAATTAGAATTACATTTCTAACCATGAAGCAGCAGAGATATTCTATGCAAATATTGAATTAGCTGAATCAGCTGGGAAAATCAAAGCCACAAAACAGTTCCTTTCATCCTTCCAGAAATGCGTTTGTAGCTTTGCCCAATTTGAGTGATACAAATCAATTTCACAGCAGAAAGCCAAGAGTGGAAGGAAGTTTCTGGAGGAGCAGCACACTGGGGAGAAGGAGCTCTCCGGAACACCACGGTTTACTCCTGTGAAACACTTACAGATATTAATGATGGCACGTAACTGGTGAGCCCTAAGCAGCACCAGTAAGTTCCAATAGCAAAGGGACTGGTACTGGTATTTGGCACCAGTGTGATGGAGCCTGGAGGTGTGAGCTATGAACAGAAGGATTTTTCTGTTAGTCTCATTTGCAACTCACATTTCCAGGTTGCTTCCAGAAGTCTGGATTTAACGTGCAGCGGTGCTCTGGTGCTGCAAAAAGGACTGGGGGGGTCATAAGAAATAGTTGTCCCTGGTTTGGATTAGGATACTCATTTCCAGCCTAAATCCATACCAGAGCACAGTTTTTGCCAAGGGTCTGTGTGTGGAATTACAAAGGTTGTTTATGCAAACTGAGGAGTGAAAAACCCGGATTTTCTTCCGAAGTTGCAATGACCGTGTGAAAAATGAGCGTGTATTTAAAACTAACTGTGGCACAGGATCACAAACCAGGGTTTGGAAATACTTGCAGGATCCTGGAGCTGCTCATACCCGTTACTGACCGGGTTTGTGACAGGGGCAAGGGCAAACTGAGCCCTGTGTATTCCGCAATCTATGGTGGGGATGGAGACTGTTTGGAGCTGCTGCTGAAAGAGGGCTTCAGCCCAGATGCTCAGGAGTGCCTTGACTTCGACTGCAGATCCCCCATGTGCATGATCTTCCAAAAAGGGTAAGGGAACCTCTTATATCAGCTTTTGTTTAACGGATTTTAAACATGCAGTTTCCCGCCTTCCTCCCTCAATTGCTGTATATCGTTTCATAGTTTTCCAGAGTTCTGTTTAGTTCCCCCTTTGCAGACACTGCTCCTTGGGAATATTAATGCCAAGTGCTGCTATGTGGCTCATGTGCTGCATTAAGGTAAACACCTTCACTAAAGGCTTTTAAATCTTCTTAAAGCTCAGATTCTGTCAGTGTTTCATGTATATGGGTCAAAATTGATGGCTTAGGTGCTGCCTTTGAATGCATAAGGTTTGTTAGCAGGGAATTCAGTTCATGGCATGCTCCTAGGAAGTTGTCTTTACAAATCCTTGGACATTGTTTTTTCCCTTCTGTCCTGGTGTTACTTAATAATAAATAATTTAGGAAGGATGCAGAGCAGGTAATTACTAAAATGTCCTGTAAGTGAGGCAGGCAACATATATCACCACTTTCCTGAAGTAGTGTGCCCTCTAGTCATTAGTTAAAAAGCAGCACAGTAATTATCACTCGTGATCTCAGTCGTTATCATAGTACCTTGTTGTAATGCATAATGATAGAAGGATTGTAGTAAAACTGTTTCGTTTCCAAAAACAGAGCTCCCTGCAAATACAGCTGGATGTAGAAAGTGGTAAATGCTTTCTGAGGGAAAACTGACAGGATGGCCTGTTTCTCGTCCTGTTCCCAGGTGTTTTCAGTTCATCGATGTTCTCCTGAAATACGGGGTCACCCTCCGAGCCGTTAATTTGGGGCAGTGCCTGCGCCATGAGCAGTTTGCTTTGTTCCGGCGCTTCCTGAGGCTGGGCTGTTCCCTGCCCTCGGGGGAGGAATTAACGGACTTCATCCACTACAGCAAGAGAGTGCAGAAGGAATACAAGAAATGGCTGCCCTACCTGCTCCTGGCTGGCTTTAATCCCATGAATTTCATGTGTGAACTCTGGTAAGCAGGGAATTTTGTCTTGTTTACTGAAATAGCCCATGCTGGTGTGCAAAGCTCTTATTTAATAAGGGCTTTCACGGGATGGTCCTTGATAATCAGTTGCCACGATCAGGAATGGGAGGGGTTGTGGAAAGTCTGAAATAAATCATTCACACATAATGTCTGGAGTCAGGAAAACAATTTTCTGTAGGAAGAAAGCCAGACTGGAGATTGTTTTATCGCTACCTCAGAGAAAGGCATCACTGCCCAGCTTTTATATAGAGCAACTCTTAATAGCCCCCAAATTTAGCTGAAGTTTTGTATGTGTATGTAATACTGTAATACAGCAACAGTAAAAGAAATTCCAATGGGAGAAATAGGTCAGGAGGGATGGGAAGCAAGTGGGAAGTGAAGCCAGGCCAAGGCTGGGAGGAGAGGAAACGGATGCCGTTCAAGATTGTTAAACAAAACAATGTGGCAAAAGTTCCAGTTTGGGCTTTGTTGTTTGGTTTTTTTAATTTAACTTTTTCCACATACAAAGAGTGACTTGGTGATGTTTTATACGTAATTAAACACTACAGAACTATACTTGTGTTTAAAATTCTGAAGTATGTGTATTTTCTGCTGTCTGTATTAAGCACACTACAAGATTGCAACTCAGTGACTAAACAAATCTCACTGTCCTTGTATATCACACATGATGCTTTTTGGTATTTTATTCCCTAACCTACAAATACTTTTATACCGATTTCTTCCTTTGTTTAAATGACCACTCTTTAATGGAACACTTGTCATACTTTAAACAAGAAAACTAACTTACTTTTGGAAAGAAATGGAGGGAGATAAAATTATATTAGTAAAGGTTGTGCTGTCAGAATCACTTTGGGTTTCTCTGTAATGGCTTCCTGTTTCTAGGCTTAAGATGAAGGCTGTGAAGGATTTGTTAGGAAAGTTTCCTCTGTGTTGTTCCCATGGTTATGTTTGTGCTGTTGTGTAAAACAGTGTTTTAGGGGAGTTTTTGTTACTCAGGATTCTCTCCGCGAGTGAGGATGTCCTTAATTTCATCCTGGAGTTCATGAATTCGAGTAGACTTCCTCCAGATGTGGAGCAACACCTTTCCCAGTGCAAGGAGAAGCTTGCCTGGACTGCCAAGAGCCGCTTTGGTAAGCAACAGAGGCAGGAGAAAAATAATCTCTGTGTGTACCAGCTCCCAGGCTGGAAATGGGGATATTCAAGGGAAGATTATCAATAGGTTTTATTTGTTTAAGTTGTTTTGCATTGCCAGGGGAGTGTCTGTCCTGTTCTGTAACTACTGTCTTTGGACAGTAGTTACAATGCAAACCATAAAAAGTCAAATCTAATAAAAAATGTGGTCAGCCAAAAAGATTCAATTGGTTGTCCAGGAATTTTTGTCAGTTCACCCTTTGGAAAAGCAGCATTAACACGTGTTATGTCATGCATTGTGTGACTGAAAAATTGTGCTCAGGTGTCTGTTAGTGCTCCTTTCAAAGCAAATTCTTCTTTAAAAGGTCTATAGGAATTTTTGAAATGTGTAAGTGATAACGTTATTTAATAATGCTTCCTTTGGAATGTTTGAAGCTAATGAGGATGTTTCTGGAGTTAAAAAAAAAACCCCAGTTTATTTGGGGAGATTGAGATGAAGCTCCCTCTTTGTTTCCTTTGCTATTAGTAAATATGTTCGTGTTGTGAGAGCATCCAGTAACTACAGCTGAAGAGGGAAAGCGAGGTGGGGGGACCAGAGGAGGCAAAGGGAAGGCATCATGAAGGGTTCAAGGGCTGGCACCCCTCCTCACTCTGGAGAGCTCTGCTCCCTATCTGCCCAAGCCTGGGGTGGGATGCAGCGAACCTCAGGCAATCCCACGTGTCCCTCTCTGAGCTGGGCTTTGATTTTGCAGCCCTCATTCCGCCCCTGTCCCACCTGTGCCGGCTGGAGGTCTGGTCCTTCCTGCGGAGCCAGCGGCTGCAGCCGGAGCGCGTTATCCGGGAGCTGCCACTGCCCGTTTGCCTCCAGGAGTACCTGCTCTACCGGGACGTGCTGCGAGCCCACGCTGTCCCAGAGCCACCGGGGTCCCCGGGGCCCGAGGATGCAGACAGGACACGCACCAGTAACACCAGTGCTCCCTCACGCCGCTGCCGCTGCGGGACCGCGGAAGGGTTTGCCACGGGAATGAGGAGAGACAACTGTAAATTCCTGTTTTAAGAGTTCTTTCCAAGCTGTAGTTTTGTACTGCATCCTTAAGTTTAGCAAACTGCTAAGAGTTCTATGATTTATTTGTTTAAAAAGTCTGTTGTGGCTTTCTACAGTTAATATTTTCTGGGTTTTTTTTTCTAATGAGGGGGTAAAATGAGCTTGTTCAGTGAACACAGCTTACAGAGGGGTAAAAACCTGTCAGTTGATGCTTTATTCCAGGTACAGCATTTACCAGATGGAACAATCTGACAGTCAAGGAACACGGTACTGTGTTACATTGCCAATTTATGTGTTGGGGAGGAATGTAGCTGAACCAGAGAAAGGCAAATAAACATAAGAAAGAAAATTGTTTGCCGAAGGAACAGTGATTTTCTTTTTTTTTCTTCTTCCCTTGGTCGTCAATATTTGGTGGAGTGTCGGAGCTGGAGGCTTGGAGCCTGTGCCCAGTCCCTGCCCTTGCACAGGCCCTGGACAAGGGAGGAAATGTCCCCCACGAGCACCAACGTGTGTCAACAAAAATCCCTCCTTTGGTGAAGTGAAGAAGGACCCGCCGTCCCAGGGCTAGGCAGGGACACCTCGGGGAGGACAGTGGGATCCCTCGCTGGAAAGCCCTCTTGCTGCTGAGGAGAAGCTGCTGGGATCACTGGTAGTAGATGCTGAAGGCGTGGAGGATATACAGGAAGGCCGTGAGGAAGGCGAAGAACTGCAGAAGAGGAAGAAGAGCAAAATCTGTGGTGAGTTGGGAGAGTCCAACCCCACCTTCTCCCAGCCCTCTAAACATGGGGAAGCATCCCAGCCTAGAGTTCTCCAGCCTCAAAGAAGGGGCAAAGTTCCCAACTTCTCCCAGGACTCTGGAAGCTCCTGCTGGTCGCACAACACAAGAGAGGTGAGGAGCTGAAGCTCTGCCTGGTGAGACACTGCTGGGCTTGTGGTGGCCCTGCTGTGGCTTTAACATTTGCTGCTGCCTCCCCCCAGGGGGGCTGTGTGGTCTGCAGCCTGCCTGGGGTGCTCCGGGCTGACTCACCGATGCGACACAGTTGAGTTGGTAGTAGAGTGGCGAGTTGGGGCCGAACTCAGACGTGATGGTGGCGTTGGCCTGCAGGACAGCAGCACTCAGGTACAGGATGGCTGTGGCGCCGTGGTACAAGCTGTCCTGCAAAGTGAGGCATGGGTGAGCACTCCAGCAGGACACATGGCCTGGCAGGGCAGGGACTGACCCCCTGGGCAGCCCCATGGCAGCAGTAGCACAGCACAGCACGGCACAGCTGCCTCGGGATTTCCAGGAGAGGAAAGGGCTGGTTGGTCCCCAGCCACGGGGGTGCTGTGCCCACACTGCCAACACCTGCTGGTGTCCTGGCCCCCCTTACCAGCACTTTCCAGTTCTCGCTGTTCTTGTGGAAGCCGAGGAGGTAGCTTAGGAGGAGCAGCAGGGAGATGAGGCAGGAGGTGAGTGACACATACATCACCCATCCCTGCAGCAGCGGCAGGGACACGGAGGTAGCAGCGACGAAGATC
The DNA here is from genome assembly GCA_013396655.1 of Campylorhamphus procurvoides. NCBI lineage: Eukaryota > Metazoa > Chordata > Aves > Passeriformes > Dendrocolaptidae > Campylorhamphus > Campylorhamphus procurvoides. The sequence goes on from WBMV01006787.1 coordinate 366,634, forward strand.
CACACCCACGTCCCGCAGATCTGCCGGGGACAAACCGGCGCCTCGGGTGAGTGCGGGGTGAGGAAAACTGGAAAACTTCTCCCCAAGGCCCTCCTGGGCTGGCCCCAGCAGCCAGAGGAAGCCCTGCATCCTTCCCAGAGCATCCCGGCGCAACAGCAGCACCAGCTTCCCTGAACACTCATGGGAAACGAGTGCCGCCTTTCACACAAGGAAATGTCTCACCCTGAGGCGTTTGGTGAAGAAGCCAGAAAATATGCTTCTATCTGGGAGAGGTGAATGGCCACCACTGCGCTGCCCTGGCCCAGCCCTGCCTGCTCATTAATCTCCGGGGCTTGGAATCCCACACGAGGAAGTCTCCTCATGACTCCCCCTGCCAGCCTGGAGCGAGTCGCTGGCTCAGGATCCACCCAAAATATTTACTGTGCTCGAACAGCACCAGGGTTACCAGGATGAGCCCATGCTGCCCTGTGCCATCCCAGCTCCCGTGGGTGAGACCCCTGGCATTGCTGCGGAGAGCTGAGCCCACTGGCACAGCGGGGATTGTGCCTGTGGAGCAGGGGGTGTGGGTCGCTAGCCCAGTGCCAAAGTACACCAGCTGCTATCTCAGACAGCCCTACTGGATGCCCTCTGGACCCATAAGCAATTGTAACAGTCATGGAATGTCACACATCAGAAGACACCCAATTGCCTTCAACCCCTGGGAAGACTCGATGCAGGATAGGTACAGACAAAGAATTGATACAGAGAGCGGAATTCCCTTCATTTTCAAGCAATTTCTGTGTGCTAACAAGGGCTGCTTCTGCCCAGGAGAAGCCAGCAGCTCTTCAGCCTCTCCCAGCCCCACAGCAGCCAATGACCCTGGGATGGAGCTGCAGTGCACCTCATCCTCAAGCTGTTCCAAAAAAACCCATCATCAAGACCACCTCTATACATTCAGTACAGGCTCAAAGACAGGATGCTACCTCCCACGAATGCTGTTTTCAGGATGCTTTGGGGGATTTTAGCCACGAGCCGTGTGCTGTGGCATGGCAGAGCTCAGGGGTACTCACGATCTCGGGCAGGATGAAGGCATAGGGGATGGTTTTGAAGACGGCGGGTCCGGAGGGCAAGGCGGGCTGCGTGGAGGCCGTGGAGGGACCCACCGAGGCCATGTCTCCTTAGCTGACACCAGGATCGCTCCGGCTTGGCTCCCACTCGCCCGCACCACGTTTTAAGGGACACGCCCGCGGGACGTAATCCCAGGGACCAGCCCAGGCTGGCACTGTGCCCCGGAGCCCTCGGCACCACCCGCTACTGCGGCTTCACACGTCCCCTCCCAGGCACGGGAGAGCGGCCGGACCCCGGCGCCGCCACACCGGCAGCTCAAGGTCATTGCCCAGAGGGAAAAGGAAAAAACTTCTACACTGCACCGGCAGAAATGTTTCCTGCAAACAGTTGTCCTTGGCATGCTCCCAGGCTGGAAATATTTTTGCTTCCACTGTTGTTGCCTCCTCCCCTTTCTGTTCAGGTTTCTGCTCCCTGTTCACGTCAGACCCCTGCACACCCTCCAGGCACATCCAGCCTTGGAAAAGCAGCAGGCAAGCAGTTTTGACAGACAACACCCCGGAACACACCGGGAGGGTTTGCCCCTGAGCCCCCAGGTGCCCAGAAAGGTTTGAAAGAGAGTTGCTGGGATTTCTGTCTCCTGGCAGGTGTACTTCGGATTGGGGAAGTACTTGCTGTTTCATCCAGCAGACTCTGTGTCATCCCAGACATCCCTGATGCCTGGTGGGATGAAAGGCTGACGTGAGCCAGAGAGGACAGGATGACCTCACTAACTCCAGTGGGAGGAGGACACAGTCCCAGTAAGATATCCCGTCTGTGTCAGGAGAGCCAGGTGATGCCCCAGGAGCTTGGCTTCCATGCCAAGCCATGCACAACACAGACCAAAGATCAAATCTGCTTCTTGTCTGAGCCCTTCCTAGGCTGGGAGAAGTGCTCTGTGGGATTTCTGGAGGCTCCAGTTTACAGGTGCTCCAGTGGGAGCTGGTTTGGGGCTCCACACACCGTGCTTGAAAGATCTTGTCTTAAATTATTTTCCACCTGACAAAACTGTGCTGGCCTGGGCTTAAGTCCAGGTGTGACTCAGTGCCCAGATGTCTCATCAGGCAGAGTGGCAATGTCCCATCACCCTGCAGGAACATCCAGATGCTCCAGCACTAAAGGGAAACCAGGTTAATAACTTCCCCCTGGGAAGGAGCAGCACACAGAGCCTGTGGCCACAAGGTGCTCAGGGATGATGGGCAGCCAGCACGGAGGGAGCCATCCCAAGGCAACTGGTGCCCCACTTGTGTTAGGGCAGGCACATTCCTGTGAGTAGCCCAGCCTTCTCCTGAGTGGGGGAGAAAAACAGACAAACAGTCTAAAAATGGAGGAACCTACTGTCCACAGGTTGGGCAAGAGAGGATTTTTCCCCTCACCTGGCTGTCCTTGCTCAGCAGCATTCTTAAGGATCTCTGCTATTTCCCTTCCCTGCTCCCAGCCTGCTGGGGGACTGGGACAAAAAGCTTTTTGTTCATCTGATTAAAGAACACTGGAAATTAATTGGAAGCTGCACAAGAGGAGCAAAGTGCTGAGAAGTGCTGCCTCAGCTTTGGCAAAATACAACGCTCGGCATGGCTACAACAGGTAGTAACAGACAACCAGAGCCTTGTCTGCTTGCAAAGGCAAAAATTAAAGTCACACTGGTAAAGTAATTGTAGACTCTCCCAAAATGTAAATGTGTTAAAATATTCATTACAATTCCATAGTACACAGTCTCTTTGGTAAGGATTTATTTATACCAAGTTACCCCATCCTTAGAGAGCCTGAATTGTTCTTTAATCCCTTCATTCTCCAGGATTGTTTTTCCTCACTTCTCCCAAGAAATCATAAGCCAGCTCAGAGATGTCAAAGGCTTTGTGGGTGGTTTCTGAGGACAGCAGGTACTGCAGAGCACCATTGTTGTCCTGGCTCTTCTTCAAGAAGTCATGGATCGCCTTCCAGCGAGACATTTCCACCTCTTCCTCAGCCCACTTGTAGCTGGGGAGGAATGTGGACCGCAGGAGAGGGAACACAGAGTCGTGGTACACCAGGACAAACACAGACTTGAGGAATTCTTGGTCTCTCTGCAGAGAAGAAAATACTTCAGTGCAAACTCACGGTGTTGCCAAGCACTCCTCCAAAGTATTGTACACAGGGAGAAAACCCAACCAAACAACTAACCCCCAGTTCTCAGGATAACAGCAGGAAGAGATTTGACCTTCCGAACCAAACATCTGTTATCCCAGGTGAGCCTAAAGAATACAAACCATAGATCAATAAATCTGCTCCCCAAACCCTGCCAGCATTCCCACAGACCAGGGGCACCGAGAGCCCTCTGCTCGTGGGGTATTTATATTTCTTCCTAAAGCCAGTGGCACATCCTCCCTGCCCTGGAAACCCAAACTGCTCATATTCCCAAGGTGGAGCAGGAGGGGAAGCTGCCCCTGGGTGCTGCTGTTTCACACTGTGTGAATGGTGAGAATTATGTGCTGCCCTGTAAAGGCCAGTTTGGAAAACCCAGAGATTTAAGGATCATCCTGATCAATTCCTGGGACAGATCCCAAGTGCTGCGTGTGGGAAAACTTGAGCCCTGAGTGTTCTATAGCAGGGAGGGCCGTGGCCAGCACCGAGTGCTTCAGGGTTCAGCAGCAGAGGTGGCAGCTCAGAGGCACAGAGCGTGAGGGGTGAGCACCTGGCAGGCAGCAATCCTGCCCTGGGAGTGGCACATGCCAGTCAGGTAGAACTGGATGGGTCTGGGATCCTGGGCAGTCACCGATCCCGGCAGCAGCTCACCCTGCCTTTTGGAGGAATGGCCCTCAAAAAGCCAGTCTGACTCAGGGCTGTTTGGTTGGGTTGTGTAAACGGGCAGCAATCCTTGTGTGTCTGCTCAGCAGTGTGCACAGGGAATGAAACATTCCACTGCTGCTCCCAGGGAGCCCTGGATTGAGAGCCAGGGGCTTTCTCACTGAGCTCCCTGCAGCTGCTCTCTGAGCAGAGGACAGGAGGGAGGACAAGGTGTGGGTGAGCCTGGGGACAGCCAGGTCAGTTCTCCAGCTGCCTGCACACCAAAACGTGGGATTAGAACTGTCCAGGGTAAGGAGAAGTGAGGAATTTAGGGGCCTTTTCCCAGGCAGATTGCAGGAGGACAAGCTCAGAGGTTGGAGGAGGGAAGATGATTTTGTAGCCATGGAAAGCTTTTACCAGTTGAGTACTGGAAGCACATCATGACAGGGAGCCACACTTTGGATAGGAACCCATAACAGCTTCTCTGCTAAAAATGTGTCATTACATGGAATATATGGAAAGAAAACCCTGTAGTTCATTACCTTCTCAGTTCTCTTCAACGTCCTTTCTCTGTCTGCCCAAGCACTCTAAAATGAAACGTAAAATCAGGCCAAGGCTGTGGAGAACTTTTATCTTTTCCCAGGACAGAAAACACCCTCAGATCTTGTCAGGAAATCCTGACAAGGTTACATACCCGAAGTGCATCCATCAGGTCTGGCTGGTCCAGGAGTTGAGGGAAAGTTGCTAAAATAGGATTACAGATCAAGTCTGAAACAGAAAACAAACATATTCAAGGCTGAGTATTTGCACATCCAGGTACTCGGCACATGCCCTCCCCTCAGATTACTCCAAAAGGCAAACGAGCTGGAGGGGTTCTCCAGGCAACAGGGAAGGCAGGAGAGCTCCCTGACAATGGAGTTCTCTGGGTGCAGCCAACATTCTGCTGGCAGTGAGACCTGCAGAGGAGACCCACAAACACCAGCTGCTGCTTGACTAGATGGGGTACCATCAGGAGCACCAGCAAGCACGTACTCCTTTGAAATATTCCTCATTTACCTGCCTGAGGGGTTTTTCTCATTTCTGCACCTGCCTTTTTTTACACACAGCTGCAACTCTGCTGCTTGGCTGGGATGTTATGGATAAACACACTCGGGCTCTCCTCAGCCTGGCGTGTCTTGGGTTCCATTTGAAGAGAACCAGGTACCACGTGGCAGAGAATTTACCCAGTGGGGCACATCACCCCACATGCATTTTGCCTGAAGTATTTTCTTTCTCTTGTGATTTCACGTATTTAATATACACTGTTGTTTCTTCACCTTGAAGCTGCTGGGAAGTTTAGTAAACTAAACATGAAGCAGCTACTAAACCAAAACATTTAAAGGATGCAAGCCAGAAGTGATGCCTTCTGTGAAACACAACAGGCACTTTAAGTTGCCTATTTCTAAAGTGATGGGTGATTTTGAAGTAATAGAAATCTTTTTTAGTCACATGGCTGCCAGAACAACTTCTGAAATGCCTTCAATCACTGCAAATGAAGTCTGGATCCAAAGGGATGCAATTTAATCCCAGGAGAGCTCACCAGCCTCATCTACTGTCCTACATTATGAAGATCAAATCAGGTAAGTGTGGCAGTTCTCACCTGGCCTTTAAAACTAAGTACTTTGGTTTCTCTGTGATAAATTTGTTAATTAACACATTAATTTATGAAAAGGTCTGGCTTCAGCTACTAAAATCAGCATAGGATATATATTAAAGTTGAAGAAAATCAGGAAGGGAGTTAAGCACCTGTGACAGATGACCCTGGTACTTAAGGACAATAGATCCCAAGTTAAAAGTGTCAGTAAGTGCACAAGGAAACTTATTTGCATAGAAACAGATGATTCATAATTCAGTCTGGAGAAGGGGGGGGGAAAACACATGAAAATCCCTTCAGTGCAAATATAAATTCACCTCTAGTACAGTTAGGAAATGTGATTTGTCCATATTTCAAATGGATTTTAAAATGGAGAAGGCTATAAACTATTACAGTTCTGCTGGAGGAATAACAAAAGTTGCAAAATCAGGGCAAGACAGTTCCAAAACCAGAACTCTTCCACTTCTGTCTCTCCCTGCATTAGTCAGTAAGTAAATAGTAATTAAAAAACAAAAATAAAGAGGCTGATTTCCCTCAGTGACAAAAACATCTCATAGGGACGAAGAGAGTCATTCTCTGGCAGAACCTGATCCTTCCTGGCTCTCACCTGTGCTCTGCATGCTCGTCCTGTCCCTCAGGAGGGCATCCCCGAGGATTTGCCGATAGAACGCCAGGAGGTGGATGCAGTTCATGCTCCCCACTAACGTTTCTGGTAGCAAACTATTGGAAAAATAAAGGACAGCAGCTGGGAGTTTTCCTCAAAACTGCTCCTGAGAGCATCATCCCCAGCACCGGAGGGCAAGGACAGCTCCATGGAGTTGTTATCTATTCTTGGCAGCTCCAGGAATCCAGCACCACCTCTGGACACTGGCACAGCTCAGCTCCTGTGGGTGCACTTTGCCATCTTATCTCAACTTAAACCCTTCATTTCCAACACAATAACCCTAAGCATCAGACAGACATACAGGTGACATGACCCTCGGGTTTTTCCATAGCCAGTGTTCCAGGGAAGGGGAATGCTGATCCCTGGGACCATTCTGGGCTAACTGGAATACCCTTTCATGTTATTGCAGTACATACACACACTTAATTCAGGGTGTCTTTTGTACTCACTTCAGGACATCTCTGGACTGCACACTTGGTGACCTCAGTTTCACCAGCAGCACAGGCTGTTTCCTGAGTGTCAGGAACTGCTGGAAAACCCCACCACCTGCTGCAGGAAGAAACCCCAGGGATGGAATCAGCCATTTGGAAAGAACATTCAGAATAACATCACAAAAATGGACATTTAAATGGCTTGGGAACTCTCTGCCACCCAGCACCCCACAGCCAAGCTAAGTGCAGAGAAAGAAATAATTAAATGGATGCAAAGTGAGGACACACCCACCCTGACCAGACTGGCATTTGCCACAGCATTTTATTTATATCATATTTAAGAGAAACCACACCTCTTCTTGAGATTAATGGGTCAACCTCAACACCTCTCTCGTAGGGAGTTCCACCACTCAGCAGCAGCTCGTACATCCTGTCAAAGAGAGCAGCACAGTTAAAATTAAAATACTTAGGATATGTTAGAACAGCACAACAACTTTCTGGGAAAGAAAATCCTGCCATCTCAAACCCTGGCACAGCCCTTGATGTTACAGCCAGCGTGTTTGTATGCAATGACTGCACCCGACTAGGCCACCAAACCCCAAACAGTAAATTGAAACCTATGTTATATTGGGAAATTAATTATTTTGGGAAGTTAATTAGACTGGGAGGTTAATTATTTTAAAAGCAATTGGCAACGCTGTTTCTTTTCCACAGCTCAAATATCTTCCTTGTATGATATTTAGCAATTGTTGCACTAAAATGTTTCTGAGGAGTCGTCACTTCAACATTTTAGATCTTCCATATCTAAAATTCATTCAAGAATAACAGAATCTCAGCTCTGTTGAAGTAAGCATGGGATTTCATCTGTAGATATCACGTTTGACATAATGAAACAGTACAACAAAACTAGAAATGAGATTTAGAAGAGATTTAGAGACTTAGGGAACAGTGGGTATTTTTTTTGCCCTGTAATCCAGATAAATTAAGAATCTATATATACATCTACCAATATTTGGTCAAAACTAAGTCGTGCAAGCCTGAGCTACAATGAGTAGTTTCTGCAAATGAACAGAAAGTTTTCCTACATTAATGAAATAGAAATATGTACATTTTATTATCCTTTCAGATCACTGGACCCACAAGCTAACCGTAAATCAGCTGCAAAATATAAGTTCATTCACATTCTCCAAGTGTGGCGAGAGATTCATTCACAACATCTCCTACCTGAGTCCAGGTCTTGGAAACCAGTCTCCTGATTTTCACATGGGAAAGGGATGAGCAGCAAAGTGCATGAGAAGAAGAGGCAGAATCCCAGAGGACTGGCCTGGATGAGACTTGCCCCAGCAGTGTGTAAGTATGGAAGGTGGACTTAACTCATAGTGTAAAACAGATGTGTGTAAAACAGTCTGCATGTAAATACAGAGGGCAGGAAACCACAACAAACTCACTTGGAAGGAACAGGAATTCCATTGGAAGTGAAAAGCTTCAGGAATGCCCAGCCACAGCTCAGCTCTCCCCTTACACCTGTTGACTGGAAAAAAAGACAAACATAAATGATTTGAGTGGCTGCCCAAAGCACAGTTAATTACCATAATCCCATCAAAATCCTGGTGGTTACCCCTTTGTCCTCCTTCACCCCTGTTGCTCCAACCTGGCCTCGGACACTTGCAGGGATGGGGCAGCCACAGCTTCTCTGGCAAAACTAATATCCCAATATCCAATCTAAATCTACTCTCTCCCCCTTTGAAGCCATTTCCCCTTGTCCTGTCACAACATGTTCTTGTGAAAAGTCTCTCTCCATCTTTCTTGTCGGCTCCTTTCAGGTAATCCTATTCTCTAATTAGGGATATTCTCTAATCGTGTTCTCTGACTAGGGACAGATGATTCCCTCTATGACCCTGCCCTTGGAGGGGTTTGTGCTGCACCTTCACACACTCACACTGCATGTGTAAGTGATGCCAAGCTCAAATAATATCCCAATGTCTGAGGACAGAGAGCTGGACCTGACAAAACAGTCACCGTCGAGCAAGCTGGGTAGGAGGCCCATCACCTGAGGCAGAGAGAGGGAGGGGGAAAAAAGAAGTTAATGTACTGATTAAAAACAAAATCTTGATTTTCACAGGCCATCAAGCATATCCCTCACTCACACAAGACCTCAGACCCAATCCCGCTGCATATAAAAATGAAGAGAACCAGTGTCAGTCAAAACCTTACTCTCTTTCTTTCCATGGAGAACAGCCATGCCACTTCTCAGTGGTAAGGTCTTGTCACTAAGCAAGAAGCTGCAATTAGTTAGGCAGTGGCTGTGTCACCTACCTTTGGAGAGAAGGTCCATGTCTGAGGACTTTTAGGCAGCCACGTAGCTCTCACCGTGTGGATGTTACTCAGCACCTAAATATGACAGTGTGGAAAACAGCTGGGGCAAGTTCTTCTGGAAAGCTCTGCTGCTTCAGGAAAATGCAGTGTTACCCCAGATTAATCCAACCCTGCACTCAGCAAAGACCCCGGGGGGAAAATGGCTGGATGTTGGTACAAAAAGCTGCTCTGCACATACATGAAAAGGGACAGAGGATCGAGGGCAGAGGGGGAATCTGACCCTGACCCAGCCTCTCCCAGACCCATCACAGGTGAGAGAGCAGCGCCAAAATGCTCATCTCCACAAACACAAAGAGGCAGGAGGCACAATGGCAGGTGGGGGAACTGAAATTATGGGCTCAGAGAAACTCCCGCCCCAGCCCCTCCCAGTGCCACCCTGCACAGCCCTCGGCCCAGGGGCAGGGTGTGACTGTCACCGTGAGTCAGGGACAGCTCCCGGGGCCACCTCAGACTGCTCAGGGGATGAGAGTGCAGGGGAAGGGCATCTCGGGACTGCACCTGACTTACTGGGGATGGAAGCAGTAGTGGGGTGAAACCCAAGGCAGAAAAGGGAGGGATCGGGGTGTTTGTGCAGTATCAAGGGTGGGACCCCGGGCTGAGTGTGCACGTCTGGCCATGCCCGCTGCCATCAGTGCAGCCTGTCCTGTTTGCTCATTAAACCCATTTAGAACTACTTTTCTGGGTGAGCAGGCTCAAAGCAGAGCCATCTGAGCATGAGCTGAGCAGCCTGGGAGGCAGATAGTGTGTGTCCCCCCAAGTGAAACGACTGGCTCCCAGAGATCCGGGTGTTCACAGGTCCCCTGTGCAGGCAGAGCCTCCTCACCCGTGTGCCATCGAAGAGGCAGAGTCGGACGTGCCTGCTGAGCACCTGCACACTGGCCCCTGGCACAGGGATCATCCTGCAGCTGCACAGACTCACAGTCTGCCCCACTCGGGGGGCTCTGGGGCAGATCTGCAACACAGCACAGGAAAGATCAGACCTCCAGGGTCCCCTGTGTGGGGTCCTGTGTTCAGGGACTGGCGTGGCCACTGCACAGCCCCAAACCCTGGGCACTGCTGGCAGCAGAACTCCCTCATGAGCCTTGGGGAGTGCTGCAGGTATTTTAGTGGGACACACAAAGCCCCAGCAGGAGAAACATTCCAACTATAGTGCAAATTAAGGCACAATCATTCGCCAGAAGCAAGGAAAATAATTAAATTTGTGATTTCACAGTGTTCGTGGTTTAAAACTTCACACTAGTTACCCACTGCTTCATCCCAGACAGGGAAGGAACCCACAGATTTAAATGACTCTTAAAAGATACCCTTCAAGACAATTTATACTGACTTTTTGCCTAGTGGAGGGAAGGAAGAGATAACATCTCCTGCCTGAGGAGTCTGGATGCACATGGAAATCTGCTGTGTTCACAGCAATATTCACCCACCAGTGGGAAATCCTGCCAGCAATTCCCCCCTGGAGATCCCATCCCTTCCCAAAACCAAAGGCACCAAGGCTTCCTTACCAGGGATACTCACAGTATTTTTTTCAGAGTTCCACACCAGGTCTTTGAAAGCCAGCTGGGATGGAGTAAGCTCAGGCTGCAGAAAGTAACTCGCTCGAAACTCATCGCCTGCAACAAGGGTAAATTTAAAAATCCTTCATCTGTTAAATGGTCTTTATTGCCACATAATGAACAATACCCAAAATTCAGGTCCAACTGAATATTTGGCCGACCAAAACTATGGAGGTATTTTCTATGAGCACTGTCTGCTATTTTTAAGTCCTCTGCAGTGTCTCATCCTGGGAGCACAATAATTTAATTAACAAAAAGAGCTGAGACATTTTAAACAGAAAGACTAACAAAACATGAGATGTGTAATAATCTTCCCCAAGAAAAAGGGAAGATTAAAATAAAATTTAAAAAATCATCATTTCCTCCAATGTCAACAGGATCTTCCAAAGAAAATCTTTGAAACCACGAGGAAATCTGTCAGGATTTCATATGGATAAATTAAAACTTAACTGAGGGGGAAAAAATAGCGTTTTACACATTATTTGATGGGTCAAGTATAGCCAATTGCCCAGCTATAATTTAGCAATCCTGACTGCAGTCCAGCAGGCTGGTGACCAGGGTGAGGAACTCACCACAGGCACCTGAGAATCCTGCACTGGAACTGTCAGGAGAAATCCCCACCTTCCTCCAAGAGCTGGAAAAGTGTGGAGGGGCGGAATCCTGCAGGAACTGCTCCTATGGTGGTCAGCACCTCCACGGTGTCACTCTGTCGAAACCAAAAAGGGTATCAGTATTTCTGTGTTTAGCAGCTAATTCCATCCTAATTTAGAACTCCTTAGAACCAGAGACCCGGGGCATCAGCCACCTCGTCTGAAGCATTTCTGTGGCATTTCTTGCTACCAAAACCCAACCAAAATAGAGATGTTAATTAAAAACAATGGTCTGTAATGTGAGACACAGTGTTTGCTGAAGGGCAAAGCTTGTCCCCAAAATAATTAACATTCTGCCAGGTGAGAGGTGTGAGAGGTGCACCCACCTCTGTGATGGCTCGTACAGCACTCCAATGAGAGTCTGTTCTGGAAGAAAAATAGGGTATTTTAGAATATATCCTTGCATGGACAAACATTTAAACACTAAATATGGGTCTGTTTTCAAAGAGCAGCAGTTTCATACTCATGTCTAAAATCTGAGATCCTAATAATGACATATTCCAGCCACTAAGAGTAATTGCCACACTGTCCCAGGAGCTGGAACATAGCTTGATACATGACCCATTCTTTGATTTTTGAGGGGAAGAAACCAAACAAACCAAAACCCAAAATGCAAACCAAAGCAGAACTCCCCAACAAACCCTCTCAAGAAAAACAAGCACATGCCTGTTGTGCTGAAGAGAACCAAACACCCCTGTGAGATAAGAAATGTTCTGCCAGGTTTAAGGAGGAGGACTTGTTTGCTCTCACATCACTCCATTTACCTTCTTTTAATTTCAGTCCCATCTGCTGTTTCATCCACCACTTCTATGTGTTCTTCCCTCTCCTCCTGGCTTTCTTCCTCTTCCTTGGGAACCTGTAATTCAGATTCAAAATGGCAAAGTGCTTGATTTCTTCCCAGTTCAGTTCCTAAAACTGCCTTCTCCAACCACAGCCCATGTGAATAGTTTAGAAAAGGAGAATTTCTGTGATTTTCACTGTGACTGCAGAAAACTGTCCAACAGGTACATGGACTCACATTGCAGATAAATCATTAAAAGCACAAATTAATCTACAGCAGCTTGGAGTCATCAGTGTCGACCTTTAGTGACAAAGATGATGACTTTTATATTCAAGAAACTTTTCTGCTGCATCTTCACAAGGCCCGAAAATGCTGCTTTTGATGGGGATCTCCATCCCCATGGACAAAAACAAGCTTATTTCCAAATGACACACTCCTGTGTGTCCCCACACAAGCATTGTGACCTATTTAATGCAGCTGTATGATCATTAGTGCACATAAAAGATCAGAGATTGCAGCACACCAACCGCAAGGTAGGTCCTGGGAACGAGGCCTTTCTCCCCCTTGGAATTTTCAGCCACCCACCAGCCATCCTCCTTCTTGTCGTGGATAAGCAGGATTTCACCTTTCTTTGGCATTAGAAGGACAGACAGAGACAAAAGAGAACCAAATATTTAAATTAAAACCCCACAAACTCTTCATTTTTCCTACAACAGAGATCCCAGACAGAGGGTGGCAAAAGCACACAGGACTCCAAGGAAACACCATTCCCCCCAAATCCCACAAGGAACTGGCTGAATCCCAAAAGGATAGGATTTAACTATAGTTATTGCTTACAATAGACTGATCTGCAGTAAAACCCCCTTACAGGGAGCATTTACCTCAAATGCGAGATCTCCTTCCTGCTGGGCATTGAAGTTTCCAACAGCAATGCATTCTTTAACGTTTGGATCATCCAACAACTTCTCCTCATCTTCTTCACTGTCTTCCTCCTCACTACTTTCTTCATCTTCACTCTCCTCCTCTTCTTCATTTCCATCTTCTCCGTGAGGACCTTTCTGATGTTCCTCATCCCTACCCAAAACAAATCAGACTTTTTTTGTTCTCATTTTCACCAGACTTTTAGGAAGTGCTGTCTAGCCTTGCAGTCTGGGCTTTTCTGCAAGCACCTTACCCAGACACAGCATTTTCAGGCCTGTGTTTTACTCTCTGTCCTGAAGAAACCCCAGAATCCCAAGGGTGTTTCCTCCCTCCCTCTCCTCCCAACATTATCCAACACCCTCGGAAAATCCCAGCAAGTCATAAATGCCTTCCCTCATCTTTTCTTATTCTTTTATTTTTTTGGATAACAAAGGGCATGAGATACCAATTTTGCAGGGTCCTTTCCAACCACTGCATAAAAACACAGGTTGCATTTGTGTGTTTAAGCTACTCACGCTGTGTCATCCTTTGTCACGTTGTGCTGATCCAAGGCAAGCAGGAGTTTCTGCAGCTGCTGGGAGAGTTTCAGCAACAGCTTCTCCTCTTCTTCCTTCCTCTGGCTGTAATTCCCCACCGGCGCAGGCTCATCAGCCTGGCAAAGAACACAACAGATTGCCCAAAGTTCCCTATAAATTTAGTTTTCCAGATGTGCCTTACAAGCTTTCCCCTCCCTGGGCTGCTCCCATTCCCTCTTTATTGAGAGTTTCCTCACTTCTTCACTCTGAGAAGGTGAAATTCCTTGTTAAATTTCAAACTGCATTCTCTGCTTTCAAAGAATGCATTGGGCTGATAAAGATTTTAAGTGTAAAGCTTAGACACAATAAAGTATTAAAATGAGTTTTTAAATAACATAAGTGGATATAAATAGTATAAATTGAGGAGAAACCAAGCAGGGACGGTGCAGTGCTGGGCATTGCTCTTGTCCTGAGGCATCTAAAATGGAAGGCTGGTGGTCTTCAAATGCTTTCTGTGGTGAATGTTGGAGAAAAGCACAAACAAATTCATCTCCACACTTACTTTTTTCAAAGCATGGAGGGCGTTTGTATTCTCCTCCACCAGTTTCCTCAGCTGGATACATCTGCATTGAAAGCAAGACAGACAGATAGTATTTTCTGAAAATTCTGACCCCTAATTGTGCCTGCTGCCTGAAAATTGTCATTTTAGGTGCTCTGTGTCTGGGCAGCTTGAGGATTCCAAGCCCAAACAGCAGCTTGGCTGATTATTCCCTGTGATGTGCAACCTCCTACTTGCATTTGGCAGAACCCCAGAGTAGCTGGGCTTGGGAGGGACCTCTGGAGATCACCCAGTCCAACCAAAGCAGGGTCACCTGGGGCAGGTGACACAGGAACACATCCAGGTGGATTTGGAATATCTCCAGAGAGGGAGACTCCACAGCCTCCCTGGGCAGCTGTTGCAGGCTCTGCCATCTCCACTGAAAGAAGTTCTTCCTCATATTGAGGTGGCATTTGTGTTCTGGTTTATGGCCATTGCTCCTCATCCTGTCACCGGCAGGTGAACAGAGTGGCCCCATCCTCTGACACCACCTGCAGATGTTTGTGTGGGTTGCTGAGATCCCCTCTCTGCCTTCTCTCCTACAGACTTTCCTCACCCCAGAGGGCTGGGGAACAGCTAGCCTGGAAACCAGGAGTGCGAGGAGCAGGGAGCCACCTGGACCATGGGGAGAAGGAAGGACAGGCAAAGAGGGAACTCTGATCCTTGTGATGCAGTGACGGGACAGAGAGACCTGCAGGGGCTCTGCTGTTCCCACACACAGAGCAGCACCGTGCAGTGCTTGGGTAAGGGTAAGGCAGGGAGCGAGGGGTGGGGGTCGGGACGCGGCTGGGGACCCCCCTCACCTCTGCCAAAGGGCCTCCCGCTGCCCGGGGGTCGCGGCTGTGGTGTCTGCCCGCAGCACATCCACCTGCAACAGGGACAGAGCTGGTGGGGGCCGGGCAGGGCCGTCCTGGTACCTACCCTGGTACCTGCTCTGGTACCTGTTCTGGTCCCTGCCCCGCTACCTGCTCTGGTACCTGTCCCACTACCTGCCCCAGTGCAGTCACAGCACCTGCCCCAGTCCAACCCCGGTACCTGCCCCGGCCCAGCCCCGATCCAGCGCCGATCCCTGCCCGCTCCCAGCCCCGGTCCCTGCCTGGCCCATGCCCGGTCCCAGCCCGGTCCCTGCCCCGGTCCCAGCCCCGGTCCCAGCCGTACCAGCTCCCGCAGCTCCCGGCTCCGCCGCTGCACCCTCTGGAGCGGCCCCCGCGAGCGCCGCTCCGACATCGTCACGGGCAGCGGCCCCGGCGGCGCCGCGCGATGACGGACCGGCCGGGGCGGGGCGGGGGGGATGGCACCGCACACCCACCCTGGGGGTCAGTCGGCACCGCACACCCACCCTGGGGACCGGCACCGCACACCCATCCCGAGGGTCAGTCGNCCCACCCTGGGGACCGGCACCGCACACCCACCCTGGGGACCGGCACCGCACACCCATCCCGGCGGTCGGCATTGCACACCCATCCCGGGGGCTCAGCCTGCCCCGGGACCCCTCATTTCTGCTACAAATTATTTGGCATTTTGTGATCCTAATTACGGGATCGTGAAGGTTGGGAAAGAGCTCCAGGATCACCAAGGCCAACCCTCAAGGGCCGCTTTTTGACCCCCAGGACTTTTAAAACTTCATTAATAGAGCTGTAAACCAGCGGCCTGCAAGGTGCAGTAAATCCCGTGGCATTCCCTTCTCCCAGACTGCAGCAAATACTCTCCTGGAATTCCCAAGGGAGGGAAGAAGGAACATGCTACAATTCCTTACCCGAAATGCCAGGAGCAATTCTGACTCCAAAGCCAACGTCCTACATTTAATTTGCTGGTTCACCCTGCCAAGGCATGAGCACTTTCACCACCTAATTGTCCCCACACACTACCATAATGAGGGTTGCTACAAATGCCCATAAGGCACATTTTTCACATTCATTTCAGAAACAAACACGCGTAGGAACAACATGTCTGATTTTGGCTACTTTATTGTGCCAGCAGAGCTTCCTGGCAAGGGCAGAGCAGCAGGCTTACAGCTGGACAAGTGCAGAGTCCCTTTGGAATATGTAAATCGCAGGACCACAGAAACATTTAGGCTGGAAAAGACCTCCAGGATCGTCAAGTCCACCCTGTGCCCGATGCCCACTGAGTGCCACGTCCAGTCGTTCCTTGGACACCTCCGGTGATGGGGACTCCAAACCTCCCCGGGCAGCCCCTTCCACATTTGGTATGGTTGCTCCTTATATCCTCAGTATTTTGTCAGCTCAGTCGGACACAGCCTGGGATCTTGTTTTCTGAGGGGTGGAAGAGAAACCCTGGTATTCCATGGGGATGCTGGCCCTCTCCAGCAAGTCCTGGTGTTTCACGGACGCTGTCCTTTTCCAGCACTCCTGGTATTCCACCGATGCTGCCCTTTTCCAGCAGCAGCCCTGCGATCCCCGGGATCCTGCCCTTTGCCAGCCCTGCCGTCCCACGTGTGCCGTCCTTTCCGGGCAGCGCTCCCGCTCCGTCTCCACGCCCGTTCTCCCGGCGGTGGCGGTGGCGGCGGGCGGGGACCCTCGGGATGGCATCCCTGCTGCTGCTGGTGCTGCAGCGGTGGCTCAGGCCGCGTCCAGCTTCTCCTGTGCAGCGGCGAGCCGGCGCTGCAGGTAGCGCTGCCTCCAGCGCAGGAAGCGGCGGCGGAGCCGGCCCGCCTGCCAGCCCACGGCCACGCCGGCCGCGAAGGCAGCCAGCAGCGCCCAGCGCACGGGCCGCGGCCGCAGCGCCTCCAGCACCATCCCAATCCCGACCCCAATCCTAATCCCGGGGCCCGGCACCGCCTCCCGCTTCCGCCGCGCCGGGGGCGGGACCGGCCCCCTTAAAGGCGGCGGGGCCGGGGAGGGGCCGCGTCTGCCCCGCCATGGCCGCGGCGAACGAGCAGGTTCGGTCCGGGGCATCCCCTTCTCTCCCTTCTTCTGTTCCCCCCGTCCCGTCCCCTCCTGTCCTTCCCCGACTCATCCCGTCCTCCCTCGTCTCGTCCTGTCCTCGCTTGTCTCACCCTGTCCCGTCCTACCCGTCTCATCTCCTCCTGTTCCGTCATTCCCCGTCTCGTCTCGTCCCGTCCCCTCTCGTCCTCCCTCGTCCTGTCTTGTCCTCCTCCGTCCCGTCCTCCCCCGTCCCGTCCTCCCCGTCTCTTCCCCCGCGTCTCCTTCTTTCCCAGTAGCTCCCCCGAGATTACTTCCAGCGCCTGTCCTGTGTTCCCCCCTCCCCGCAGGATCTGCTGCTGGCGGCAGCGTTTGTGTCCGATGCGCAGTACAACAGGAACATCCCCTTCAGGACCTCTCCGGACGCGGTCAGGTGAGGGGGATGCCGGGGGGCACACCCCAAACCCTGCGGGGTGCTGAGCGGGGCTGCCAGAAAAGAGGGTTGGACTGAGGTGCTCAAAGCACATCCCTGTGTTGAGGGTGGGGAGGGGGATTAAAAGCTTGTGTTTTGCTGGAGGAATAAAACCAGCGTAAAATGTTCCAAGCCTCCGTGGGTATGAAGAGTTTGGGAGGCTGGGTCAGCCCTCAGCTGTGTGGAAGTGGCAGGGTTTGGCAGCAGGGGGGTCGTGATTCCCCTGAGTGGGAGAACCCTGTGTCAAGTGGGCACACCTGGCACCTGTTGGCTTGGAACGGATTACACCAACCCATCACCCCAAAACACTTCAGGTGATCCAAGGTGGGTGTGGTGGTGCTGCTCAGGTGTTCTGCAGTAAGGGCTGTAGCTAAGGGGAGCAGCTGTAATTAAAATATGTTAATTATGGTAAGTGAAATTCCCTAAGCCCAGAATAGGTTTCCCTGTGGTGGTGATTCCCCTTCGAGGTGCTAGGGAGGGGCTGAGCAGCTTCGGCCACACTGAAGTCACTCCTTTTCCCTCGAGACCAGGAAGGGTTCAGGGTGTTTGTCCCAAAGCTTTGAGCACATGTGAGCTGCTGTGTAGGTGTAACACCTTCCTGCTTTCGGAAAATGGCATTTCATAGGATCTGGTCCTGATCCCTGAATAATTAAATGATCAGGTTGTCACCTCTGGATAGTGCTATTAGAAGAATAACCAGAAAGCAGGTTATTATAACCTTGATATTATAATAGTAAATAATATTTATAAGGAGGTTAATATATTTGCATAGTATAATAAATATTAAAGAATAGTTATTATATATATATCTCATATTTCTCCTGAAATTCAGGATAGTAATATAATTGAAATATAGGAGGAGTATGCTAACATAATTGGAAGCAAATTACCAAATTTCTGGCTGGCAAAAATATTTTGCCAGCATGTGTTGTTCCTCCAGGGTGCATTTGGTGAGCCCCTGGGGATATCCCCTGAAGCCTTTGTTTGTGGTGCCTCTGCTTCTTCCTGCAGGCTTTATCATCTCTACAACCACTGGATGATGAGAACAGCCACCTACTTCTTCATCTTTCTCAACCTGTCCCTTGCCATGTTTGAAGAACCTGCAGTGTATCCTCTCCCCTTCGTGGTGAGTTTTTGGGGTAGAAGCAGCAATGCAGGTGAAAGGGTCCTAGCTTCAAACTGACAAAGGGCAGGGTTGGGTGGGATATTGGGAAGGGTGGGCAGGTCCTGGCACAGGGTACCCAGAGAAGCTGTGGCTGCCCCATCCCTGGAAGAACAGGGACAGGAGCCACCTGGGCTAGTGGAAGGTGTCCCTGCCCATGGCAGGGGTAGCACTGGGTGGGCTTTGAAATCCCTTCCAACCCAAACCATTCTGGGATTCTATGCTCTGTTGAAATGGGGGAAAAAAAGGGGCACAGGAGCTGTGCAGGGACTGTAGGAGCCATTGTGGCCATCAGCAAAGGTCAGTATGACGGTGGACAGTGTCACATTGCTGTTTTCCTTTTATGTGATCCAAGTCCCACCCTCATGTGTGAAAGCAGAAGCCAAGTGCTGCCCTTAGGCCTGACTTCTCTGCAGCCTTTATTTGTTCTGCACCAGTGTGATTGTGAGAGATGTGCTCCTTGAATCCTGAGCAAACCCAAATTTGCTGACTTTAACCTGCCCGTGGCAGGCAATTCCACAAAGGAAAGCCTGGAACTATTGCTCTGTGCCAGATATGTGAGTGTGTGACGCAGCAAAGCCCTCCCTCCTGCTGGCTCTGGCTCTGTGTCTGTGCCTGAGCAGCCTCCTGTGTGCAGGGAGGGATGGTGCTGCTCCTGGCTGTCCTGACCGAGCTCCCTCACCCCGCAGGTCACGTCCCTGGTGGAGGTGCTGTGCCTGCTCGTGTTCCTCGGCCGCCTGGCACACTTTGCCACTGTCACCCTGCACAATGTGTTCTGGAAGGACACCAAGAACATCTGCATCATGGTGGCAATCCTGGTGAGTTGGGCCCAAGGCAGCCTCCGAGGTCCAAGTGGCTGACACAGAGGGGTGTTTTTCTTCTCCTGTTGCTTTCCTGGTGTCACAGACCTGACAGGATCCGTGGACAAAGCAGCAGCTCTCACAAACCTGTGTGTGTACCTGTCCTGTATCAGCACACACTATTCTCTTCACCATCTAGACACATTTCTAGCATTACTTTTGGGATTTTTCCTGCTTTCTCCTGCAGTTATCCCTGGTAGACCTGGCCATATATGGGGCCCTTAGGGCGCACGGCGTGACGAGCATCCGATGGTCAAGAATTGTGAGACCCATCTTCCTGATCAATTTTGCAGAGAGTCGCCAGGTAACAGTCTGGTGGGATGTCCACGGACCTGATTTTGGACAGCTTGCTGCTTTCTGAGATGCAGGGGATTGAGCAGAAAGGTTTTTGTGCAGAAAAGGCAGAATTTGCAGTCCTGCGAGTGAAGGTTTCTCTTGGAGGTGGCCTGAGATAGACAAAAGGTTGGGTTCACGTCACCAGACTTCAAACCTGTTTCTCCCTCAGTCAGGAGCCAGGTTACTTATTCCTGGAAGTCTCCTGGGTAAACAAGTGTCGTGCTGTTGTCAAACTTGTGGCCCAGATGGGTGATTTGGACTCTGATTCCTCTTGTCATGGAGAGATCTTTGACCTGCTGCCCAAGACTGCTCTGGCCCTGACTTACAAATGAATAAACTGTGGTGTGGAGGCCGGGGTAAGGAGCAGGTGAGCTTCTGGGCTCAGAGCATGTGTTTTGTGGCCTGGAGGGATGGATTTCTGTCCCTCACTGGCCCCCTGGGTTGCTGAGTTTGTGGTGGCATGTGGATGGGATTTGTCCTTCTGGGATCTCCCCTGGAGAGCAAGGGGGAAAGGCCTAGGACTCCTGCATAGGTTTTAGCAGAGCACAGCTGGCACATCTGGTACCTGTGTCCCAGGGGCTTTGATGCAGATGGAAAGATGAGGGGCAAAAGGGGTCTCCCCTTGGTCCTAAGCACTTCCCTTCCCCTGGCAGATCCGGAGGGCCTTCCGCAGCATCCGCAACACGCTGCCAGACATCACCTATGTCTTCCTGCTCTTCATGTTCAGCCTGCTCATGTTCTCCCTCATGGCCTTGAAGCTCTTTGGAGACAGGTGTGGACACTCACTTCTCTTGCTCAGAGCTGGGTGGGGGGAATGTGCAGGATCCTTTGGGCAGAGGGAATCTGATGACCATTGCTGGGGAATACAAGCACTGCTGGTATGTGCAGCTCGCTGTGTGCTCAGCTCCAGACTGTCCTTTCCCTCCCAGGAATCTCCAGACAGCAGAAGGTTTGCCATATTTCAGAAACTACCTGGAAATCGTGTTTGACCTCTACGTGCTGGTGACGACGGCAAACAGCCCGGATGTCATGTATGTCCTGTGCATGTCATCAGGTGTCTTTCTCTCATAATATTTCCATGCATATATAATGTATTCATGCAAATAATTTATGTTTTTATGCAGCTTTCTTTAATTTGCAGTGCACTGTTAAAATTTGGCGAAGGTTGGGTTTCCTATCCTCATGTATTCTAACTGAGACTCCATTTTGGTTGTCACTGGGAAGATACCATCAAAGAGGGGGACAGGGAGGAATGACACATGTGTATGCATGCTGGAGATGTACTGAGCACAGCTGGGGTGGTACAGGAATCCTGGGAATTTAGATAGGGGGAATAAAATGCTGCTCATCCCCTTAGAGCACAGAAAAGGAGGTCTGAGTGCAGTGAGGGTCTGAGGGCAAAAACCAGCTTATGACTGAGGCATCACCTCAAGTGTCTGCACTTCAGTGTGGCCACACTGACAGCAGATTCATCTTTGTGCTCTCTCTTCTGCATTCCTGAAGTCAGGACAAAGCAGGATGAAAACCCAGCAGAAGAACGCTGTTCTCTAGCTGAACTAATACAGTTTTTAGCTCTGGTGTTACCAGGCTATCCACCACAGCACTTAGAGATCCAGCTGGGAGGCTGTTTCCTTGTGGGTCCTCTTTGCCTGTTTGTCAGCCTACCAAGCAGCAATCTCTCTTCCCTTCTCTAGGATGCCAGCATTTGACTTCAGCTCCTGGTACGCCCTGTTCTTCATCGCCTTCGTCATCATCAACACGTACATCTTCATGTCTCTCTTCCTGGCTGTGGTGTACAACAACTACAAAAAGCACCTCAAGGTAATGCTTGGAGGGGGGATTGCCTGCTGTGCTCTGTAACCTTGTAAGGAGACCTCTGGCTTCCCCTTGCAAGGTTTTCATGCTGTGAGTTCTGTGCTGGAATGGAGCAATGAGATGCTCTGTGGTGCTTTGAACACAGCAGATAAGAAGCACGTGTCTCTGTGGTATGTTAGGCTTAGTCCTTACTCAGAAACACTGTCTCCATGCAGGGAACTGTTCTCAGATGGTTTTAAGTGCACTGCACACTTGTTCTGCCACTGCATGCGCTCTTAAAGCAAAGGAACTGGAAATGGGAAGTCTGAGTAAATCAGAACTTTTGTTCAACCCAGACTGAGTAGGGGCAGTCTGGGACTTGTGATCAAAGAGTGAGAGCTGGGATTTCCCAGGTGCTCTCATGAGGGGTTTGGCTCTTTCTCAGGAAGCAGTCTGGGTCTCCTCAGGGTTCCAGAGGAGGATCTCCACCCTCATCCCAGCAGCATTCACTTATGGATGGGAAGCATGTGTGGACACATCCTCTTTGCTTTTGTGGCCATGCAGATCCTGTGATCTTTGTCACCTCCTTCCTGTCTGACACTTCCCTGTGTCTTTCCTTCCAGTTTTTCAGTGCTCTCCCAGCATCCAGAAATCTGCTGATCTTCCCGGAGTGCTGCCTGTTCAGCACCATTTCTCATCACCACCACTAACTGTGCTGTATTTTTCTCTAATACCACCCCAAGTGTGTTCCCCTGAGTCTCTCTCGCATCTCTGTTGTGAAAATAGGATTATTTATTGTAAAGGGAGTGGGAGAGGTGACTGGAGCCACCTGAATCTTGATGCTCTCTCTAGAATGAGATCCGTAAACTGGCCTACATGAAGCGCCGCAAGATGATAGAGGCCTTCAACCTCCTGAAGGAGGAGGAGGGCGAGCAGTTCGTGGTTCGGGAAGCCCGGTGGAAGCAGCTGGTCAAGCTGGTGGCTCCTGATATCAGCAACTCCCACCGGGAGCTGCTGCTGCACATCTCTGATGACAAGCAGAAGGGGTTCATAGGTGAGCACTCCAAGGGACTGGTTGGGAGCTGAGGGCAGGAACCTGGTCCTTTGAGGGATTTGGGGCTTGTGGTCTCTAATGGCTTGGAATCACAGCATCATTTTGGTTGGAAAAGCCCTCCAAGATCCTTGAGTCCAGATCCTCACCTTGTCACCCATCCCAGAGCACTGAGTGCCACGTCCAGTTGTTCCTTGGACACCTCCAGGGATGGGCACTCCAGGCCCTTCTTTCTCTTTCCCTCCAGGTTCCTAAAGTCTTGAAAGGTTGTCCTTGCTGCCTGTGCTGTAGCTGATGTCCCTCACACTGTGGGTAGCTCTTGATGGCCGTTTGACATCAGACCAAGCTCTCCATGGTGTGTGGGACCTCCTGTTCTCAGCACAGGACAAGGAAAACCTCCCTTGTAATCAGATTTCTCCAAGTAGTGGCTCCCTACATGGTCCTCTATATCCTCCTGCTAGAGTGGGAATATCAGGAGGGATGGGTCAATCTCCTCATGCTAGATCACTCTGTGGGGGTTGTTGCCCTGTGGTTTGAGCCCATTCCCCAGGAATGGGGCAGAGGAGCCCTTGAGTGCCAAGTTCAGCCTGTCCTGTGGTGGCCCCCACTTCGGTCCCGGGCATTGCTGCTGCTGTGAGCAGAGGCCAGGCCCAGCTTTGCACTTGCCAGGCACTGTGCTGCTGCTCAGTGACAGCAGACGTGTGCCTCTCTCCCCTGCTGCAGACAAGAAGTCCTTCGTGCAGCTGGCCGATCTCCTCAACATCCAGGTGGTGACGCTGAAGATCCGCAGCCACCCCCTGGCGCGGTGGCTGCCCCGCCTGTACCAGTCCCCGGCCAGCCGGCTGCTGCGGCGGCTGGTGAGGCACAGGTGAGGGGGCAGCAGGCAGCTCTCGTGGGCAGGGGGTCACCAGCACTGCCCTCTGGCTTTGGGCTGGGGCTCTGGGGGGCAGGAGCTGAGTGGGACTGGGTTTGTGGCCTGCCTTGATGGACCAGGTGAAGTGCTTCACTTCCAGCTGAGCCCACCTCAGTGCCCTGGGCTGCCTCATCAGCTCCTACCAGGTGGTATGATGGGCTGCTAGAGTTCTGTTTCACCTCTGAGTCTTCCCAGAGTCCCAAAATTGCTGAGGATGGAAGGAACATCTAGAGGTGGTCTGGTGTAAGCCCCCTGCACAAAGCAAGGTCAGCTAGAGTAGAGTATTCAGGGCTGTGTCTAATTTGGTCTACAGTATCTCCAAGGGTGGAGACTCCATAATGACTCTGCAACCCCATTCCAGTGTTTGACCACCCTCAGCTAAAGGGAAAAAAAGCTTTTTTTGTTTAAATCAAAGTTCCTATATTTCAACTTGTGCCTTTTGCCTCTTATTCTTTCACTGGATGCAACTGGGAGGAGTCTAGTTCCATCATCCCTACACCTTCCCATCAGGTATTTGTACATTCTGAGCTGCTCCTGTCCCTTCTCCCCATTGGACTGGACAACCCCAGCTCTTCTAACAGGTCATGTGTTAGACTTTGCTGTCCTTCCATTGGATGTGTGACCCTTAGATGCACAGCTCAGGTCTCTCTTGCACTGGGCAGCCCAGCTGACGCAGCACTCCAAATGTGCCCTCACCAGGTTTGAGTAGACAGGAAAAATCTCTTCCCTGGATCTAACCTCACTCTCCAATGTTTGTGCCATGCTTCAAGAGGAAAACTAAACTCCTCAGTAACTTCCCTAAGCTCTCGGGTTTGGTGAGAACTCATGGGTAAAGAATATTTGAGAGGGGAGGCAAAGAAATTCTGAAATAACTGTGTGACTGTGACCTTCTTGGGAGCAGCAAACTGATCTTTGCTTCTGGCAGGGCTTTTGCTTGGACTTACGATGCAATCATCCTGATAAATGCCATCTTCATTGCTCTGGATGAGGAAGCCCCCTACATGTCCTACACCGAGTGGGTGTTCCTGGCTCTGTACATCACCGAGATCCTCCTGAAGCTGTACACTTATGAACCCAGGGCCTTCTTCCGCAGGGCTCAGTTCTGGAACTGGTGAGTGGGACAGCCCCTTGTGCTAGGGGTGGTGAGGTCTTTGGCTCCTGGAGAGATGGGCTGCCTGACTGCTGTGCCAGGGGTGTTTTAAGTGATCCAGTGAGTCAGAGGATGTTTTGCTCTCTCCTGGCCTCCCCTGGCTCTGAACTGCTGTTCTCTGCCCAGTGCAAGGTGACTCTGCAGCACATAAGGGTGGTGGGCAAGGGAAGGAGTTCTGCTAAACAGAACTTTCCCATCTGCCCATGGTCTGAGATGACACAGGTGTGAGGAAGAGGGGTCACTCCTTGTTGAAGCCCTTCCCTGTCACCCAAAGTCTAACAGTGCTGCCTTCCCTCATGCCAGGTTTGACACTCTCATCATCTTTGCTGCCCTGGCTGCAACGATTCTCAATGCCACCCTCAAGTCGAGTAAGTGCAGCTTTAGCAGCCTGCATGCCTGGGAATCCTGGTGGTCTCCATGAATCTTCTGCCATCACCTCGGGCTTGGGTGGCTTTTGCACAGGACAAGGAATTTCCTGTAGGGTTTCTAAGAACTAACACAGTCTTTCTTTCTCTTTTTTTTTTTNCCCTGTTACAGTGTTTAGCAAGGACATAATAGTGACAAATTGATGAACTTTATCCCTTCTTATTTTTCGTAATAAAAATGTCCTTTTTCTTTTCTCAGCCACAGAGTACAACAGCCAACAGGTCCTGGATATCGTGTTCATCCTCAGAGTGCTCCGGCTGGTACGGAGTGTTGACAGCATTCAGAGGTAGTGCAGGGCACAAGGTGGGGAGGTGGGTTTTGGGGAGGGGGTGATCTGTGCCACAGGCTGGGGAGTCCCCTGCATGGCCCCTTTGGAGCCACCGTGGCCACTCCACAAAGCATCCCAAGGCTTTGTCCCAGAGTGCCTGGGATAAGCCCAGTTGCTGCAGCCTCTCTAGAGACATGTTTATGTGGGGGGCATTTGGTGGCTGGGATGTGACAATAAAACTGTGGAGGAGCCTCCCCACAGCAGGTGTTGTGACTTGTTTGTTGTAGGTTTTGGGTCATCGTGAACACCCTGATAAACATTGTCCCGACAATGCTGACCTTTGGGGGGCTGACTCTGGTAAGAAATCCTGGTCTCTTAGCTCAGAGCACTCCAGTTTCACAGGAATGTGTCTTAACTCTCATGCTCATGCTGTTCCCAAGAGGTTAAATGCAAATCCCTGGATGGCAGGCCCTTGGAATTGTAAGTGTCCATTTGTTCTGTGGTCATTGCTCTAGCAAGTGTGTGCAGAGGGGCTGGGTTCCTGCTCCTGCTGGATCAGGACATACTTCTTGAAGCATTGAAGGTGTTCTGGCAGTCTGGGCTTTGCATCAGAAGGAATCAAACATGGTTTGGGCAAGAGGCTGGATCAGAAACCTGGTTCTCAAATGATTTCCTAGAAATGGCTTCTGTTGTGATTTGGGAATGCTTCCTTTCTGTGTGATTGTAGTTCTTGGCTTATTATTCCTGCCTAGTGGTTGCTGTTTGTTGCTTGGGTCTCTTGGCCTCTGTGCTGCTCCCCAGCACCTTGCTGTGCCTGTGGAAATGGGGAGGCCTGCTTGGATGATCTGGAGCTTGCTGGAGAAGCAGGTGATGGGGTTTCTCTTCCCAGGTTGTGTATTGTGTATTTGCCATCATTGGCATGGAGTTATTCCATGGGAAAATCCAGTTCTTCCCTGCCAACTCAAACGCCCCTCACGCCCTGGAATGTGGGAACCCGGCTCTCAAGAATTCCCTGTTTGCCCGTGGGAAGTACTGCAAGAACAACTTCAACAACTTTGCCTCGTCCCTCATCGTCCTCATGGAGCTCACTGTGGTCAATCAGTGGCATGATATCCTTTGTGGTCCCACCTGGACTCAGTGATCCTTGGGGGTCCCTTCCAGCTCAGGCTATCCCATAATCCGTGCTCTGTTCTGTCCTGGCATTGCACATGCACAGACAACAGAGAAATGGTCCCTGCTGGGGTTTTTTTGGGTGGCCTTTCCTGTTCCTCCCTCAGCACCATGTTCTCCTTCCTGCCCTCTTGTCCTTAACTCCTGCTTCACTCTTTGCCAACGGATTTGCCAGCGTGACAGTTCAGCCTGCCAAGCTGTACTTCATTGCCTTCCACATTGTGATGGTGATAATCATTGTCAAGTGAGTGTTTGATTGATTTCATCTGCTTTGGGGGGAAGAGCAGCCCAGCCCCCTGCCAGGGCACTGCTGGTGGGCCCAGGGTCACACCTGCTGTGGCTCCTGGGGACAGGTGGGATGTGTTTAGAGGGATCTGCTGTGTCCTTGTTCCTACTGAGTGCTCCTCTGTCTTGGAGCTCCCCATCTCCACCAGAGGGAGGGGATGGAGCACTGGGAAATGAGCCCAGGAATACCAAGGCAGTCGTTGGTACCAGTAAGGAAAATCTGACATGTAATTCTGCTCATCATTTCCTTCAGCATCTTCGTGTCGTTCATCTTGGAAGCTTTCTTTGTGGAGTACTCCCTGGAGAAGAGTGAAGTGGAGACTGCCATCGAACAGAAAATCCAGGAGCTGGGAATGGGAGTTCAAGAGTAAGCCCCCTAAATGGGGAGTGCTGGGTGTGGCTGACAGGGCAGTGGGACTGGAGGGAAAAGCCACCCTCTGTGTTGGGTGGGAGCTGAGATTCTTCTTCTTTGTCTAAATTCTGGCTCCCCAGCCATGCAGAAGGCTACTGGCACTGTCCTCCCTTGGCTCTCTAGCCCAGAGGACAGGAGATGTGCTGGGAATTGACCCCATGGCTGGTGTTTTTCCCTGCCTTGGAGAACCCATCACTGCTGGGATTGTGTGGGACCCAGAGCTAGGATGTTCCCCCTTCCCAGGGTAACTTCCAGCCCTTCCTGTGCAGGGATGAGCTCCGGGATGAACAGCTCCTTGAGAACATGGAGGGTGATGAGGGGGAAGGTGGGACAAAGCCACAACCCAGAGGGCTGGTCTTCAAAATTGCCTCCAAACGTGAGTGTGTTCGTCCAGTGTGTCTGGGTCTTTAGGGCATCTCCCAGGCTTTCCTGCTCCTTCTGGGCTGTAACAGCAGCTAAAACCCACCTGGAGATTTTGGGAGAACTGTGGACAATAATGTTTGCCATTTCTTTTTATTTCTATAGCAACTTTTCCTCTCCTGCTCTGGCCCTTCTGTGTTCCTTGTCCTCATTAACCACCCTGTGAAGACACTGCCTTGGTGGCTGAGGTGCTGCTGTGCCAAGGAACCTGTTTGCCTTTCTCCTTCCTCTATGGACTTTGCATTCCTCCTGGCTTGGATCATGGGGTGACTGTATCCTCCTTTCTTCTACTTGTCCTTTTTCTCCTGTCTCTCTTGCTGTTCCTCTGCAGCTCCCCAAGCTCCCTCTTGGCTGGCTGGGATCAGATATCCACTGGATGGGGATAGAGGGGCTTAAAATCCTAAATTATGGTCTTATACTTTAAGCACTGTGGGTGCTTGTCAAGTATAAATATATATCTGGTTGGAATACTTGGAATGTAATTTGGGGGATGTTCTTGCCAGTTCAGTGTAGAACAGGGGCCTGAAGGTCAGCCCTGTGGGCAATCCAGGGGTTTATTTCCTTGTCCCCCCAGGATACAGGACTGTGGACGCTCTGCTGCAGCGCATGTTCGAGGCTGAGATTCCCCTGGAGGAGGAAGGCCCTTCCTTTGAAGAGATCCTGAACTTGTCCCCCGATGCTGCTGTTCCCAGGAAGGAGAGTTCAGGGAGTGCAGCGTGAGGGGGGGATCGGGAAGGAAGAGCCCATTCCCGGCTCTCCAGACCCCTGGGGTTGTTCCCTGGCTGCTCACGGGTGGGATCCACCTCACACGGTGTAAGGGGCAGCTCTGGCACGTACACCAGCTTTATCCCATGTAATGTCCATGAACACTGGGAGTGGAAGGCAGAGGGGGATTGGGGGATCTGGCTGTGCCCGGTGGTGCTGGTGCCAGAGTCAGGATGGTATGGGATAAGGACTTTTGTAACTGGAATTCTCTGTGGCAGCACTTTTCTATGCAGCTCTGGAGCAGTGAACGCTGAGGGAAGCAGCTCTGGAGCACAATAAATCCAGCAGTGTGGAAAAACGATGGAGTGTCTCGCAGTTACTGGTGGGAGAGGGTTGGGGTGTGAGGAGAATGTGCCTGGGGACAGGAGGGGGGCTGCTCCTCACTGATACTGCTGAGTGCACATCCCAACCCTGAGCTGAGAGAAACCCCAATGGGCTTGATTTTCCTCATTTTTTTGACCCAAGGCAAACCTTTCCAAGCTGGGAGCAAGGCAAGTGACAGGGAAGAAAAATCCAAGAGGATGGTGGTAAGGCCTTTCTCCCAGTCCTGGGCACTACTGAGACTGGAAGGATTTAACAATATTTCTTGTCACTCTCTTGTTTCCTAGCCCAGAGCCAAGCTGGTGTTGCCTGAGTTGGATGGGGAGGGAGGAGCTCTTTGCTGGAGAGGGGACAAATGTCCCTCCTGTGTCCTTGGTGGGCAGAGAAACCTGAATTTCTGGGTTTACAGCTATTGAATCAGTGCAGGGGTGCCAGTGGCTCAGGGCAGGGGGGAAGCAGGGGCTGACAGACACTGGCTCTGGGTGTTTGGTTTGGGGTTGGGAATGAGCAGCTGGACCTTCTTCAGCCTGGCCTGTGGATTTGGGCCCTGTCTGGCCACAGGTCCGGGCAGGCTGGGGGCTGTGGAGTCCCAGCCCCCTAATTGATTGTCACTGTTTGTTTCCTTTCAGATGAAAAGTGTCCCTGGTTGGCTGTTTGTTGCCCTGCAAACAGAAGTGCTCAGCCCTGAGATGCCTCAGCATTGGTGTGACCTACAGTCTGTGTCCCCTGCTCTTGGCACAGTCCCCACAGTCCCTTTGCCATCCCCCTGCTGAAGGGTGGGAGCTGCACAGAGCCTGGAGCACCCAGGAGGATGCAGCTCTTCTTTGCAGGTGGGAAGGGAAGGGAGTGCAGGAGCTGGCAGGGGTGTTTTCCAGGAGGTGAGACAGAGGGAGCCGGGAGAATTGCAGCTTCCAGCAGCTCTGTCAGCACTGGATGGACTCAGGGCTGTGTTTCAGGAAAAGTGCCTCACTGTCTGGACTGAGAGAAGTTACCCTGGCAGAGGAGAAAGGCAAACAAAGCCCAGAGCTTGGACTAGGATGCCCCAGGCCTCTGCCAAGCCCAGGGATTGCTGCTTGGTGTTGATTGTGCTTGGTGCTGGCCCTGCACTGTCTGTTCAGAGCTGGTTCCTCACTCTTCAGTCCCAAAGAACATTGCAGGGAGAGGCAGAAACTAACCCTGTTTCTTCTCCCCTACAGATTAGCTCAGATTGGACCCCCAAAGTTTTGCCCACCTCTCCAGGGAGGGAAGGAACATACTGAGGTGAACCGAAGTGACCAGTGGGAGACAGGTATGAAAAATTTGGGGTGTTAAACTTCAGGTGATCTCTGGGGTAGAGAACAAATATTTGGAGGTGCCAGGCCTTTGTGGCTGTGAGTTCCTGGGAAATGGGAAATAATTATTCATTAGATTTCAGAAATGTTTTCTGAAGCCTCTTACTTTTCTCTGCCTTGTGCTGAGAGATCTTCCCTTTGTGCCTTTGTCTTCCCACCTGTTCCCTGGTGTCAGCTCAGCCTGAAGTGGCTGGGAGTTCATGTGGGATGATGAGGCTGGAGAGAGGGAGCAGAGGAGCTTCAGACTGGAGAGAAGCAGGAGAAAGGCCCTGTGGACAAAGGGACCTCCCTGTGTCACCAGGGACCTGGAGGGGCCAGCATGGACACTCTGGGCGTCACCCTGAGGACATGAATGAAGGGTCAGGGGGTCGAATGGGAGTTAATCCCCTACTTCTTAGGGGATATTTCTGAGGGGAAACCACATTGGCCCAAGTTGTATTTGTACAAACTGGGGCCAGAGGGGCAGGTCAAGCCAAAGCAGATGCTGCTCAACCTCTAAATTTCAGGATAAGTTCTACAAGCTCCCAACTGTGGGAATAAACTGGATCCAAGAGCACTAATAAGGTTTCTGGGGATCCCATTGCGTTGTTGTCATGGAATTTTTAACGGATTTTTAAGCTTTTTATGACAAAAATGCATTTCTTCACACAGGGTGTTTTGCCCCAGAGTGGGTCCAGGTGCTGCCGACCAGGATCTGCTTTGGCTCCTGTCTTCTGCCAGAGAAAGAGTGTTTTTAGTGGATTTAAATTAGTTTCCAGTAACTTCATCTCCTGGAGGTTCCCATCCTCTCTCCCGTGTCTCCTGCTCTCAGTTCCCTCCCAGCCACAGCTCACTGTGCCAAGGACACCAGCACTTTACACCCTGGATAGGGAATAGGGGACTGGGTTGTGTCAAATTCACCCAAAAAGTGGAAATCAAAAAGGGATTAGGGGAATATCTGGGTCCTCACAGAAACCCCTGCAAGTAGAGAAGCACAACCCCAAATCTCCAGCTCTGGGGGGAGTCCTGCAATCTAAACCAGTAAAGACCAATACCTCAAAATGAACTGTGAGAGAGCAGGACCCAACAAGGGCCACTGTCACTGTGGGAAGGCAAAAGGACTTGTTTGGGACTTGGATTGTCCCCTTGGGGGATGCTGATTGCTGGGATTTAGATCTGGTCTGGCTCCGGGGCATGTATTCAAGAGGAGAAGGCGGTGGCTGGGCACACTCCTGGCCCTGGTGAGGCAGCCCCTGAGCACAGGTGAGGACAGGTCTCAGTGCAGGATGCAGGTTTCATTTCTGAGCCACACCCTCCCACTCATTTTAGGGCCATGACCCCACCACTCCTGCTCTTTTAATAAACATGACTGTGCCCCTAATTCTTACATGGATGTGACTACTCACCCTCTTCCTCTTATGGCCACGACCACGCCCTGATGCCTTTTATGGACATGACACACCACTCCTGCTCCTTTTATGGCTATGACCATGCCCCTCCCGCTCCTTTTATGGCCATGACGTCACCCAGAGTCCTTTTATGGCTATGACCACGCCCAGAACCCTTTCATGGCAATGACCATGCCCACAACCACTTTTATGTCCATGACCACGCCCACACCCCCTTTTATGGACATGACCACGCCCCTTCCGCTCCTTTTATGGACAGGACCACGCCCAGAACCCTTTTATGGCCATGACCACGCCCACACTCCATTTATGGTCATGACCACGCCCCCGCTACTTTTATGGCAATGACCACGCCCACAACCCTTTTGTGGCCATGATCACGCCCCTCCTGCACCTTTTATGGCCATGACCACGCCCCTCCTGCTTCTTTTATGGCGATGACCACGCCCACAACCCTTCTATGCCCATGACCACGCCCAGACTCCTTTTATGGCCATGACCACGCCCCTCCAGCACCTTTTATGGCTATGACCACGTGCCTCCAGCTCCTTTTATGGCCAT
>WBMV01006788.1:0-106485 GCA_013396655.1 Campylorhamphus procurvoides
CAAATAGCTACACCTTACAAGAGTGGACCACAATGTGCAGACTGCCCTCACCACTGTGACAAAGGGCTTTGCAGTAAGTGACTGTGTTCTCCTCCTTAAAACAAACCTTGCATTACCCCAGAAAACGATGTTGATCCTTTGTAGCATTTTACTTTTGCATATTTACTTCTGCTATTCTGGAGAAATGATCCCAGTTCCACTTTCATGAACCCCCTGCAATGAGGGGTTAAATACCCCACCAGAACAGGCACAAACCAGATGATCTGCAGAGGTCCCTTCCAGCCTCAACCAGCTTTCTGCTTTTCCACTCACATTCCATCTCTATAATATTCAAGCAATTTAAGCAGCAGAGAAAAACTATAAAGATTGCTCAGACATTAAAAAAAAAACCAAAAAAACCCAAAAAAAAACACATGGAGGGCTTTTTTGTAAAACACAGATGTATCAAACCAGGACTCAGGTTTCAATTAATATTCCATGTGCTTGTTTCTCTCTCTTTTATTTTAGCCAACCCTTGCAAGTATCAAGACCTCTATGCAAACTGCAAAAATCTGAAAACATTACTTGGCTGTAGCCACTCCATGGTGAAGCAGGGCTGTCCTGCAAGCTGCAAATGCACCAGTCAAATCATATAATGCCCCAATGGATGTTGTTACAACTGCTGTGAGACTCATAAGGAAAGAATGGAACTCACTCTAAAGTGTATTCACTCTCAGTGCATCTGCTCAGCTTGACCTATAGGTAACAATTTTATCTGAAATCTGACCATTTCTTTAGTACTGAATTAGACTAGGACCTCCAAATAACCCCTGATGTTATTTTAGGCTTTGTAGAAACCATGCTTAAGCTAAGAAAGTGTTGTTTTGTGGTTTTCCTTGCAGTGGATCTGTCACTGATTAANGATTGGTGCTGGTCTCCCATAGCTCTTGAGCCACATACACCAGCTATGAGCAGGGCAGATCC
The DNA here is from genome assembly GCA_013396655.1 of Campylorhamphus procurvoides. NCBI lineage: Eukaryota > Metazoa > Chordata > Aves > Passeriformes > Dendrocolaptidae > Campylorhamphus > Campylorhamphus procurvoides. The sequence continues at coordinate 964 of WBMV01006788.1, forward strand.
CCCTTGCTACCTTTCCTTCCTATTTTAGACCAGGAAAAATCATTCTCTCCATTGGACTGCAATTCTGGTTCAAGACACAAGAGGGTGAGCCTTACCCAGACATTAATCTGCATCACTTTTTCATTTTGCGACCTCTATAAAGGATTTCTTCTTCCATTAGATATTTAATTTCTGGGCCTCTCCTGGCCTGATTTTAACCCTTGCTTGCACAGAATTTCTTAGTTGATAGTGGCTGAATGAATAATCCCTACATATAGAAACAGTTTGGTAGTGGCTTCTTCCCCTCCATTATTTCATCCTGTCTCTGTTGGTCAGTCACTATCATATTAAGGCAATTGATAGCATCAAATGAAGGCAGTTTATGGTTTCCAGAATATCAATGACTAATTCTGGTAGGTTTGACTTTCCACCTGCCTGTAGCTCAGTTTCACCATGGTGACTGTGGACTATTATTGCAAGGCTCCAAGAGAGCTGGAGAGGAACTTTGAACAAGGGTCTGGAGTGACTCCTTTCCAGCTCAAACCATTCTCTGATTCTTGGATTTGTAGAAAATGTAATTCAAACAAAGGCTGCATGAAAATTTCCTGAGAAATCTATGTTTTCCTCAGAAAACATTATTCTATAAAACTTCAACTCTCTTACAGGGAAAATTTCCTGAGAAATCTATGTTTTCCTCAGAAAACATTATTCTATAAAACTTCAACTCTCTTACGGGAGGATACGTAATTTGGACAAAACTCTCGGGTGTTCTCTGAGTTATTTTCCAAGACTTATTTTCTGCTTAGAACCAAGGAGATGGGTGTTAAAACTCCTTCCACACACGCATTTCCTCTTCCCACTTTCTCTCTCTGGGTTGATCAATATTTAACAAGGAATTATTTTATAATTAGAGCTTTCTGAGAGAGCTGCCCCTGCAAAGAGACAGGTCACCTGATTGTGGTGTTTGAGCATGGCAGGAGCAGGAGCTGAGAGGGATCCTCTGCAACTTGAAGTACCACCATGGAGCACTAGGCACTCTGCTGGGTTACTGCAAGGTATCCAGGCATAACTTTTGTGCTTCTATAGGGCATTTCAAAAGGTTCTGATTCCCTATTAGTGTGGAATGGAACATGTAGCAGGAGAGATGAAATGTTCCCTGGATGTTCCTGTTTCTCAGCACAGACATCAAGGAGTGCTTGGGTCACTTAATAGTTCATATCCCTGACAAGGCTGAGATGCTGCTCAATACAGGTTTATCACATACAGATGAGGCAAAAGCAATATGACAATCACTGAGATCCAGTACATCAAATGACATTTTTCTCCATTCCTGGTGTTTTCACAAATTTATCTTTTATACTGCTGTTTTTATACAGCGGTTTCCTTCATGCTGCTAGCATATGCTCTTTGGTGTGTGCTGAATTATGCTACGTTTTAGGTGTTAGTGCAGGTATGAAGCAAATAATACCAGAAATTTCTTACAGTTTCTCTTCTGGTTCCAGATGTACTCACAAGAAACGCATATGCTGAGAGATGATAAGAGCAACTACTATGGCACAAGTGTAGATCTTATCTGTGGGGAGTGGTGTAAGAACCCTTCAGCAGTTAACTTACATGACAAGGGCTTTAAACACTTCAGAACAAATGTTATGAAGTAGCAACAGTCTGACAGCTTCTGAAGAAAGAGCATTTTTGGTGTTTTAAATGCACCAACTACAGTAGTCATGTTAACTAATCTGGCTGTGTGAGGATCTGGGCTAAACCCAATGGAAAGTCTTTCACTTCCAATACCTCAAAGTCTTGCTGAGAGTCATGGGCCTGTATCTTACCTGTTTTTCTCCACCTATTGGTATGTTAGAATGAATCTTCCATAAAGTCGCCTCACTCATGTACTTAACATATCTCACCTATAATAGCAACAGGTTAAGCACAGAATTACAGAATCATTAAGGTTGGAAAATACCTCTAAGACCATCGAGTCCAACCCTAAAGCCAGTATCACCACATTCACCGTTAAACCATGTCCTCAAGTGCCACATCCACATACCTTTTAAGCACTTGCTGGGATGGTGACTTCACCACTCCCCTGGGCAGCCTGTTCCAATGTTTGACAACCCTTTCCATGAAGAAATTTTTCCTAATACCCAAACTAAACCTTCTCTGATGCATCTTGAGAGCACTCCCTCAAGACATTGTACTAAATGGAAAGAAAGTAAAGAGAACTTTCACACGCCATTAGAAATTTGTGTCTTCAGAATATCTAACTTATTCCCAAAAAAATCCCAAAACTCTGGCAAGATGGTTGAGGAAGACCAAGCAGCAAAGAGCCATCAGAGCAGGGACAGGACAAGGATGTTCCCCACCCTTGGGCACTCCCGGTTTTCTAGGCCAGGCTGCCAAAAATTTGGTTTCCTCTAAATGTAAGGGCCAAAGTTAAACTGTGAAAAACAGGACATGGATTTTCTCATTAAAAAGTTTCTTGACAGCTACTGTCTCTGCACTGGGCTGAGATTAAGACATTTAACCTCGAGCTCCAGACTCACTGCAACGCAGAGATAAACCAACAGAGTCAGGGCAAGGCAGATTAATTAGTGAACGCTGAAAAAGAGCCCATGAAGCATTGAGACCCGTTAAATATAATATCACATTTGATAGCCACACCTCCAGCATAATTATATCTCTGTCAGACCACAAGTCAGAGGGACATGAGGCACCAGGAGATACATGGAAGGAAGTGACACTCCCTCCCTCCCTCCCAGTGACATTAGGAGGTTCATGTGCAGGTCACTGGGCTCAGTCCTCTGGCCTGGGCTGTTCCCTGGGACTAACAGAGATACTCTGGCAGCAGCATCAATAACAAGTCTTGGAGAAAGGCAAATTTTAGGGACAGTCAAGTCAGCAGATTGGCATGGAAATACTCTCTGTTACCTTTGGGAAATGGCCCATGTTAACCATTCGTTCTGTTATTGATGGGCAACCTGAGGCTCAGCACATGAGTAGTGACTCCTTAAAATGGTCATCCTCAGATTCTTTGGGGTTTTTTCTGGAGTAATGGAAATGACCATTTCAAATAAAATTACATTTGTCATTATCTGGTTTGCATCATTAACACTCCTCTGCTTTCTCCTCTGCTCCCATTGCTGCACCAAGTGGTGGAAGTAAAGGAGGAAAGGCCAAGCTGCCACACTAAAATCAAATTAAGGCTTTTACTAATTTTGCTGAAAATTACGAATGAAGAACAAAATCTTTTATTTCATTTATTGACTTTAAAACACCAATTTTAATTTTAGGTTTCACAAACCATTCACCTATATTCTTCAAAAAGTCTTTTCCCAACAGAAAACCTATACTGAAGAAAATAAGGAAATATGTGTTAAAATATGTTGTTTCTATTTAGTGATACACACCATTCTTTGTGCAGGCACATATGATGATAACTCAAGTTTCCCACAAAGTGACTCCTAAAGGGTCAAAACATGTTCCCTTTGTTGAAAATTTAAATGTAACCCTTGTGATTTTTGCACAGGACTGAAACACTGACGATTTAGGGAGAGTTTCAAGAAGAATTATTGCTTCTATGGCAGGAATTATGTGATTTCTGTAAATCCAAAATAAGAATGGATTCACCTGTTGTGCAAATGTGACTCTGGCTGGACACTGGAGGAGATTTGGAGTTTTTCACCCTCACCCTACAATGTATCAGAAAATATATAAAATGTCTCCTGTTTTTTTGAAATAGACTCTTAAATTGATGCCTTTATTTAGGAGTGGCTCCCATGCAGTTGTCACTATTTCTGATGACAGGAGATGTTTCGCAACATCTTGATCTTTTTTCTTTATGTTTAAAAATATATACTGTGTTAACAAATTTAGTGAAGAAAATAATTTTCTAAGCATTAAAACTGGAAATGTCATCAGCAGCCCTCCAACTGACTGAAGAAGGACATAAAAACTTTACAAATAGAGGGAAAAACATTTATCTGAGGTGGCATGTACTAGCCTTCCTACAATTGCAGGAAAAGTCCTCAATGACCTAAAAATTCCATGTTCCTAAACAGTGAAATACTGGGGGATTGAAGAAGAAAAACAAAATGCTTGTCATAATAAATAAGATGTTGGAAGCAGCAATCCTGCTTCTTCCACAGACTGGAGCTGTGTTTGTGAGGAAATCAACTTACAAATGGGAAAGGAGGGAAGAGACACTGGCAATGAAATGTATAAAGAACCAGGAGGGAAAAGTGAAATGAAAGCAAGCTGTAGAGCGTGAAGGCTGGGAGACAAACCTTGTGACAAGCGAGAAGCCATCCAGAATCTTGCTGGACAGGCAAAAATCCCCAGAAACACCAACAATCATTCAAGCTTAGTATTTAATAATGAGCACTGAGGAGGCTTTAGTGCACTGAGGGCACTCTTTATAATGTCCCTGAACAGCGTCCCTTGAAGGTCCTCTCACCACCATGGGCCCAGGAGTCCCATTTTGGCTCAGCCTGTCTCATCTCAGTGTGCCTGTCTCTAGTCTTGTTTCTTGCCCTGTCTCCTGGATAAGCCTTGGACCATCCTTTATGTAATCAATAAACATAAGGATGGGTGTATTTGAAACACAAAACCAATCCAGATCATGTTGACATATCTTGTTCAGAATATGTCATAAGCCAAGCTTTAACCTTTGGAGCTTCAATTATTCCAGCAGCTTCATACTAGGAGACACTGCAGATCTAGACAGATCAAACCAGTATAAAATACTTTTATCCAACCTTATAGGAGTTATTTATTGCTCTTATGACTGTTTTAGAGGTAAATGGGAAGTATCCAAGAAGAATGTGGTGCCTAATGAGCTATGGCATGAAAACCTGCACCTTCCACAGCTTGGTATGAACGCTTCAGGGACTGGATTTTTCCACTGAAATTATTTTTCCTTGTATACTTACTTTTATTTGCTCCCAATTCATTGTAGTACCTCCAGTGTTGGCTTGTCCAGGAAGGGGTGTTGTATTTTAGATAGTAAGTTGGGTTGCAGTTGTTCATTGAATTTGTCCTTGGCCCATTGTGAGGAAATAATAAATCCAACTTGTCAGTTCAATAGCACAGAACTACTTCTGGTTACTCAGTGATTTAGTACCTACTTCCTGATAACTAAAAAACAGCCATGTAAATTAATTATGAAGGTCACAAATAAGGTCTTCCATCTGGTCAGCACTCAAGCTGCAAAGTAAGTCCCTACTTTCCTAATATTCAAACAACTTCAGGAGATGTGAATTGTACACAGGAAAAACAAACAATATGGGGATTTCTTGTAGGAATTTGTTATGTACTAATTGTTCCACCCACGTTTGCAACTTGTGCCAAGGTCAGAATTATTAGAACTTGTGGCTAAGTGTTAACACAAATACAAACCTCACAGTTTATGTTGGGGTTTAACTTGTGATGTGGCTTGGAGTTCAGAGCACTGACTGAATCATAGAAATTAGATATTTACTGTCTCTCTGTCTTGACAAATCTATGTGTAGGTCACATCAATTATTTCATTTGTTGTCACTAAAGAGCACCCTGATGCTGTGCCACTAGAGCATCAAAGCTCAGCCTCTGAGATGCTGCTGGTTATATCAATGATGGAAGAGCCACACTTAGCAGGAGGTCTTTGGGATTAGCTCCTTGAAGCCTTTTTCCTACAGTCTCAGTGTACAGACACCCCTTCCAATCTGGCTGCTATGGATGGATTGTTGTACAAAGAAACTCAAGAGCTACCCTAGAAGAAAGGGAAGAAAAGGGGAAAAAAAAAACCCACAGTGTAAATGAAACTGTTCAGGACGAGTTAGTAGAGAAAATTCTTATTACTTGCTGGAAAGGGTGAAACTAATAAGGGAAATTAGCATGTTACAGACTCTGCTCAGACTCACAGATGATCAGAACTTTTACCCAGAGCTGAAAGTCCGCTTAAATTTTACCTGAACTGGTGTATGAGCACAGAAGGGGTTGTTACAAACTGTTTTATTCACAATGTGACCTTCAGGCAAAAGGTAGTTCAGAAGAATTCATAACTCCCTTGACACTGGAAAAAACCCTCGAAACCCCAATATGCTTCAAATAACTCTATAGCAAACACAGCTAAGAAATCCTGCAACCAAACTTAAAAATAACTATTTTTAGATGTGTTTTCTAAGAACATCCCCTCTATCAAGCTGAAACTTTCCCTTTGCAACTGCCCTATATTTTAGGAAAATTTTGTTTTGATTAACATGAATGTAACCAAGAAACATTGAAGGCACCCAAACCAAATCAGGGGATGCTGTAGAATGTCCACAACCCAAGAGAAACTTGGAGATTGCTCAGATTGACCTGCTCATGCATTTATTGATGCAAGTAATGAATGCTGCATCAAGAAAGGTCAGTGAGGAACAGAAGACTTCTCATAGAGTCACAGGATCACAGAAGCGAATGGAATGGAAGGGACCTTAAATAACATCCAGTTCCAGTTCTGTGCCATGGGCAGGGACACCTTCCACTATCCCAGGTTGCTCTAAGCCCCATCCAACCTGGCCTTGGACGCTTCCAGGGATGGAGCAGCCACAGCTTCTCTGGGCCACCTGTGCCAGGGTCTCCCCACTCTCATAGTAAAGATTTCCTTCCTTCTATCCAAGACTCAACCCAATTCTCTAGAATTCCTTTAGAAATGCCCTTTCCTTGTGCTCTTCTGCCACAATGCAATGAATGAACACAAATTCACAGCTGTATTCACAGCTGTGGAGTGGATTTTGAACCCTAGAGGCAGCCCTTTGCTAGGAAAGACTGCTGAGATGACACACAGCCATGTCTGAAGTCACCTGCTTGTGCTTTCTCAGAAACTTAACACCTGCCTACCCTTCGAGCAAGGTTTGGTACAGGACTCCACACCTGCAGGAAAAGCCACCCCCATTGCCCAGTTACAAGTAAGCACAGAGGACTGGTGAGGAGCAACAGAAATGCTTACAGTGACATAAGAAAAGTCAATAAACATACACGATTTGTCACTAAAAACTTTTGTAAGTACCACCTGAGACTTAGGCACCTCATTTTTACTATTTCTTATTGCTTTCAAAGGATAATAGGTAGAGGTTTTAGTTGTATGCAAATCACCCATTTTAGCTGATGGAGGCCCTTTTTATCACCAGAGCAGAACAAACAGGCTCACTTACCCTTGTGAAAGGGGCATGAACCCTGTTATCTTTTGTAAACAGCTTTCCTGCAACTTTGGGATACACCTCAACCAAAAGCTTCTGCTTATGCATTTTATTCCTGCTTTGCAACACTCATGCAACAAAAGCAGAACATGAAAGAGTGGAGTTTTTAAGCCAACCATGATCCTCTTCAAGTCCCACACAGCTTTACAAGATGTAATTCTCTGGTCTATTTTATTTAGAGGGAAGAAAAAATGAAAAAAAAAAAAAGGCTGAGTAATTCCTTCTAGTGTTAACCATTGTGAGTTCTTTCTGCACTGGAAAAATTAAGAGTATTTTATAGTAATCAAGTAAAGTCTTACTTAGAGAACAAAGTCTGTGAGCTTTCAAAGGGAGAAATAAACCACAGCTTCTTCAGCAAGAAACACTGTAATCTTGAACTAAAATAAACCATCATCTATAATCTGATTGTGATTTGTCCATTGCCCCTTCCTCTTCTGATGGACATCTTAGTGTTCCCTGTAAAAGACTTTCAGTGGCACATTAGAGATCTTATTTTCCCCACATTTGTAAGAAATCAGGTAAGAGGCTGGTGGGGTCATATGGACCCACTCAAGACAATCTCACTGTTGATATCCAAGGAGTTGCAAAACCCCCTTACTGCTTACTTCCCTCTTTGAGGTGAAGGAGGCTTTTTAAGGCCTGCATGGACAAACTGCATTTACTTGGCTGAACTTTCAACTTGAGGAGAGGTAGAGGGTCTGCTGACTCAAAGAATTAAAGTTAGTGTTTAATGAAAAAACACTACTACCCTGACACCACAGAAGTGGGATAAATCTCAATGTTCTCAGAAAGACTTCCTCAGCTCAAAGTTCAGGAGATTTAAGAAATATTTCTGCTACTGTATGAAGGTGAGCTGTACATACATCTCGGTAGCTGTTGCTACAATAAGGGCACACATCAAGGAGCAGCTTGAAGATTGGTGTGCCCCCAAGTCATGCTCCGTAAATCCACATTGACTGAGGGATACTCATAGGTCAGACTTCAGTGAACTGAGCTCAGAGTCTCAAATAACATCAACCTCTTCTAGGAGACATCCTGAACCCGATTTGAGCCTATGTCAGCCAACAAACATGACCAGAAGGGATTTTATGCTTCTGGAAGCTTGAAACTCTGCCATAACTATTCACACTTATTTACATAAAGGTTGTGATATGCCACCAACACCCTATTTTTCCATCAGCTGGAAAAGAAGGATAAAAAACCCTACAACCATTTAAAAGACAAATGCCTAAAGTTACTTAGTAGATCACATGTGCAACAATATTTACAAAAGAGCAAGCTCACTTCTTCCATTGCATTTGTGGCCATCAGGATTGGGATGAATCTAATAAGGACACACAAGGGAATTTCCTATAGATCAGCAGGTCCAGCTGTGTGCATTTGGACTGCCCTGTGCAGCAGCAGGGAAGACACATAAAAATGACTGGTCTTTGAAATGAGATGTTGCAGGTGGCTGTTCCCCATCACCTGGAAAGGCTGCATCAGAAACAAGGCAGTCAGGAAAAAAAATGGGAATGAACAACAGCCATTGACATGGAAGTTGCTCCACCTGGGAAATACATCAGACTAAAATGCAGGACCTACTAATTTTTTCTATGCACAAAGTTTCCTCTGTGATGTAGAGCTGCAGGATCCAGCCCTTGTTTTCATGATCTAATGGCATAAACATGTTGTGTTCTTCACAGATGGCATGATCGAGGGCCCACAGCTCTGTAGAAATTTATCTATTTAGTAGGGGCCTTCATTCATATAAAAAATACCTTAAAAAGCAGGAATAACCTCCTTTCCTTTAGAAAATTTCCCCTAGAGAATTTCCTCTAGAGAAATGAAGCAGTTTCTGGTTTGAGCTGCATGTACAGAGGGCAGTGGTTACAGATCACTGTCAGCGCCAAATGCTTCTCGAGACTTCCTTTTACTCTTTTCTTGGAGAAATAACTCCCAGTGTTCAGCAGACTTGGCAGAGAAGGGAGTCCACACGCTGCAAACATGCCTTTCCCCTGTCCTGTGAAATTCTTATAAGGTTGGGATGAGCTACAAAGAGTCTAAAACTGTCCTTTTCAGTGGTCAGGGTAGAGCAGCATCTTGTCACAGTCACAAAGAGCAATCCAAGGTTTTGCAGAGGAAAGCCAAGACTGTTTCCTTACCACTCAAGGTTTGGCTATTCATCCTCCTTCCCTTGGAGAGGCTTGAGAAGAATATCCAAAAGACCTGCCATTTCCTGAAGCAGTGCCCAAATATGATACGAGTCAAAAGTCATCATGACAGGCAAAAAGAGAGGCAGTGAGTCAGGCCAAACTGGATATTCCCAAAAAATTCAGGGAGCAAAGTAGCCCAGCTCTGTCCACTGGATAGAGCATTTTATTTCTCCCTGGCAGTTTGAGTTGTCAGTCCATTTTTGCTGAAAATCGTCAATATCTGAAGGTAAGTGTTGGTAGATTCAACATTGATAAGTTGAGAGAGAAGTGTTTCATTTATTTAGAAGAACAAATATCAGAGTATATAAATATTGGACTATAATTTCTTCAGAGTATCTATTTGCATACAAATCACCTGTACAGATCTAGGAACCAATGACCTGTGGCTGCTGGACATTAGATCACCTCACTGGGAAAAAAGCTTAGTTGCTCTTTCTAGCCAAAAGAAATAGAAATACATGCATGAATACTCTTTTGATATAAGTGGTGTCTCTATGTGTTTATGTCCCTGCAAGCAATTTAAGATATAAAGTAATAATTACAGAGAAAGTCCTGATTGAATGGACTTGACCAATTTTAAACACTATTAAAAGGCACTTTCTACAGTGAGATTTCAACAAAGAACTTTCTGCATCCCTGAAAGGACTTCAAATAAGGATTGTACATATGCCATGTGAGATCTTCACTAGGGAAAACTTTATGCAATGAATAACACAAGATATTCATGTCTGGACCGCGGGTAAAAAACAATGAACTTTGCTCTTGAGTTCCTCTTTTTTAACCACTTTCTGTGCCAGTGTGGGAGCTCACAGGTCCTCACAGTCAAACCTGGCTCTCTGTCTTATCCTGTGGTACAGCAAATATGAGCAATGGCTTTTTAACAAAGCTCTGCTTCCTCTCTTTGCGCTGTTTGAATGAAATAAAGTCTCTCTCTATGAAGAAAAAAAACCCACATGGTTATTTTAGCTCTGCTGCTTCCTTGATTCTGTGATAGACGGGTGAGTTCTTGCTGAATAATTTGGTTTCCCTTCCATAGCCACAGACTCATTTGTGTGGAAAAAAAGCTGAGATAACTTTAAACTTAGTTTGGATAATGGTCTAATTCTACCTTTATATTAGAAAACTGTGAATTGGCATTAGGAACAGAAAAAAAAGTCATGGCACTGCCTCATACACAAATATGGAGGTACCTTAAAAATAACAGAGTTCTTTAAATGTCCAAGAAGTCTAATACTGCAATATCATCCTTTTTCTTTTTTAGTTAGATACAATTTTCCATGAAAAAAGTTTCCTACTGTACAATTTTGGTCTATCTTCTGACTACTGGATTAGCAGAGGCCAATTTACTTGCTATCACATCAGTACAGTATTTTATCCACAAAACTCTGAGGAGTCAAGACAAATTTTGACAAGCAATGTGGCTCTTGAGAGCAAGAGATCATCCAACAATAATCTAAGTGAAATTTGATTTTCTCCTCCATTTTTGAGAAAGTTTATAAACTGAGCTTTTTAAAACCATCGAAGTCATTTAGTTTCTAACCTATTTCTGTTGTCTGAGCTAAGGGAAATGCGAGCAGAAAAAAAAAAGGCAATAATTCAACTGAAAAAATTCCTTTTTAAATAATGTTAAGCTTTCTTTTTTAACAACTAGGAATACCCTTTTTACTTATAAAGAAGTACAAACATTTTCTTTTAAAATAAGCATTTACAATGAGAACTTGTGCTCTGAGAGTAAGAACTTCACTGTGAAGTAAAACCAAGTACATCTTCAGGCTTATGGAAATGATTCCCTTTGCTTCTCACATCTTGTATGAAGAGGTAGGAGGTTTTCCATGTTTCATTTCAGATGAGAAATTATTTACCTTTTAAAAGAAAAGCTACAACTTGAAAATCCTACTGACTATAGGAAACAGTTGACAGTTGTTGTGTTCCTTACTACATGTAGCAAACAAAGCTCTGAGATTTTTTTGAAGGCTATTTCCCCCTTAAAATACATTTAAGGCAGCAAGAAGTACAACTGTGGCTGAATGAGCTGGTTTTCATTACAAATTGAGGGGGGGAAAGCATAAAAACCAGTATTTTACACACATAAGCAGCCTGGAAAATAGAAATCACTATGTTGACCCAGAATATTTCCCTCCCATAGTGGGTGTGACGGTGTGTTCTCTGTTTATTTTTTTTCTTTTCTGTTTTTTTTTTTTTTTTGCCTTTTCACCCAGATCCACTGAATTGGGCAGCTCAGCTGAAGGCAAACACTCATTATCAAGCTCCCACAGTCACCTGCTCTGCAGCAATGCCTTCAGCCTGGGACAGCAACATGAGGTTCAAGTTCTCCATCCTGGCACTTCTTTTGGAAGTGATCATCATTGTTTTGTTTGGGATATTTGTGGAATACGAACTGAATGATAACTTCATACACTTATACCCACGTAAGTTGTTGTTGTCTGAAACTTATTGGAGTTAGAATTGCTTTAAACTAACCCTATGTAAGATTTCTGAGTAACTTATAAGACTGACTGATACAGATAGAAAAAAAAGTGGTGCTTTGGGGAAAGTGAAGTTTTCTGAGCTGTGAAAGCAGGAGGCTTGAAAGACAAGTTCAAGCTGAGCACATATAAAATTCTGAAAGTAGCTAACTGTTGAGAATTTCACTGTTCTGTGAGAGAAGAGTCATGAAAATAGTTTAGTGTTTGCACAGCCATTTAAAATTTGGAGTACTACGTATTTCTTTGGAAGATTCCAGTGTTTTCTGGAGATGAGTGGGAGTGTTTCTTACCAGACCTTCTATCCTGATTACTGTATTAAATAATTATAGTTAATAGAATGTATCATTCAGGTTTTGAAAGGTTGTCATATGAGAATGTGGAAATTGGGCAGCATGTGCACTGTCATTACAAAATGTTTGCAGAAGCTGGACTCCATAGTTTCTGTGAGAATGTGGATAAACCCTGCTATCTTCCAAAGCAGTGGTTTTGTTAGGCAGTGATGGCTTAGCCTTCAAATGTTTGTTGATTTTTGCTCTGCAAATGCTTGATGAAGATCAAGGAGAAAGCTTTTGGCCAGAGAAGTAGTTGTGACTTCTCTCACCCTTCTCCTCTTCCTCTTACAATGATAAGAGTGTTTGGAATAAGTAGAAAACAATGTTTGCAGAGCTGCAGACTGTGTTTTCCTGGCAGTATTGAAGGTTTGTTGCTCTTTTTCTTTGCTCTGATGCCTCAGTAACTTGTAGCCCTAATTGCAATCCTCTTAATGGGGATCACAGCAGTACAGACCCCCTTGCCTGGATGTAGTACCCATGTAATTTTGAATATATCCCTCTTTTTGTCTCATTCTCACTGTCCTTTCATGGAATGTTACAGGGGAATGTGATCTCAGTGTCTAGTCTTGTGTCCTGTATTTTCACAGAGAGCATTGTCTGCCTGACAGAACAGTGAATGCACAGCATTATTGAGCTCCAGATGCAAGTCAGCTGATGAACATCAGGGGCTAATCACTCATATTTGGGTTAACTCCACTGAGAGGCAGCAGTATCCCTGAGACACAGGGACTTAGGGTATGCCAGAACTCTTCTCTCTCTGTGACACAGCTTGATGATATTCATAGAGTCAGAGAATGGTTTGGGTTGGAAGGGTCCTTAAAGAACATCTCCTTCCAACCCCCTGTCATGGGCAGGGACACCTCCCACTATCCCAGATTGCTCCAAGCCCCGTCCAACCTGGCCTTGGACACTTCCAGGGATGGGGCAACCTGTGCCAGGACCTCACCACCCTCACAGGGAAGGATTTTTTCCTCCAATTTTTGCCCATTTCAAAAGTCATTCTCTCTCTTTTTCATAAGCCCCCTATAAGTACTAGAACGTGCTCTAAGGTCTCCCCAGAGCCTTCTCCTACAGGCTGAACAAACCCAACTCACTTAGCTGGGGTCATATTGAACTATCCTAATTGCACTGAACTATCCATGTTCCTAAATTAGGTGGCCTTATCTAGCCAGTATATTGAGAATGACTATTGGTCCACTGTCACCCAGGAGGTGACATCTAGATAAATCTATGCCAGCAACCACACCACTAATTTGACAGCATGAATAATTGTACTACGTACTGTTCTTTTTTTAACATAGCTATGGCCTTGAACACCTGTCCACCTACCTCTTCTCTGGCTCTATCCCAAAAGAACACGACAACAACAGATATAATCACGGCAAATTATTTGAGGCATCTTTGTATAATTGCTAAGCCAGAAGGGCGATGTCCAGGAGACAGTCCGTTCTGATTCAGATTACTGATCATTTGCCCCTCAGCAACATGGAAAATTACCCTCTCTGTTCTCAGCATCCCGCTTGCTGGCTCTGGTACTAAACTGGCTGCATTTTCTTGGAGTCTCCTTTACAAAGGAAAATGAAGGAAGGTGTATTGGATCCTTCCGCTTAATGACAGTAATTTAATAGTCTTCACTGGAAATTTCTGAGTAAACCTCAAGTCTTCTGGATGGAGGTTGCCTGTGCCATACACATCACCATAAGCACAGTGTTCCCTGGAGAGCTCCTGGGATAGACTGTTTTAATTTGATATCTCCATTTTAAAAAGGCATCAGATTGATGGCAGAAGCCTCATCAACATCACAGAGAAAAGGATTCTTCACTCTGGATGCTGACAATGTAACACAGGTTTCTAAATGTGACCTATCCAGTTAGGGATCACCTGTAGTTATTTCTTCCCTAATATCTGTGTCTAAAGCTGTAGGAGGAAATTCCTGCTGTTGCCTTCCATACCCCCCTGCACAGAGTATGACTATGTTATTCCTGCATGCTGGCACACCCTATAGACCTGTGAGCAACCTTCTAGAATGCTTTTGGCTAAGGCAAACCAGCCCCTTGGCCTCCTTCTATGAGTGGTTTTAGGGACTGCTCTTAAGAAGTAGTAGAGGTGGGAGCAGTGTTTTGTAGCTGGACAGATGTGAGTCCACCTATGTCATGTACCTTTTGGCCAGGCTGCTCAATTTACCAGCAGAGACACAAACTAAGCAAACTCCACGGGTGTCATGCTGAACTTTCCCATGTTGACCTGACAGAGCTCATTTCCAGTGAAGAATGAGAATAAAAAGCAGGGTTTCCTAACACCTGTTCTTTCACTTTCAGGACCCCTTCATCTTGAATTTACCTGTCTATAAAGTGCACACAAAAGCACAGTTTCCCTGAGGACCTGACAGAAAGTTAATGCTATGGTTGTATAGATGGGTTAGGATATACCTTGAGCGAGGACTTCCCCTGAAGCCAGGACATACCCTGAGTCCATAAAATGATGGGTTCAAACTCCTTCCCAGGCTATCCCCAGAGACATTAACCCATCTGCATCTCAGAGATTTAGTTTTTTCATCCAGGGGCCAATTTATATTCTTAGAACTGCAGTGCATGGCCTGATTTTATATGCCTTAAACCATAAATTCAAGCTGTTTCTGTGGTTTTGGACAGAAGAAAAATTAAAATAATAATGGAGGCTTACCATAGCTCTGTGCTCAGGAATCCTGAGCTGGGATCATTCCCAAGGTATATCTTTGCATTATATCTATTTCTGGTGGATGCAAGTACAGGCATGGTAAATTGGATGGACAACTTCATGTGTGGTATGCCACCGAAATGGGAGAACAAGGGGGTGAGATGGTCCATCAAGCACCCCAAGAGGATTTTTTGAGTGCTGGTATCCTGTATGCATTGCCCTGTGATTGATCCATGACTCATGGCTTAGGAAAACCTGCACATCCCTCTGGTTCAGTGTTCTATGGTTTACTGCTTTAGGCAAAACAAAATCAGTTTTAGTATAAAATTAGATGGCACAAGCATCTTTGTGTTGAGACTGACCACCTTGCAGGGGAAATAATGTGTTGGTCTTGGGCAGCCTTGCAGAATCCTGTGCAGAGGTTTTGCTCAGGATCTGCTGGAGCATTTCCCCCAGTCATTATTTTCCTGTCTTACAGAATAGATCTACTATGCTTTGCTAAACACAAATAGTTACTGAAACAGGTTCAAATCATGCTGTTTTCTTCATCATTTAAAACTATTCCAGACCTACTCTTCTTTAAAACAACACATAAAGGTAGTTAAAACCCAAGGTATAGGCTGAACTGGTTGGAATTTGTTCTCAATACCCATGATTTAACCAAGTCTTAACCAGGACTTTTGATCATTTGTGTCAATAAATTCAGACAGCTTTAAAATGTTCAGCCTGAAGAGGAAGCAAAAGGGTTGGGGGTGTTTGTGAACCCCTTGTATTTCTACAGAACTATAGAATGGCCTGGGTTGGAAGAGACATTAAAGACCATCTAATTCCAAGTCAACCAACAATGCCATTTCTCAGATGCAATATAAAGTCTTTTACTACACTCTTGTAAGTATTTCAGTGCCCGGTCAGGGCAGGAATATGACATTGCAAGTACAGAAGTGTTTATCAGGAATCTCCACTAACTTATTATACTGCTGGGCCCTCTTTTGGCTGAACCTGGTAACACACATAGCAAAATTAAGGATTGCCAGAAGTAATTGGAATGGTAACATCAAGCCAAGTATTATCCTAACCAGCTCAATGTCTCGAGTTTTTCATGCATATTGGCATGGAAGAACAATGAAATAGAGTTTAAAAGAAATAATAGATGTTCTTACAATAAAATCATAGAGAAAGCTGTTATTACAGTACTCAAACCTGTTTGGTGTTGAGTCAATTAGGTCACATAAAATTTAAGAGTTGGAAAATATTTTAAAATATAAAATATCCACGTTATAGTGATAGACCCAGTCTGTATTAAAAGCTAAAAAAATAGCTTTAAAAATAGAAAAATAACTAACTACATGTTAACAAAATTCATATTTGGAAAAATCCAAACATTTAAAAGGGAACTAAATGTGTGATATTAATTTTTAAATTTAAACTTTACCTTAAAATTATTTTTTATTTCATCCATGTAAATAAGTCAATGTCTTGTGCAGTAATTTTTAGGGATCCCAAGCATTCCTTTGCACGGGGACCCAAACAAATCCCATGTACAGTTTTGGAGTTAACAAGGACACACTGGCTCTGATAACCTTTATTTGAAGGGAAACTTGACTTTTGTGTAAGAATATGAAGTTGTGATGAGGTTCCAGGCAGCTTAACAAACAAAGGACAGTGCCATACACAGTAAATTTGCTGGTATAGAGATCTAGTGCTCTTCCTGTAATGGTATGGGAAGGAATATAATCAATAAGTAGGTATTGCAATTCCCAGACACTCAGTCTTACACTAGTAGGTTGGTCATGAACTGGGGAAAAATGGATCACACCCACGACACGACTTTGGGACTCTTTTCTTAAATCCTCCTTTGTCCCGAGCTTTCCACTCTCCCCAGTCACTCTTCATTGTTACTGCACAAACATGTTATCCCTTCAGACTTTCAGGATGTCCACGTGATGATATTTGTTGGATTTGGTTTCCTGATGACCTTTCTGAAGAAATATGGATTCAGCAGCGTTGGCATCAACATGCTCATTGCCGCCCTCGGTCTCCAGTGGGGAACCCTGATGCAAGGGTTTTGGCACATGCATGAAAGGAAAATCCACGTTGATTACAAAAGGTACATGTGAATTTAAAAATACTGATATGTCTATCCCTTAAGACATCAGGAGAAGCCATGAATTGCAATATCTATGGATCAGACTCTAAGTTCACCTAAATTTTATTAGGCCTTACTGTCCACCTCTCAAAATCCATCCATCCTTTGGCCATATCTGGGCCAAAGGAACCAAAGGGTGACATGAAACTTGAGGTGCTGCTTTATGTGCTGGCCATAAGTCCTGTAGAGAGATTGCTTTGAATCTCTGAAGTTGTGGAAGCTGGAAGATTTCCAGCAGTAGCACAGCATGGCATGGAAGGATCTGTCTTTCCATGACACACAGGGTCACAGAAGCAAGTCTGGAACAGCATCTCTATCCACTCAGAAGGTTTTCTTCTGTTTCCCAAGGAGAGATTTTCATGAGCATCACACAGCAGTAGGGTCTAAACGCTGATCATAGAATAAGAGACCTTGTGAGCAAAGTCTTTAGGAACTTTTAATCCCCCTCCAATTCATCTATCCTGCTGCTGCCAAGGTCTCAGAGTGTTTTCCACACCTGCACTTCTGTTTTCTGAGGCAACTTGAAGACAATTTTGAAAGGAATAGCATTCAAACATTACTGAGGGACAAGCAGGAATACTATAAGTAGCTCCATAGTGCTCACAGACAGGAATTTGTAGAGGGACCAATAAGTTAGCGCCTCTCTGTGCTCCAAGTTTTTGACTGATTTGTGCTTTTATTTACCTTTGCCATTCCCCAAATCATGTTAACACTGGACCTGCCTGACAGCTCAGGCAAACATGGTGCTCAGTGACAGAAAGGCATTCAAGGCTTTCAGAATATAAATCATCAGACCAAAGCTAAGAGCTCCCTGTCATCTTTGAAACCCAAGTGGCAGTCAGGACTGGAAATTGAGGGGCTGGAGGGTCTGGAGCACAAGTCTGATGAGGAGCAGCTGAGGGAGCTGAGGGGGACTCAGCCTGGAGAAAAGGAGGCTCAGAGGGGACCTTCTTGCTCTCTACAACATCCTGACAAGAGGATGGAGCCAGGTGGGGATTGGCCTCTTCTCCCAGGTGACAAGCGACAGAACAAGAGGGAACAGCCTCAAGTTTTGCCAGGGGTGGTTTAGATTGTACACTGGGGAAAATCTCTTCAGAGAAAGGGTTGTCATGCATTGAAAGAGCCTGTGCAGGAAAGTGGTGGAGTCACCGTCCCTTGAAGTGTTTAAGAAAACCTGTAGCTGTGGTGCTTAGGGACATGGTTGAGGTGTGGACTCAGCAGGGGTGCATTAACAGTTGGACTCAATGGTCTTACTTTGTCTTTTAGAACTTAAATGACTCTGTGATTTCCCTGCAATACCCATCTCATCTGCTTCTTCACTACAATTTCAACCAGTTAAGTACATGTATGGTATGAGTAGGAGGAAAACTTCCCACACTTATTCCTCAGTAGCTTGCAAGATCCCTACAGAATCCATCTGGAAAGGTTTGATTTAATTTTTAGCCCCAAAGATGATCTTGATAATTTTATACCTGAAAAATTAAAGATCTATTATTTTAATGATATGATATCTTTGATATTACAGCCTTTAAACTGATTTTCTTTTTTTCATGTTTTTTTTTTGCTTTGCCTTGTTTTGCTTTTATTCATTTCTTATGTTCAGCATGATAAATGCAGACTTCAGTACAGCAACTGCTTTGATTTCATTTGGAGCAGTCCTGGGGAAAACAACTCCCATTCAGATGCTGATCCTGACAATTCTGGAGATCACCATCTTTGCATGCAATGAACATCTAGTTACCGAAGTTCTTCAGGTACAATTATTTAGCAGTAATTGTCTTATCTTTATAACAAATGCTTTCACTTTGTAATACTTCCAGTTTGCATGTTCTAGTTTCTACCATAAAAATTAAACCATTAGTCATCCAGTCTTCTCTTTCATCAAATTGTAATCTTTTTGCTGTATAAAATCTGTGGCCTTATTTTGGATCCCTATTACAGGCCACAGATATTGGAGCTTCGATGACTATCCACGCCTTTGGAGCTTATTTTGGTTTGGCCGTAGCCTTAGTGCTGTATCGTCCTGGTCTGAAAAACAAACATGAAAATGATGAATCCACCTATCACTCAGACATGTTTGCCATGATTGGTAAGTGAAGGAAGAGTGAGTGCTAGTCAGTTTGTTGTTCATCCCTCTTCCATCTCCCTTTTTAACTGACTACCTGTTATTGCACTGCATTCATTTTTCTAAGTACATCCTAGAGGAAAATTCTTTAGAGCCTGATGCATGCACCATGACTTCAGTGACACACACATTCTTTTCAGTTTTTCATGGTTAAAAGCAAGTAGAGATCAAATTAAAGATGTGTTTTCACTGTGCATTAGTGGTGACTTCTTTTCTGTTAAATATTCTGTTTTTAAGCAGTATTTCTTAGAAATCGGCCGTAATTAAAAGGATTGAACTGTGCCTCTCATGGTAATGAATGTTAGAAACTATATATGTATCTGTTCATGAGATCTATTCATAGACTAATTTACCAGCTAGAACTAGCAGTTATAACTCTAAATGATAAAGGATTTGAATGTGAACTGTCTTGCTAATGCCTTCCATTCTGGTTGGGTTTTCATAGCGGTGGTCAGCTCTGGGAATGAGTGATGCATGACAAGGCGTCCCAATATGTTAGGTTTGCCAGAGACCATGTGCCAAAATCCCAGCTGCCAGTGTCAAAAGCTTCTGCATATTCTTTCTTCCAGCATTTTGGCTAGTCCATGTTTCTTATGAATCCCCTCCCTCATTTCTTCTAGCTAGCTCTCTTGTGTTGTTCACATTAAAATACCTTTTGTGACTGAATAGCCTTTGTTTTGTTTTGACTTCTATTTCATCCAGGTACCCTGTTCCTTTGGCTTTTTTGGCCCAGTTTTAACTCTGCCATTGCAGATAATGGCCGGACAACAGCAATTATCAACACTTACTATTCCTTGGCTGCTTGTACCATCGTAACATTTGCCCTCTCCAGCTTGGTGGACAAAAGAGGCAAATTCAGTATGGTAAGAATCACATCATAAACTCTGTTAAATCGAGTCAAAGCTCTATAATAAGGGTAACAAAGCAGATTCCTGAAGTTTGTCTGTCTGTTCAGGCTCTTTGGAGCCTTTGCTTGTACTGTGACTAGAATTAAGAGCTATTGCAATTGTAAAAGCTACAAAGTAAGATTGAGCCCTCAGGCAATCCACCCTTCATTAGGTATTTGATGATTCCTCAGTGGGACCACTGTGTCTGGGAAGTGCAAAGCTCTCAGGCATTGTGGTGATAGTCCTGCTCCCAGGACCAGCCATTAGAATGTCCGAAGGAGGACAACGAGGGTGATGAAGGGCCTTGAGGAGAAGCGTGTGAGGAGCTGCTGAGGGCACTTGGTCTGCCTAGCCTGGAGAAGAGGAGACTGAGGGGAGACCTCATTGCAGATACAACTTCCTTGGGAGGGGCAGAGGAGGGGCAGGCAGTGATCTCTGCTCTGTGGGGACCAGGGACAGGACCTGAGGGAATGGCGTGAAGTTGTCAGGGAAGGTTTGGGTTGGATATTAGATGAAGATTCTTCCCCCAGAGGGTGGTCAGGCACTGAACAGGCTCCCCAGGGCAGTGGGCACATCAACAAGGCTGCGAGAGCTCAAGATGTGTTTGGATGATCCTCTCAAGCAAAAGGTGTGACACTTGGGAATGGTCCTGTGCAGGACCAGGACTTGGACTCGATGATCCTTGTGGGTTCCTTCCAACTCAGCATATTCTGTGATTCTGTGATGACCTGACTGAGGGAATTGAGTTCACCCTCAGCAAGTCTACAGAGGACACCAAGTTGGGTGGGAGTGTTAATCTGCTGGAGGGCAGGAAGGCTCTACAGAGGGATCTGGACAGGCTGGATCAGTGCGAGGTTCAACAAGGCTGAGAGACAGGCCCTTCACTTGGGTCACAACAGCCCCTTGCAGCACCACAGGCTGGGGGTAGAGTGGCTGGAAAACTCCCTCATGGAAAAGAATGAGGAGGTGTTGGTTGACAGCAACTGAACATGAGCCAGAGTGTGCCCAGGTGGCCAAGACGGCCAATGTGGCACCTGGGCTGTGTCAGCAATAGTGTGGCAGCAGGACCAGAGCAGTGACTGTCCCCCTGTGCTGGGCACTGGTGAAGCCTCACCTCAAATCCTGGGGTCAGGTTTGAGTCCCTCATGATGAGAAGTACATTGAGGTGCTGGAGTGAGTCCAGAGAAGGGCAGAGGAGCTGGGCAAGGGTCTGGAGCACAATTCTAATGAGGAGCAGCTGAGGGAGCTGGGGGGGGCTCAGCCTGGAGAGAAGGAGGCTCAGGGGGCACCTCTTGCTTTCTACAACTCCCTGACAGGAGGGTGTAGCCAGGTGGGGGTCAGTCTCTTCTCCCAGGTAACAAGTGACAGAATGAGAGAAAACAGCCTCAAAATGTACCAGGGGAGGTTTAGATTTTGAAAGTAGGAAGTTTCTTCGCAGAAAGGGTTGGAAGACACTGGGGCAGACCATCCAAGGAACAAGGAGGTGATGTTGGGTTGATAATTGGACCTGTTAATCTTAAAGGTCTTTTCCAACCATAATGATCCTAAGAATCTATAATGATTCTCTCTTGTCCACAGAATCTACTGCACCATAGTGATATTAGTCCAAAGTTCAGGTGGAATTTTGGGTCTTATTCCAAAGACAGTCCTATTTGAGTTACCTTACTGCAAGGGCCAAAATAGGTCTCTCAAGGCAATAACCTGTTCCCTGACAACCTCACAGTGCAGTTGCACAACAGGCAAAACCAAACTAGCTGGGGCCTGTCAGGCTGGCAATCTTTCATCTCCCTGCCCTCAAATCCAGCCCAGTGTTTTGACTCAAAGCTGCAGCTTTGTCTGAGCCCAGCAAGAGCAGGCACAGCCACAGGATTTGCTGCTGTTGTAGCAAGCGGCTCTCACTGGCTCAACCCAGATTCTCAAGAGATCAAGCGAGTTTTGGTAAATTTGCAAAGGCTGGACTTCAACAAACTGGCTTAGAGCAACTTTGAACCAACAGCAAGAACATGTAACAGGGAACCCTGCTTTAAATTCCTGTTCATTCTTCATTGGAAACATCTCACCTGAAGAAAAGGAAAACTCCTGTGTGCAAGAGAGCCTTCAGAGGCACTCAGCCCTAAAAGAAGCCTCTGTTCCTTTGTTCTTCCCCTTTTGTGTCCCCTTTGCAGGTTCTCATTCAAAATGCCACCCTGGCTGGAGGAGTAGCAGTGGGTACCTGTGCTGACCTGAACATCCACCCTTTTGCTGCCATGTGCATTGGGGTCCTTGCTGGAATTGTCTCTGTCCTTGGCTTCCAATTCCTGAGCGTAAGTACTGGGGACCCACCTCTGCTCTCACTTACTTGTTGCCCTTTGGCTTTCCTGGAACACTCTGGGTTTGCTGGGGAGGGAGGGCAGAAACTGGCTGATGAACCAAACTCCACATAATGGTCACTTTTTTAATAAATCTTTGATTCTTGTACTTCTGCACTACTTTCTTTTTCACACCATTCTACACACCATGGAATTCTATAAACTCACCATAAACTTCTGATTCGTTTCAGCCTCTGTTGGAATCCAAGCTGAACATTCAAGACACTTGTGGAGTTCATAATTTACATGGTTTGCCTGGAATTCTGGGAGGTATCGCTGGCATTGTAGTCACTGCAATAAAAAGTGAAAAGTGAGTTATAGAGACATAAGAGAGGGTTTTTTTATTATTATTTTTGAAGGTCTATCCTAAATTTCCACATTCTTTGGATCTAAATATGTGGGGGTTTATCAGAAATGCATCTTTGATTTGATGACAGGGATCATGTTCTGGTTTAAATGGGATTCTTCTTGATCTCCTGCCTTTAATGTACTGTTTAAATGCCAAGATTGTTCCAGATTAAAAGCTCAAATAAAAATAAAAAAAATTAAAATCACCATTAAAAACCAGCACACAGAACCATTCAAACACAGAAAAATCTTTACTATGATTCTAGAGTTTCACTACTGGTAACTGTAATATGTTAAAAAAAAAATTGACAAAATGGGTTATTTCCACTATTTTATAAGACTCCAAGAAGATGAAATGCTGGTCTTTTTGGCAACTGGAAGCATTCTCTGAAGGCTTGCAGGACACTAATAACCTTTTCAAAGAACTTGTTTTCATCTGTACTCTAAGCCAAAACCAAATTAAAGTCATGATTTCTGAATAGTACAAAACAACATCAGGATTTTCTGGAATTGAATCTTGGAGATCTTTTCCAAACTTAATAATTCTAGGATATTTTCCTGTGACCCATCTTGTCCAACAGGAAGCAAGTACAATGTTGTAAGACCAATTATCAAGTATAATAGTTTTTTAATAGCTGGTGGTTTGGTTTCCTCCCCCTTTCAGGAATGGTCACGTGCTATCTCCTGGCAAGCAGGCTGCTGCCCTGGGCAGTTCACTTGGAATTGCACTGGTGGGAGGAGCATTGACAGGTCAGTACGATGCATGTGGCAACTGAAATAGGTGTGAATTTAGAGGGTTTTTTTCCATGGAGAGCTTCAATGTTTCAACAATTTCACGTGAATAATACAAAATAGAAATAATGCACCATGGCACACTGGCAGAATGTTAAACATGGCAAGGCAGTTTTCCAATATTTTTGTCTGCAAATAAAGTTCAGGTTGGACATCAGGAAGAATTTCTTCACTAAAAAGGTTGTCAGGCATTGGAAGGGGATCTGCCCAGGTAGTGGAGTCACCATCTCTGGAGGTGTTCAAGAAATGACTGGATGTGGCACTCAATGTTCTGGTCTAGTTGACAAGATGGTGTTTGGTCAGGGGCTGGACTTGATGATTTTGAGGGGTCTCTTCCAACCTTAATGTTTCTATGATTCTGTGATTCTAGATATCCTACATGCTTCAAAGATACTGAGTTACATATAGAGAGAGAGAGAGAGTAAGATGTTGCTCTGGATGACATTCTTCTCTAGATTTAAAATTCTGAACAGAAGCTAGTGTGAGATTAATACATATTCAATGAGGTGTCATATGTTTCCATCTCTTGTGAATACTTCCAAACAAAAAATAAAAAAAAATTAGTCTGGGAAAGGTTTGAGCAAATAAAAACAAGCTCTTATTCATGTCTATATGAAGAAATCTGCATCACCTCTCAGAATGAGTGACCTGATGTTCCAGGATGGTTGGTCATATCTGTAAGAAGGGAAATGAGTTAGAAAACTTAGCTGGCTCCCCATGGTGCATCTGAGGGACATTACTTGGTAATTTGCTCAATTTTTTAACCTCTGATGCTGTTTCTCCTGCAGGTGCTATTCTAAAGCTGCCCTTCTTGGGACAACTGCCTGACCAGAACTGCTTTGATGACTCTGTTTACTGGGAGGTAAGATACAACCTCCTTTATTTTCATGATGTTGGAAGATGTACAGCACACAGCAGCCCTGCTCTCCTAGGGTTGTTGGTTTGCACACTTGAGTCAGCTTTCAAAACTGCTGCTCTGCCTCAGGCTGTGGATTTATCAAACCCACCTTCAGGATCTTTTCTGGACTTCTTAGCTAGTCTTGGCTTTTACATTGGACTCAACTGGTACAAAAAAGCAGAAATAAGCAATTTGATATCTCAGTGGAGCTCTTCATCTCAGTTTTAAGTGCTCACTGTATCAGGTATCCTCTTCCTTATTAGAGACTGATGACATATTCCTAATTTAGGCAATTTTTTATGCCAGGACAAACCCAAAAAGACAAGGCAAGAATTAATACATTATATACATTCCTTAGAAATAAAATGTTGTGAAGCCAAAAGGAGGTCTTATTAGTTTTTTTAATGTATTAAGTTCCAGTATGAACCAAACACACAATCTGGCTTTTGGTGAGAGAAGGTTTGCAGTCTAAGGGGAAGTTTTGAGCCAAAAGATCAGCTGTAGCAGTGACAATCAGAAAATAAACAAAACAAAACAAAAAAAACAACCAAACCAAAAAAACCAACAAAACAATAAGCCAACAACAAACAAACCCAAAACATTTTAATGACATTGAAAAAAGTCATTCACTCTTTGACCTTGGGAAAGTCAAAGCACTGTTTTGGCAAGACCTGAAATATGATGTCATATGTAAATGTTAAAAAATGTTAGAAAAAGGAAAATTTTAAAGGGTGGCTGAAGAATTTACAGTCTGTGTTGACCTGTGATAACAAGGCCCTGCTCAACTGGAGGGCCTGTAGTATTGTTAACACTGATCAGAAATATCCAGTTCTAAGTGAGCTTTATCAGGTAATGGGAAGGGACAGTGATATCTGGCATACAACATAATTCACATTTCCTTAGAGATGGTCACCCTGTTCCTTTAGAGCTCCTTGAAAATCACAGATATCAGTTCTGCACTCACAGCTGACATCAGTGTTAAGGAATTCTTCTTTGAAGAAAACCCTCAGTTCATCCCTCAGAATCCCAAGCTGGTTCATGTCAGGCTGTGTCAATGTTGACAAACAGATACATAATATGTAAAAATAAAATTACATTTTCAACACATTTTAGTCTTCTTTTATGACAAAAGCAAGTCTGTATCTCATTAACTGAACTCTTGTCTGTTCTTCATGGCAGGTTCCAGAAGAGGAGAAAGGACATGAAATTCACTCCAGCAGCCGTGATGAGAACAGCAGATTTGAAGCTGCCATGTAGAAAAATAATTAATCTGTGATATTTGTCCTACTTCTAAAGCTAAGAAAATATCCCAGTATTGCCCTGACCACACCAGATTTTTAAGAAGGGGCTGTAAATAGCTATATTTTTGTAATATAAAGCAAGCTTGATTTTTAGAGTGCACAGTCATTATGCCAAGCCCAGGAGAGTTAATTAGGTCTTCCTAATATATTTGTTCATCAGAAAGATGCACCACAAAGAGCTCTACAAAATTATCTCTATTTTACCTTTTATTGTCACTCAGTCAATATAACTTGTAACAAACTTGGAGTTTCAAGGCTATTATAGCATAACACATTTAACTGCAAGATTTCTGAGTTACAATCACATCCTTCAGCTGTGGAGGGGTAATCAAGAAGAAGTTTATTGGTAATTTTTATTTGGATTCTAACAAACCAGAGCATCCCAGATTAACTTTTTAAGAAAGTGTGTTGTCCTATTTTTGGATGGGGAGGAAAACGTGCTGTATTTTGAAGGTCAGTTATGACAGGAAACAAAAGGTTGAAGTCATTCTCATGGCAAAGCACAGAATATGGTGACTGATGGGGTATTCTAAATGGTAATATGAGTATCCAGATTCATGGCTAATATGTTTATTGAAAGGAAGAAGAATGTGAAATTGTGGGAAAAAATCATTATTGTCATAAGTTTATTTAGGCTGTTTCAAGGACACAATAAGGGAATTAAGCAGAAGCTATGAAAACTAGGTAATTGCATAATATGTCTTATTACTTTCAACAGTAATAAGTGGATTGTGGCACTGTTAATGTTAGTAAACATAAACTGAACTAAAGCTAGCTCCAAAAAAGCATGAGTTTTAGGAACTACTTGGAAAGGAACAGAAGACTCAGCAGAGAACTTCCATGTGGTGAGTTGCTGACTTTGAAGTCACTGTGTTCTAAAACAAGGGAAAGCAGAAAGAAGAAATTTGTAGCTGAATTAGAATAAATTAACTCCACCCAAGAAGTGATGGCAGTGGCTGCTCAGTCACAAGAGACAGAAATTGAGGGAGCTGAAGGAAGTCTATGGGATGAGAGTAGCTGGGAGCAGTCACATCACATATCTGTGCCCGTGTGAATGGAGAAATCCTTGGAGAGGCAGCGGATGGGAAATCCAGCAGAAGGAACACAGTGCCTCAGGGCATCCTTTGGACACTGATGTCTCAGAAGAACAAGCTAAAGTGGGTGAACTTTCAAGACTTTGGTTATATTTATATATAACTAATCTTATTTCAAGTGTTACTTCTCAGACTCAAGGGGAAACTCTCAGATATTTGCAGTTCTGCTGATGTATTTTTCCCTGAAAAATTTTAGAAAGATACTGGACAGGACTGTCTCATGTTATATCAGCTGTATATTGCTATATATGTCACATTTCTAGCTATGAGTGAAAACACTTTTGTTGTACTACACTTCAGTTCAGACATGTTCTTTTGCAGTGACTGACTCTCTTCTCCCTTGTTGGCTGTAAGACATCCTTTATCCTTTCAAAGCTTTCGCACAATCATTTTTGTAAAAATGGAAAAGGTATTTAACAATGTAAATATTGCATATGTAAAGATTTTAGAAGTGTTTTTTGCATAATTTGCAAAGTATTGAAGTGCTTGGGAAAGATTCCATATGTAGACAACCTGTAAATATCTTCTCTTTACTACATGAATCTCACCCCTCAAAATCCTACTTGGGGATTCATTCAGCCTACACTGGTGAGGTAATTTCACCGATTCTGAATGTTGACCACACAGGAACACCTGAGTGAGGAAGTACCACTCACTGTC
This sequence comes from Campylorhamphus procurvoides, assembly GCA_013396655.1. NCBI lineage: Eukaryota > Metazoa > Chordata > Aves > Passeriformes > Dendrocolaptidae > Campylorhamphus > Campylorhamphus procurvoides. Next base: position 28,448 of record WBMV01006788.1, read on the forward strand.
AGTAACTCTTTCAGAATCATAGAATCACTGAGGTTTGAAAAGACCTCCAAGATCACTGAGTCCAACCTTGGATGGAATATCACCTCTCCTACTAAACCATATTGTGAAGTGCTGTGTCTACTCATTTTTTAACCCTTCCAGGGACAGTGGCTCCAGCACTTCCCTGGGGAGCTGTTTCAATGCTTAACTTGTCCCTCAGTGAAGAATTTTTTTCCTAATATCCAAGCTGAACTTTCCCTGGTGAATGGTACCCTCAATAGTTATCTTTAGTTTTTAAAACAAAAAGGGGAGAAATGAACTATGCAGTTTTGTTCTCCTTATAATCTTCCCATAGCAAACCAGACCCTCATCCTCTAAGAACTCATTATTGTCCTCTGCCTTTTTTTCTCAGGAGATTCCTGCCACAGAGAGATCAGTCCTTCAGGTTCTTTCAAAAGAACAGAGTAGGGAGATAGATCCTTTTGTTTAATCAGTGTCAAATGTTACCTGCTTTTTTGATGTCACTGTACCCTTGAAGTTTATGGTTTGTTCCTCTGAAGATTCAACACCCTAATTGCTCATCTTCATACTTCAGGTGCCAGTGGTATTTGGTTCTCCATCTTAGGGTATTTTCTTTACTTGGTTATTTCCCCATTAACCAAAGCTTTAAATATCCTGAGTCAGTAGTTTCTTCAGTAACTAGTTACAACTTTTGTGTAATATGTTACTGGACACTTAAGAGAGAGAAACTGAAAATATTTTATCAAGAACCCTTTTGCTCTTTCATGAGAGAGCTCTACACTGGCAGGAATAGAAAGTAAGGGGTTAAACATTTAGGAGAGGATAAGCTTAGAGAATGGAACTGACGAGCAAACTAAAGGTAAAGTACAACTACTCTAAATTTGAGGCTCACAATCATCAGAGTTTCTGTTCTTTCTTGTAAAAGAATTTTTATCCCTTCCAATAACCACTCAGCACTCTCTTACCTTTGTTCTCACCTTGACTTGTTTTTACATTAAAAAAAGCTTAAATAAGGTTTATTTTTTATAATGAGTAATTATATCTTATTTAAACTAACCAAAGGCCATTGACACCCCTTTTACAATACACCAGTGGATGATCATAACTTTGATAACTGTCTTGCAGCTGTGGGAGAGCAGCATCTTTGTATTTCATTACTGAAAGGCAACTTTATTTTAAAGCCGTTGGCTGAATATTTGCTTACAGAATTTCTTTTAACATTTGTATTCAATTCTGTTGCTGATTAAATACATGAATTAAATGACCAGGTGAACAACCGTATTTTTTTTATATTTATCAGGGATGTACAGTCTTTTTTTCTCTCTCACTGAGATCAATCTGTTAATAAAGGATGTATGGTGAGGCTCTTGCCAAAAGAGAGTTCTTCCTCCTCTTCACAAGCCTCCTACAGAAGTTCACCTTTCAGTCACCCCGAGTTCCTTGCTATTAGTTACTTTGCAGATATACATGGAAAGATTGACATTCTCTGTGCCTTTTTACCCACTCTGGGAAGGTGGAGTAAAACTCAGACCACTCAGCAAGACACAGGCCTTGGACTTTTTCCAGGACACATTCCAGGTAGGTGAAATGTCCTGGTCTTTCCTTCAGAGCCCCTGGGACAGCAGCACACTCAGGCTAAGGCAGTACATCAGCAGGTTGGTGGTAGCTCCTCCTCCAGGCTCTCAGCCAGTGCCAGGGCTCTGTTCCCTCTGGGTCTCTGCTCTCCCACCCCTGAGGGACTGACCCCTCTGCCTTTGGTCACATCTCTGCAGGGATCCTCATGCTTTTAGGAGAGAAGGACGAGGGGCTCAGCCTGGGCACCCTCCCAGAGCCTTCACTTTCTTGCCTCAAGACCACCTACAGTTTAGTGTTAACATCTTCCACACACTGTTCTTCAGGCTGCAGGTCAGTTTCTCCGGCCAGTCTCAAGGAAAACACTCGATAGTTTCTTCTCCATGGCTGCTTCTTTTAACACCTCCTTCTCTGCTGCTCCCTCTCTCAGACTCCAAGACACAAGTCAGACCGTACCTCAGCCCTCCTTCCTCACCCAGCAGAGGGCATCTTTTCTCACTGCTGTGTCCAGTTCTGGGATCCCCAGCATGAAAAAATACAGACAGATTGGAGAGAGTCCAGCAAAGAGCCACAAAGATGCTGAAGGAACTGCAGCATAGGAGGAAACCCAGTGACATGGGACTGTCCAGCCTAGAGGAGAGGAGACTTAGAGGGATCTTACCAGTCTGTATAAACACCTGGAGGAAAGATCAAATAAATCAGAGCAAGACTCTTCCCAGTGCGTGCCCGGTGCCAGGATCAGCGACCATGGGCACACACTGAAACACAGGAGGTTCCTCTGACCATCAGGAAACACTTTTTCACTGTAGGAGTGACTGAGCACTCGCACATATTGCCCAGGAGGTTGTGGAGTCTCCTTCCTTAGAATCACGGCATTGTTTAGTCCCTTGGAGATATTCACAACCTGTCTGGACATAGTTTAGGGCAACTGACTTTTGGTGGAACCTCAACCATTCTGTGATTCTCTGATTTGAAATTCCCAGCTAATTCAATGGAAGCCAAGCTATGCCAATTCCTAAGCATTTTTACGAAACAAAGCTCTGTGCACAACTCCCTTGGGCAGTGGTGTTTTGATTTCAGTTTTAGGATACTGAGGCTGTGCCTGTACTAATGACAAAAACTTAATTAATCAGTAACCTGGACAGTGCGCAGAGCTTATGACTTTTATATCCAACACCAGGTCAATGACCTGCACTTCTCCATGTTCTTGGACTTTCATACCTGGACACTGAACTACTCTCACCCAGGCACATACTTGGCTTGCAAACATTTACCTGCCTCCATACCCTACCAAGGATTCATAAGCAAGCACAGAGGGACAGAACAGAACCAGTCACAAACTGCAAGAAAAATATCTGAGAAACAGGTTTATGGACTAGCACAAGAATCTGTCACGGGAAGTTTTTGCAGAAAGACAGAGATCCTGAGTCCACATTTTCTCTTCTGTGCTGAACTTGTCTGATTAGAGATGGAGTGGAGCAGCAGTATTTCCATTGCTTTAGTGCTCATCCTGACTGTTCTATACATTTTGAAAATAGGAGGTTTCTGGGACAACAAGCAGAGAAAGAACTTTCCTCCAGGACCAAGAGCATTACCTATCATTGGAAACCTTCACTTGTTTGATTTGAAGAGACCCTACAGGACTTATCTACAGGTAATCATTTTCTTTCCTATTGCTCCCATAACTGCACATATCACCAAGCCCCATAGACCAAGATGTCAGAGTTTCTCCTGTCACATGGTCCTTTAGCAAGGGACTGGACATGGTGATTTGAGCAGAAAGAAAATTTTGAATGCAGCAAGATTTTACTGCAATAATTGTCTCCATGCATCCATGTTTGAGCTTCAACTCTCAAATTAGTAACAAGTGCCCACCTTATTTTTTGGTAATTTTGAGTAAAAGGCAGCTGAATAATGAGTGATTTTGATTTGTTCTCTTAATTCCTGCTTTATACTGATTGATGTGCCTGGAGCTGTGACTGCAGCTTCTTGCCTCCACTGATTTAGCAACCTTTCTCATCTGCCTTTCCCCCTCCCTTCATCAAAGGCTGAAAATAACTCTATACACTTAATTCAGGGCTAGCAGTTGCCTGAAAAATAAATCTTTTTGTTTGCCTCTAGTGCTTTCTCTACCCAGTTTATTGCAGGGCTTTCCTTTGACTTTGAGTCAAAGGCTTCAGTGAATCTGCTGCTTTCTTAGAGCTTTTTTCTGCTTCAACATTGAAACTCCACATCCTCCTTGCTGATGATTTGGAAAGGGATATTTGCACCTGTACATCTGTGTGTGTGTTGGATCCACAAATCAAAAGACTGCATAGATGCAATATCTGGAGTATCACTGTATGTGTTTTCAGGCCAACAGAACCAACATGTCTCTGCTGTAATCCAGTGATTCCATTCTAATGCAGGAGGTTGGTTTTCTGACTTGAGTATAATTCAGATATGTGCCACTTTTCCTGTTATTTCATAGAATTAGCTGTACTTGCTTGCCAGTGTCTGAACATTTTGCACATTGATGCTAAATAGTTGCCTTCTGTTTCTCTCTGCAAACACACAAGAAAATATGTGCAATCAGGAAAACCCCCTCCAACTGTCAAGAGAATCAGGAGCAATGAGTTATATAAATATAAATCTACCTGTACCAGCCAAAAAGTACCATATTGTCTCAGAGACAGAGTCATGGTGGATGCAGTCATGTATAAAAATTTTGAATTAATCTAATGCTAAATCCTGGCCCAGAAAACAAACTTCAGTTTTTTAATACAATAATGATAGCAAAAGTTTAAACAGGTTTAGCCCGTGACCAAAAGAAACAGAAGACCATAGAGGTAAGTATGAAAACATGAGTCAAAAAAATGAATTTACAGGGGTTCTGGGGGAAGACAGAGCTGTCAGCACAGTCCTTGGCTGCTCTGGTGTTGCAGCTGTTAGCACAGTTTAGCACAGTGGGACTTCACTCCCAGCTCTGACATTTGGTGATTAACCATCACAATGTCTGACACCTTCACATCATTTAAATCAATTCTCTTTTCCTGCACTTGAGAATATATCTAGCGTGGTAGGAACTCAGAGGCAGGACAGGAAAAGAAGCAGCCCTGAAAGGCTGGTGAATGTCTTTGTAAGCTGAGAAGGCTGTAAATCCTTCTTTTCTCCTGACAGCTATCAAAGGAATATGGCCCAGTCTTCAGTGTTCAGATGGGGCAGATGAAACAGGTTGTGATTTCTGGGTATGAGACAGTGAAGGAGGCTCTTGTAAACCAGGCAGATGCATTTGCAGAGAGGCCTAAAATCCCACTCTTTGAAGATTTGACCAAAGGAAATGGTAAGCTGGTTTTATTTTATTTTTTTATCAACTTGACTCATCCAGTATATTTTTCTTCCTGTGCACAAGGCAGGAGCTGGGATATCACTTTGGATCAGAGGCTGCAGAAGGCATTGGGAACAGGGAGCAATCTCCTTGACTTCAGTGCATTTGTGCAAATTTGAAACTACTGACAGTGACAACAAATCAGCCATAACTCTTAAAATAACCACAGCAACAGCTAAAGAATAGTGTGACACTTTGAGGATCAGGGACACCCATGCCACAGAAGCATTTCTAGCTCTCATGACACGGCTCTGGACTTTTTTGGCATATGACAGAACATTTGTATTATGTTAGACACTGCTTGTCATTTCAGGTGGTGAGTACTGCTTTTAAATTCTGAATATGGCAATAGAATGGACCGGACAGAACTGGGGATCTATTTTAAAAGGTGACAGACTGTATACCAAGGAGAATTTCATACCCAAAGTTTGTTCTATTTTAGCATGAGAGTTTCATATTTACATCTCCAAAGATTACACTCTTGGACAAAGTCAGGAATAATTCTGTGCACATTTTAACAGCTGCATTTTTTTAGCATATTATTGCATGTAAGCTTTCTTTTCACTTTATTTTTCTCTTTGAAAAAAAAAAAAGTAGAGCTGAAATCATTAGTTATGTGGTGTAAAAATTTCACTGGAAAGAAAAACCTGACTGTGGAGGTTTGAAGATTCTACCTGAATTTTGAAGACATTTGTGCCTAATCAGTTTTCTCCAGAAATCGTCAGACATACCTCAGTTCAATTCCACTTCCAAAATATGATGATTAGTGGTTTAAACTTGAATTTCCAGTGTTATCTTTCTTAAAGTGACAAGTGTCTCTTAAGATTTGATTAAATCCATCTTAAATAGTTCATCCTTTTTCTTGTGCAGCAAAGCTGTTGTTGAGGACAGAAAATACTGAATACAGAGTTGTTTTTCCTCAATTGAGTGTAATGTAGCTTTTAGAAGCGACTACTACCAGACAGCACCATTCTGTGTCTAGAAAAATTAGTTATTTCAAATCTGCCAGCTTGAAATGTCCTCTTTGTGTCAGGGATTATTTTTGCTCATGGTGAAAACTGGAAGGTGATGCGAAGATTTACACTCACAACCCTACGAGACTTTGGGATGGGCAAGAGGGCCATTGAGGATAGAATTGTGGAGGAGTATGGGTACCTGACAGACAACTTCGCCTCACAAGAAGGTGAGTGGATGATCCTTTCTTCAGACCTACAGAATCAAGGAATCATGGAATGGTTTGGATTGGAAGGGACCTTAAAGATCATCCAGTTCCAGCTGTCCTGCCATGGGCAGGGACACCTTCCACTATCTCAGGTTGCTCCAAGCCCTGTCCAACCTGGCCTTGGACACTTCCAGGGATGGGGCAGCCACAGCTTCTGTGGGCAATCTCTTCCTGTGCCACCTCTAAAGTTTTGTTCAAGTGCCCAGAGAACTTCTGAACCTTTTTAAGTTCAGACCTTTTTAAGAAATGTTCTTCAGGCTGAATCAATTTGATGAATTTGGCTCCTCTGGCATTTTTGTGCCACAGCATGGTATTCTGACACTGAATAATGATCAATAACAGCAATCAATCACAGCCAATAACAGCAGTAATTAGAATTAAATTTACATTTACAAATTACATACCTTGCCACAATGTAATATATTCCTTTGTTCACTGTATAGGAAAGCCTTTTGATGCCCGTAAATTAATTAGTGCAGCAGCTGCCAACATAATTGTGTCAATACTGCTTGGAAAACGATTTGACTACAAAGACTCCAGATTTGTGAAACTTATAAATCTGACCAATGAAAGCGTGAGGCTTGCTGGGAAACCTTCGATTACGGTAACAATAAACAGGTTTATGTTGTTCCACTGGATGACAGAGGAAAGTAGCAATACTGGTAGTCAGCGTCTTCTATTAAACAGGAAAATCTGAAACTTTGAGAGATAATAGGTTTATAAAGCATTTGCTTGGCAAAACAAACCTTGGGACACAGGCTGGGAATCTTGATGCTCAAGAATCAAACTGCCAGTCTCTCAAAAACATCCTTAAACTACACTTTGAAAAATGCTAATGAGGAATAAATAGTCTCTGATACTTTCATGCAATACTGCCACACACCAGATTATTTTCTGTTCTTTTAGGCTTTGATAAAGATAAAAGAAAAAAAAAAGTTAATGGAAAAGCAGGTTAAAACAATAAAAAAGTTGCTGGACAACATTTTCATATCCATGGTGGCAACTTGCAGCTGTTTGAGTCTGATGTCTACATTACTTCTGCAAAACAATAATTTGGAGCTTAGAATTTTCCTTGTATTCAGTGGACTATGACGGATTTTCTACCATGAGTTACTTTTTCATATTCTAAAGAACAAAATATTAAGTTTTGTCTTTGGATATGCAAAATGGGCACAATATTGCTAATGTGTTTCTTTTGTTTTCAGACCTCTGGATGGTAATTTCTAACAACATCCACTCTTGCAGGTGTACAACATCTTCCCATTCCTTGGATTCCTCCTAAGGACTAAGAAGACTATTCTCCAAAACAGAGCTGAATTTCAGGATTATATACAAGTTACTTTTGTAGAAAATCTCAAAAACCTGGACAAAAATGACCAAAGGAGTTTTATTGACGCTTTCCTGGTTAAACAGCAGGAGGTAACTGAAACTCTTCTCATTCATTCCAACTTTCATTGTTCTATGAAGACACTTAAACTTTCCTTCCAATCCCTATAATTACAGCTAAATTTCTTTAGGGAATCTGCCTGTGACAAAACACATATAACAAAGTGGTAGAGTTGAACAGATATTTCACTCTGTTGCAGTTCCATTGACCCTTATTTATTTTCTTCACAGTGCATCAATATAGTTACATAGGCTGCATCTTTTCATCTGCTCGCTCTGTTGTCCCAGCCCTTCTGGCTCTTTTAAAAACATAATGCATTGCAGAACAAAATCACTGCCTGGGCTTTACTGGGACTCTTATTTGGGGTCTCTGATATATCTTGGTTGCCTTCTCCATGGAGAAACCAGCTCCCTCTGCAGCTGGCCCCAGCAAATACAGAGATCATGCAGAATATAAAACCTAGGTCAGCATTATTCTCCAGGTACAAGCTCAAAGCTCTTCTTTACTTCTTTAGTAAATGTTTATCTACATAAATTGCATTCTCAGATGGAAAGCTTTACTTTTTCATCCTTTTACCTCAATCACTTTTTTCCAGGAGAAATCTACTACCAATGGGTACTTCCATAATGAAAACTTGCTACCCTTGGTGAGCAATTTATTTACTGCTGGTGTTGAGACGACGTCCACCACACTATACTGGGGTTTTCTGCTGATGCTAAAGTACCCTGACATTCAGAGTAAGTGGTTTTAGAACACCTACTGTTACACTCAGGAACCAAATGTGAACCTGGAGGGTCAACATATCTGTTAATACACAGCTACAAAAAGCCAAGATTTCCAGTTAATTATAGTCTAGGTAGTGCTGTGTCCTGTGGCTCAGACCATGAGGGGCACACTAGTCAACCTACCAGCAGATTATAAACAGAGTTCATACAGGCCAGGCCCTTTGCCCAGGAAAATCACATTAATTAATAAGACAAGCTGTTCTGTGTTGGCCAATGAAATTTTTCCCAGTTTCCCACAGAAACGAGCAGTTGATAAACCAAAGGCCTGTGCAGATGTTAAATGAGGCATTAGATACCTGAGAAGATTCAGGGAATTGCCCTTTGTCTGCCATCTCCACTTCAGTTGATGGTACAGGGCTGTTCGAAGTCAAAACGGGTCTTTTGAGACATCTCCTGGGCAGAGAAAGAACTTTAGATAGAAGAGAGGAAAGTAAAAAAGCTTTTAGGTTACTTGTTGGTAAAGAAACAAACAAGCACTGCAGTCCTGTTAGCCTCCCATTATTTCCAAAAGGAAAAAAAAGATTTAGGGAGAATTTATGATTTTCACTCATTTTTACACTTTACATCAATAAAGCGCAGTGTGTTTCAGGGATGAATGAGATCTTGCATCTTCCTCATACTTGATTCTTTCCTCAGGAAAGGTCCACGAAGAGATAGATCAAGTGATAGGGTCAAACCCCCCCCGGATCGAGCACCGGACCCAGATGCCATATACAGATGCTGTCATCCATGAAATCCAGAGGTTTGCCAATATCCTGCCATTGAATCTGCCTCACGAGACTACTGCAGATGTCACCCTCAAAGGCTATTTCATTCCCAAGGTGAGATCGCTACAGGATTGGATTTTTTCATCACTTCTTCTTTCTCAAACCTAATTAATGTCATAAATATCACCATCTAATGAGCATCAGAATAATCTTTCTCTAAGCTGGCAGTCTTGCAGCTTTTTTACTGCCACCACAATATTTGTCCAGGGATTAATTCCACTGTCCTATTTTGCAGGGAACCTTCATCATCCCCTTGCTGACCTCAGTCCTGCATGACAAATCCCAGTGGGAGAAACCAGACACGTTCTATCCTGAGCACTTTCTTGATACCAATGGGAAATTCGTGAAGAAAGATGCTTTTATGCCTTTTTCAGCAGGTGCTTTCCCTTTTCCATGTGCCTTCATTACAAGTAACTACTTTCTACAAGGGCTACTTGTGTTTTCTGTGACTGAAGCCTGGTCTCCACAGGATCCTTTTCATGGGGTCATTTCACACCCCAGGGTTCACAGATTCCTCAGGGGACACTTCTGATAACAGCAAGTACTCCCAAATGGCTGCTAATTCCTCCAGATTCTGGATGTTACTGGTGACTCAGTTACTATTCAATGATTATAAATTGATGCCTAAAGTGTAAGAACTTTCTAGACAATGTTAGCATAGATAAAATAGAGAGCAGATTTTGTTGACAATTAAAATTAAGGAATTCAGGACATTTCCATACATTTCTCCCCAAAATGCCAGCATTTTGATGAAGGAACAGAAGAAACCATCACCAGTTCGTGCTGTTATCATATCTCTGAAGACCAAGTTTCCTCTCTCTCTGATGGCTTTTGTACTCAAAACTTTTAAAAGTGTTCTGGGTTCCCACTGCCCTTTCTCCAAATAAGAGCTGCTCAGAGGGTTTTTTCTCTTCCAACTATAGCAGAGCAGCTGCCAGTGACTCTCTTACGGTTGTTCTGCATTTCTTTCCAGGGCGCAGGATCTGTGCTGGGGAGACTCTTGCCAAAATGGAGCTGTTCCTCTTCTTCACCAGCCTCATGCAAAGGTTCACCTTCCACCCTCCACCTGGAGTTTCCACCTCAGACCTGGACCTCAGCCCTGCTGTTTCATTTAATATCATCCCCAAACCCTATAAAATGTGTGCTGTGACACGTTCCTAGAACTCTAATCAGCATCTATTTGTTTCAAATATTTTAAATTCCTTTTCCATGACACCTGCCTTCTTAATCCTTTGTTCAAAATAATTCACAATTTAATGAAGGTTTCCAGTACTTCCAACCAACATGGTGTTCTTTTATTCATTGGGCAAGGACACAATTGAACCAGAAATATGAACTAATTTATGGCTCATGGATTAGCCTTTTGGATCAGCTGATCTAGGTTATATAATAAAGACCCTCAGCTTTCTTATTCTTATTTGAATTTTCACTTGGTAATGAATGCCAGTTGAAACCTCCAATCACATTGGATCCACCCCTAAGAAACAAAACCCACATCCATCTACCTCCCTCTGTGGCTGGCTGATAACAGCTTTGAAGTCTGGCCACAAGTCCACCACCACTTCTGTCCTGAAGAGGTTCCCTCGGTTGATGTTCATCACAGCTCCATAAACCTGAAGGATGAAGAGTCAAGAGAAAGAAGACAGTTTGAGACATGCTAGAATGGCACCTGTGTTACAAACCAGAGACTGAACCAGTGACCCAGAGCTGAAAGCTTCATACACACACACATGGTGTGGGTTGATACCTGACCAGTAAGGCATAACACCATGAAAATAAACCATTGTCTGACCATGCCAATTCTAATCACTATGGAGAGAAGACGAGTGTGCTTCTTTCTTTAGTATGTGGACTTGAGTTAGTAATCAGGACCAAAGGATAAAACAGGCTGAGAGAGCTGGGGTTGTTCAGCCTGGAGAAGAGAAGGCTCCGGGAAGACCTTAGAGCACCTTTCAATATGTAAAGGGGCTCCAAGAAAGCTGGAGAGGAGGATTTTCCAAGGGTTTGGATGACAGGACAAGGGGAAATGGCTTTAAACTAAAAGAGGGGAAGTTTATATTAGATTAGGAAGAAATTCTTGCCTGTGAGGATGGTGAGGTCCTGGCACAGGTTGCCCAGAGAAGCTGTGAATGCCCCATCCCTGGAAGTGTTCAAGGCCAGGTTGGATGGGGCTTGGAGCAACATTAGTGGAAAGTGTCCCTGCCCACAGCAAGGGGATAGAACTAGATGAGCTTTAAGATACCTTCCAAGGCAAACCATTCCTTGATTCTATGATATCTCAGATGTAGTCATCTGAACAGCAACTATCAGCCAGTCCAGAGGAAGCATGACCCTTTCTCTACAGCTTTGATTCCCTGGCAAACATCCAAAATCACTGATGGAAATACCACAGAAAATTAAGGTCAGTGTTGTGTTACCTTGAGGGACTCAGGGAAATCCCTTAGCATTTTCTCCAGCTTCTGCAGCTTCCTGGAGCAGTTAAGTACCAGCATTTTTCTTGCTGGGAACACACACGAGGTATAAAGATTCACTCATAAGAGAAGAAAAGATAATGTGGAAGAACTGAGTGGCACAATTGCTCATTTTATCAAATACAGTATCCCCCATAAGTGCCCTGCCTCAGAATTTTCCTTTGTAAAACAAACAAAAGAATCTCCCCCCCAAAAAAAAGTGTAGTTCACTTGAAAAGTATCACAACCTTCATTCTTTTACCTCTTAAATGTACACCATTTCATCTTAAAAGCATTTGCTATAAATATTAACATACCTTAAAAACTATTGAGTCATTAAGCATCCACCTTCCTACTAAGCAACATCTTATGAACAGCCACCTCTCGAGATCACAGATCAGCAACCTGGTCTAGTGGAAGGTGTCCCTGCCCACGACAGGAGGTTGGAACAAGATGAGCTTTAATGTCCTTTGCAACCCAAAGCCTCCTATGATACTATGATTATATGTAGGTATTTACCTCCCTTGAAGCTTATACTCCATTTTCTCAGCACTTTCAATGGAAGAATTGTGTCACAGAGCATCACTGTACATGCAACTATAGCTAAAGGCAGCATCAGTACACGTTTGAATACACAGCTGCTTTTACTCAAGGACAGTTCTTAGAGCTTTATGCCTGGAAATATTTTCAGATTGGAAACAAGTTCAATATAGATAGATCACCTGATCAGTTACCTGCTTTCAGTCTTGGAGCTCATCCTTCCAAAGTGCAACAACTTGAAGTGAGGAGAGTATAAAACGCATCCACTTTGTGGCTGCCTCTGCACAGGGAATGATCAGAGTCCTTGTTCAGAATCTTACATCTGTAATTTTATTGATCCAAAATTGGTATACTGCTCTTACAGGCTTTGTCCTTTTTTCAGGGGAGCATGGTAATAAAAGCCAGAGCCAGCCTCACCTTCAGAGGAGGAGGGACTCTGAAAGAAAATGTCACAAGGCTTATTCAAGAGTATAAGGCTCTGGAAAGGGCCTTTAATTTTTTCACTTAATCTCTTTACATTCATACCAGTGAATGATAGGCTTTGCGCACACTTACAATGATTTCTTTTCTTCTCAGTGGGAGGGAAATTAGTCAACTTTCATTCTCAGTGCCAAGGTTCTTGCCCTGAGGTTAACTGAGACCAGAAAACCCAACCCGGCTCAGCAGCCCCAACCACCACTCTGAGGTGGCAGCCCTGTTCTCCTTTTAACTGAGTATTCAATGGTCCCTGTCAGTCCAGTTTGATGTTAAGCCATACTGGCCTTTGGATTTGTGCTGGATAACCCACAGGACAAGACAGAAGAATCAATACAGAAGGAATGTGCAAGTGTTGCACTAGAGGACATGCAGATACTTTGTTTGAACATGAGAAAGGGTTGATGAGGGATACAGATTAATACTACTGATATAACTTAAGAAATCTGTAGCTTACAACTTACCTGCTTGAAGCCAAGGTCAAATCACACAAGTTCACAGACCCACACTGATTGATCGACAGTGAACCTGCTCCTAAGAGGAGTCTTCCAATCTCATCAAAACCACAATCATTCTGCAGCTCTGACAAAGTGTATTCAGCATCAAGAAAGTTAAGCTAAGACCACCTCTTAAACATCTGGATTTATGTTTCTGGTTTATGTTTTTCTGTTTATGTGTGCATGACAACCCCAATGTAACAACATCTAAAAACAGCCAGCCTATCATAATTTTTTTTTAATTAATTAGTTTATCTGTACTTATCTATTACTGTAATGCAGAAGCTCCTTCTTCATTTACTTCTTCTGACTTTCCTTTTGTGGAAGTTGCATTTGACTCCTACTTCCTGACCTTCTCCACTTTATTTTGAAAGCAAAAAATTCAAAGAAAAAAGGTATCTATGTGGTTCAGGCAGATCAGAATCCACACAGTAAATTGCTCACAAATAAATCACCCTTAATGAAAGTAAAGCAGTATACCTCTACTCAGCAAAAATTAAGATAGCTGGCATGCAAGAAAATCACTAACCCATAGTCTGGATTAAGGCACTTTTAGGTAAAGGCAATAAATACTCCCCTTATCAAGTGATCAAAAATTTGAGAAATATTTCTAAATACTTATGAATGGGAAAGTAGATTTTTTACTTAATTTTCATCCTCTGGTGCTGAAGAGTATCTGACAGTTAATGAAATAAAAGGTGAATGCAAAACTCAAGAGATCAGAGCTTTGCTCTATAATGTTCTCATCTGCTTTCCCCAAGCACCTGGATAAACCGGGTGGGGGGTTACTTTTAAGCAGTGAACATGAAAAGTGTAAAACAAATCCTGTACATTTGATAAAAATTATTCAATTCTCTGCCATGGAGGTTTATTTATTAAAAAAGTAAGAAAACTGAACAAGGGATTTACAACTGCATATCAGATAAGCATATTTTTACAAAGTGTTTAAAGACGATTAAAATCTTACTTTGCTAAGAGATTCTGCCTTCAGTGATAGATATACAGGTATAGATACAAGTATAGATACAGAAGTGACATAAAAGTGCAAATATAATGGAATAGTTGCCTAATTCTATGAAAATGCCCAAATAACTCAGGATCCATTTCCCTCCCTTTTAAGACTATATATATATATCATCATTAGAAGTCACCACAAGTCAAAACCCCAAAAAAACCCTTGATAGATGACATAAATCACTTGAGTCCCAGAATGTATCTACAGATTTATCTAACAGCATTCATAGAAAATGTTTTAACAGAAATTCAGCAGTCACAACAGCTAAGCCATTAGAAAGAAGTGTTTCCATGCTCAGCCTTTTGCTGCTCTACATTAACAGAGTGCTGGCCAACATTATATCCCTCAAAGGAGATTCCATATGTTCCAGCTTCTCAAAGTAAGTCCACCTTCTCATAGGTCTTCTCAATGAGGGTTAGCAAGTTCTTCAAGTCAGCTGACTGCTGAATAGTATTCATATCCTTTAAAAGACCTTCCTGATTCTTTGTCTTCAAAATTTCTTCCTGAAGAAGGAAAGAATCATAGACAACCAATGAAAAGCAGCTTTTGTTGAATGCAACAGGAATTTCACTTCCATGCAGCCCAGCTACAGCCAAAATAAAAATAAAAAAAAAATTCAACGACAGAGAATAAGTCTTTCCTCCAGCTGTTATAGAGATATATTTCAGGTATGATCACAGGTTCCCCAGGACCACAGGTTTTTCTAAGAAGCGACAAGTGATCCTTTAAATCATAGAATGATTTAGTTTGGAATGGACCTTGAAGCTCATTCAGTTCCAAGCCTCTTGCCACAGACAGGGACACCTTCCACTAGATCAGGTTGCTCAGGTCCCATCTAACCTGGCCTTGAACATTTCCAGGGATAGGGAGGGTTTCCAGGGGTTTGCTCTGCTTTTAAAACATAAGTGCATATAGTTTCCAATGAAAAGAAAGAAAAAAAGGAAAAAGAAAACCTATTCAAATTTTCTGAATTTTCAGAATTGCCCCCTCTGACAGAAGTGATAAAAGCACTTTCTGTTGCCTTACTACTCATAACTAAAATGTCTCTGAAAAGACATTATATAATCCACACTCACGTGCAAAATGGGTGCCTGGAAACTGTGCTTGGGAAGTTCTGGAAGGTGGAGTGCTCCACTGCCATTTTCCTGGAATACCTAGAAAGGGAAAAAGTGCAAGAAAAAAAATAATCAAAAAACCTCAAACATCTGCCACACAAGTAGGAAAATAACCTGGCTGTCATTATCCAACTTCTGAAAATTAAACTTCTTAATTTTGCAACTAAAGTGGGCAGGATTGAAAAGATTCATTCCCAAAGGCAAATGAGGCCTTCCTTAAATGACATTTCCTTAGAAACAGCTTGTTTAGGATAGCTCTGGAAGTTAGTCCATTCCTCTAGTTAGAGTACAGAACTATTTATGGGAAATACCTTCCTGGCCTCTTTTTCATCTTTCTCTAACTCATTCTTGAGCACCCGGATTTTGTACTGCAGCTGCTGGACAGTTTCCTCATTGCGCTCTGCTGATCGCTCAGCTTCAGTTATTTCTTCCTAAAACAAAACACACAAAACCAGAACAATATTTACCTTAAAGATGGTGAGTCTTTTGCATAGAACCATCCAGAAAGAGACACTGCTTTGCAGCAAAAGTGGGTGATGATGAGCAGAGGACACTCCTCCACAACAGCACAGGCACAGCCGGCAGTCTCTTACAACATACAGTGCAGCAGCAGCTGGGTCAGGTAATTTCTTCCCTCCCTTCCTTGCCTTTCATACCTCCAGTTGTGCCAAAGATTCCTCATTTGCCTCAAGCATTTGTCTCTCTGCCATTTGAAGGCTCGGGATATTCTTCAGGCTGCCCAGCTTCCCTGGAGGCACCTTTAAAGTCTTCAAAACTCTCAGCACCCTTAAATATAGAACATGAAAGCATCATTTGTTTGGAGTACTTTGCAAACCTAAAAGAAAAGTGATTAATGACTTCTCTGCGGAAAAACTAAACTCAGTTTTTCTTAACTGTTGCGAGTGAACTAAATTGCTCCAGACAGGAAGAAAAGCTATCTTGAATTGCTTTTCAAACTCATGTGGAATAGAAATCTAAGGAAGGTAGGAACAAGAAATCCCACCATTCTCACCTTTGCTACTGCACTGGCCTTGTGTGGTTTCTATCCCATTGGTCAGTATGCTCCCAGACTGTAAACTGATTCATATTTTCCTAATATTTCCCTAGTTCTGACCATTCTGCTTTTCAAAGTATGTTCTAAAAGCATCTTTAACTGCTTCCAAACAATGATCATTTTAGTAAAACATGGAAATGCTTTGATGAAACATGATGTACAGCTTTATGTCAGAGGGAGAGCTTTACCTTGCCCTCAAAGCATGGTACAAAGCAATGCAGTAAAAGAAATCTCTCTTTTTTTTTTTTTTTTAAACTTTATAATTTCATACCTTTTCTTCAGTACATTGAGGTGCTTCTGAACGTCATCTTTTTCCTTCCTCTGTTGGCACAAAACAGACCTGGAAAGAAAATAGAGGCAGAATCCCCATCACAAAGCCTGCAAGCACAGAGAACATGTCAAATGAAGTGAACACAGTCAGAATTTCTCCAGGTAAAAATTACAAATTTCAGATAGAAAGTGCTACATTATACTGGAAAAAATTGTACACAGCAAACCATATTGCCCAAAAAAGCTCCAAAGCATTTCCAGTCCAAGCATTACTATGATTTTTACTTTATTCCTTGTGGAAACAAAAAAGAACCACCAGGATATTTGGCACTTACAGTACTACTGAATCCACTACAGTTTCCAGAAATTGCCTACTGCTCTCTGAGAGAGTCTGCCAAGATTCTATTGCTGCACTGGATAGCTTCACCCTTTTTGAAGAACCGTTTTCTCCTGTTAACACAAAGGAAAAAAAGGAAAAGAAATTATTTGTCAAACCTGGATAGACAGTTTCGTGACTCAGTTCAGTCAGATCAGAGTCAAAGGTGGAACAGTTCAGATTTAACAGGAAAGAACAGGATCCTACCTACAGGGGAATAGTCCCTCTGTTCTTTAACTTTCTTTTTCACTGTCTGAGGGACCTGCTGAAGAGAAAAATTTACAGCAAATATGGCAATTTTGAAACATCTTCTGCTGTGCAATCATCCACCTACTACTATGAACCCACTAGGTTACTGTCTGGCAGAAGTCCTTGACACTGACACAAAAAAAAAGCTTTTTAGAACTGTGCAGCAGTAATTCACATCAAGCAAGCTAAGGAAAACTCTTCCTAATTCCTCCCATTCCAAGAATGAGGTAATGAAACAAATGCACAAGATGTTTGGCTGTTCAGCCACATCTTGAGATCATGCTGTTCATTCCCAAGTTCAGTGGCCGGGCAAGAAAGCCTGTTGGAGAACCCTGTCCCGAGGCATGCAGGGAATATTTTTCAGAGGTAAATAAACTGAGCTGAATGAACTCTAACTTGATGCTACTCAGCAGCTCTTCACAGCTGCAAAGCCAGTTTGCCTTTTTATTCACAAACAGGCAATGCTTCCCTCTACTTGTGACAGGCACAGTAGCACCCAACTAGGAATTCTGGAAGCCAGAAGGCTGCTCAAAAGAGTTCACACTGGGCATTTACTCAAGTTACATTTAGTTACTTAACTATTCTCTACAAATTCCAGTTTGAAAAATGGGCAAAATACATCTATTTTTCCCCCCTTTGGTTACTTTTGTAGTTTGTTTGATTCAAAATAATGAGTACCTGTCTTTTTTGACCTTGTTTTCTTCCTTCCCCATCTGTTCCCTTTTTTTTGCTGGAAGACCTTTGTTGATTTTGAGACTTAAAAGGGTTTTTTGCCCATCTCCCACCAGTGGTCTCCCCCTTTTTGGTGGAAGGTGTGTGGCGGGGTTTCATTATCTGCAAACCAATGGGAACAGGAGGAAAAGACAAAATTAAAATCCAGCAATTATAATCCGTACAGTATAAATCACAACTTAACAGACCGATCAAAATTGGGCTCAATTCAGTAAGCCCAAAATGAGCCCAAGTATTTGGATTTTGCTACCTTAAATCTTCTATATTTACCTAAGTGCAGGACCACTTAAAAAGCATCCCCATTTGCCTTTTAGACAAGGTCTTATGTGTTTCACATTTGTTTCTGAAGTCAGAAGGAAGCATGACAGTATGTCAAAGAGCAGCAGTGGCAAAGTAACAGAACAGACCTGAAAAAGCCTCATTTGTTCTTAAAGGTGTCGTAGAAAATTCTTTGTTTTCATAAGACCCCACCTGCAACACCATGTCCAGTTCTGGGACCCCCAAAATAAGAAGGAAGCATAGCTGTTGGAGGGAGCCCAGAGAAGGCCATGGAGATGCTACAGGCTCTGGAGCCCCTCTGCTCTGGAGCCAGGCTGGGAGAGCTGGGGGGGTTCACCTGGGGAAGGGAAGGATCCAGGGAGACCTGAGAGCCCCTTCCAGTGCCTAAAGGGGCTCCAGGAGAGCTGGAGAGGGACTTGGATGAGGGAAGGAAGTGACAAGATAAGGGGGAATGGTTTTAAACTGACAAAGAGTAGGTTTAGATCAGACATTACAAATAAATTCTTGGCTGTGAGGGTGTGAGGCCCTGGCACAGGTTGTCCAGAGAAGCTGTGGCTGCCCCATCCCTGGAAGTGTCCAAGGCCAGGCTGGACGGGGCTTGGAGCAATCTGGGCTAGTGGAAGGTGTCCCTGCCCATGGCAGGGGTTTGGAATACAATGATCTTTAAGGTCCCTTCCAACCCAAACCACTCTGTGATTCCATGGCTTATCTTCCTAAAGCACTTCAGTGCAGCCATCCAGCTATCAAAACTTTCTATGGTAACCCCTAACCACAGACCTTACTGCAGTTTGAAGCCGTAGTTCCTTTTCTTCCTTACCACCAAGGCACACAGAGGGGAGCAGCCACAGCACCCCACAACCCTTCTCTCCCCTGAACACAACCCAACATACATGCAGTTTTTGTCTCGCCCCCCCCAAAGCCACTTTCCCCCCCCAACTCAAAGGCCCTGGCACAGCTCACCAGGTGCCTGCTGCGACTGACACCAGGTAAACAAGCGCCACGCCAGGCAAATAAGCCGAGTTAATAAGCTCTATAAGAGGTATATAAGCGCTAAACCGGGCAAACAAGCCACATAAAAGGTATATAAGCCCTAAACCAGGTAAACAAGCCACATAAGAGGTATATAAGCCCAAAACCGGGCAAACAAGCCCTGTCTTTCCCCTCCTCCAAAACTGTGGGACAGCCTTGGCAGCGCACCCCAGAGCTGAGCCGAGGACTACAACTCCCGGCATGCGCTGCGCCCGGCGGGTGAGCGCGCTGAGCGGCGCGGGGAGCGGTGCATGCTGGGAGTTGTAGTCCTCACCGCCGTACACCCACCCCGGACCCCCAAACGGCCGCTGCCCCGCCGCTGCCGGGTAACACCGCCACAAAAACCTTTCCCTCACCCCGCCCCGACCCTCACCGCCTCGGCGCTGCCTCCTGTTGTTGTTGTTGTTGTTCCTCTTCTTCTCCTTTTCCCTCCTCAGCGCGCCGGGCCGTTACCAGCCAAGCCCGCGCTCCCCGCGCGCAGGCGCACTGACGCTCCCGCCCGCCGCGCGTGCGCGGAGGCCGCGCGCTGTCGGAGGGGCAGGCGGCAGGTACCGGTGGCGGCGGTGGGAGGGATGTCCTTATCCTTTATTCCTTATCCCTTATTCCTCTCTTTATCCCTTATCCCTGCCCTTATCCCTGTCTTTATCCCTGTCCGTGCCCGGAGCCCCCAGCCCTGCCCCGACCCGCCCTGCCAGCCCCCGCGTCCCCATTGGCCGCCCGAGGGGCGTGTGAGGGGCGGGCGAAGGGGCGATGGCACCGGGCCTTGGTGTGGCCTCGGCCCGGCTGAGGGTGCTGAGGGGGGGACAGGCACAGGGGGGTCGTGGGGAGACTGTGGGAGACAGCGAGGGACAGTCCTGGGGGGGACAGTCCGGGGGTGCCTCAGGAACAGCGCTGCCAGCAGGGCAGGGAGGGAATAATTATAGAGGGCAGCACCTCTCCAGTTTTGGGGTTTGTTTTCTATAAGCTCATGAATCCACTCAACACACTCCAAAGGTATCTTATTCCTTTCAGGAAGAACGGAGGGTATGTTAAAGAAGGCAAGGAGTCTTAGTGAATGACAGATAAGGTGGCACAAGGGAGTGGAAAGGATTTAACTTTCAGTCTCTCATCCTCCAAGACTGATTATCTCTAGATTTCAAATACACTGTGGAGAATTTTTTTTCTGGGAAAAGCGAGGCCTCTGGTTCCCCTACTCTTCTGCTCTGATGTCAGACTGGTATTTCGCCATTAGAGGGATGTTAGAAAACTTAGATTCAAGGAGCTGTGTAAAGCTCTCTCTGTGAAAAAAACATTTTTGGGAGTCCCAGATCTGTCTATTAAATCTAAGAAGCTTTGACATGGGGAAGTCAAAGGACATGGAAAGCAGACCTGAGGATCCCATCTATACATGATGAGGAGGGAGTGGGGAATATCCTGAAATGTGAAAATGCAAGAGTGGTGAGGCACTTCTGGAGTGCTGGGTCCAGTTCTGGGCTCCTCGGGACAAGAGAGACACAGAGCTCCTGGAGTGGATTGCTGGGATTAGATCATTAAGATTCTTTGAGAGATGCCTCAATATGAGTTAAGGTGCAAATGAGACCATATGCTGAAGTCAGTAGTATGGATTTTATTTAACAGTAAATGTGAGGTAGAGAGGGAGAGAAAGAAATACAAAACAGCGTGGGGGAGAGAAAGTGACACAGAATGGAAAAATATCACCACTTCATGGTTCCAAGTGGCACCCCTTTAGTCCTTTTCCCCCTGGCTTCTCTATAGTGGGGGTCCCATGAAACACAGAGTTCAATGGATTAATATACTTTCATATATATATATGGGAATCCTTAAGCATCTCCCCTGTATGGGGAAGTTTTACACTGACTTTTGCAACACTCTGGAGCTGTTGCAACACTGGATCATGTGGTGGAAGACCTCAAAAATGAGTCTGGGGGTTATGCCAGACCAAACCAAAGCTGATTTTCAGCACAGCTGCTGAGTTGGCTTTCGTTGTGGATGCATTCCTCTCCTCCAGCCTTGTTTACTTCTAGTTAATCAGACAATATTACCACTCTTATCTCAAATTCAGGTGGCTTTATTCACAGTCCAGTTTCCCAAATTCAGGAGGCATATTTGGGCTGGGGTGGACTTCAGTGATCTCAGCTTCCTTATACAGTTTGCCATAGTGGGCAAAGTCCTTCAATGATCTCAACAGTGTTTAAGGCAATTATGATTTTTAAGTCTCCCATGTGGGTCCAGTGGAGGGTGACAAAGATGATGAAGGGACTGAAGAATCTCTTTTACAAGGAAAGGCTGAGGGAGCTGGGGCGGCTCAGCCTGGAGAAGAGACACTGAGAGGGAACCTCACCCATGTCTGTCAGTGCCTGCAGGGAAGGGACAGAGCATGAACCAGGCTCTGCTTGGGGTGCCCAGCAATGGGACAGGAGGAACGGGCAGGAGCTAATACCCAGTAAGTTCCACCTGAACGTGAGGAAGAACTTTGCTGTGCAGGGACCGAGCACTGGAACAGATTGTCCAGAGAGGGTGTGGAGCCTCTCTCACTGAGGGTATTCCAGATCTGGACACAATCCTGTGCCATGTGCTCTGGGATGGCCCTGACTGACCAGAGAGGTTGGACCAGATGATCCACTGTGGTCCCTTCCAGCCTGACCCATCCTGGGATTCTGTGACCCCACAGCAGTGGGGGCACAGGTTACCTTCCATCCTGGCTGCAGCATCACATGCCCACAGGGAATGAGCACTCCTCAGGTGCTCCTCTGTGCCCACCAGGTTATATGCATACCACATATAGCATAGATATTATTAAAGCATGTGTTTGGAGTGTTGCTGCAACACCATAATGGTGATAGAGATGTTTTCCAGTTTTATGTGGGATTTCTCATAAAGGGATCAGGGAAGTGCATGTTTCCAGAAGTTGTGAAGGGGGTGAGGCAGAGAGGAGATGCCTGGCTATTGGAGCCAAGCTGCAAAGATGCTTGCAGCTTTCAGGAGTTTCTGAGCTTACAGAATCACAGACTGCTTTGGATTGGAAGGGACCCTAAAAATCATCTGCTTTCAACCCCCCTGCCATGGGCAGTGACACCTTCCACTAGAGCAGGTTACTCAGAACCCTGTCCAACCTGGTCTTGGACACTTACAGGGATGGGGCTGCCACAGCTTCTCTGGGAAACCTGTGCCAGGGCCTGCCCACCCGCACAGAGAACATTAAAGTTAACCTCAATAACAGTCTCATACGTGGTGGGATGAGCTCTGCAGCTCTTGTGTTATCCCTGGGTTCTCACAAACCACAGTCTTCTTCTCCTTTCTTTCTCAGTATATCTCTAGTTTCCATCCAACCCAAGCCACCTTCTCCAAAGTGTGTGATATGTCAGCAATTTTGTGACAGCCCACTTCCTGCAGACTGGCTTCTTGATGTAAGGTGTCAGGAAGAAAATCTTCCCTGTGAGGGTGGTGAGGCACTGGCACAGGTTATGCAGAGATGCTGTGGCTGTCCCATCCTTGGAAGAGGGTCCCTCTTTCATATTAAGGAATCCATAGATGAGAGAGATGGGAAGGTGGGAGTGGAGATGGGCATGGCATCTTCATGCCTCACACTGGCTTTTCAGTGACTCATTAATGCTAGTGCTGCTGAGGGACTGAAATAAGTTACACATTACAGATGGAGATGGGTTGTGGGAATGTTTTCCTTGGCTGGGGGAAAATAATGTATTTTTACTAAACTGTGTTTTATGCATTATCTGGTTGAAAGGCAAGAGGAAGGGGTGTCTGTCAAATGAGTAAGTGAATAAACACACTTAGTCCTTTTCCTAATTATTTTGGCTTCAGCAAGCTGCATGACCTCGCCCTCCTCACTCCTCCTATATCAGATGTACATGATAATGCAGAGCGTGTGTTTTTGTTTTGTCCAGCTTGCCCCAGGACAAGAGAGCCGAGCCATGCTGAGGGCCAGGGATGCCGTCCTGCGGCTGTGGCCGTGCTGCCACATGCCCCTGGCACAGATTCCAGCCAGCCAAAGCACATGGCGTTCCCTGCACAGACAGCCCCTGCACCCCGAGTGGGCTGCCCTGGCTGAAAAGCAGCTGAAAGGCAAGAACCCAAAGGATTTGATCTGGCACACCCCAGAGGGGATCGACATCAAGCCGTTGTACTCCAAAAGGGACACCAAGGACCTCCCTGAGGAGCTGCCAGGGGTGAAACCTTTCACCCGGGGGCCCTACCCAACCATGTACACGTACAGACCCTGGACCATCCGACAGTATGCTGGATTCAGCACAGTGGAGGAGAGCAATAAGTTCTACAAGGACAACATTAAAGGTAGGGCAGCTGGTTTGGGGAACAGCATTGCCTTGTGAAGCAATAGGGAGAATTGACTTGGTGAATTACATGGCAAAAGTGATTATCCTGTCTTGTGAGTTTGGGTTTCTGATAGGATCTTCCCAGTGGTGCTGTATTTCTTTATTACTGGGAAATTGGATCATTTCTGGAACTGCCTTTGCTTCATTTTACTATGGAAAAGGAATGTGTTAAGTGCTATTTTTAGTTGTTGCACCTTAGCACAGAGAGAGACATAATTTGGCTTCGTCCCAGGGTCCAACCAGCAGAGATCATGGAGCACTTCACACTTGGTTTGATTGTAGTGGAAAAAAATGTTGAACTATATAACAACTTCTAGTGTATGTGCATTCTGACATTTCGGGTTTCCATCCCATATTCTAAAAGAACTCATAAATACCTGTAAATAGGGTCATTCATGGCCTGTCACTAGGTACAAAATATTGGTATTTCCTTATTTCAGAATGGTTTTCCCAATATTTCTGCAGAGTATTGTCCTTTGCAGGTGTGCCTGTGCATGGCAGGGGTTAGGAACTACATGGTCTTTAAGGTCCCTTTCAACCCAAACCATTCTGTGATTCTGTGATTGTTGAGGAGTTGTTTGGGGATTTTTACATCTTTTAGTACAATGCTTTTTTGTTTCTTTTTCCTGTAGCTGGCCAGCAGGGATTATCTGTTGCTTTTGATTTAGCCACCCACCGTGGTTATGATTCAGACAATCCACGAGTTCGAGGAGACGTTGGAATGGCTGGAGTTGCCATTGATACAGTGGAAGACACCAAAATCCTTTTTGATGGAATTCCCTTGGAGAAAATGTCTGTTTCTATGACAATGAATGGGGCAGTGATTCCCGTGTTGGCAACATTCATTGTGACTGGAGAAGAGCAGGGGGTGCCTCAGGCCAAGCTGACAGGGACAATCCAAAATGACATCTTGAAGGAGTTCATGGTCCGAAATACGTACATTTTCCCCCCAGAGCCATCGATGAGGGTTATTGCTGACATATTCCAGTACACCTCAAAGGTATTCATTGTTTAAGTGTATTTACTTCTGTTCCTAGGTTTACTATTTATGAGGCGCTTTGGAGAACAAAGCAGAGGATTGGAAGATATGTCAAAGTAAAGAATAATGTGGTCATGGAAAGGGCCAGCAGGAGAATTTAAGATCTCAAATCATTTACAACATAAATTTGCAGGTTTTTTTAAGTCAGTCTAAACCCAAGTCATATTAAGGTGAGCCTATGCCTGAAAGGATGGCAGGAAGATTGGAGATAAGGAACATTCAGGTTGTTCTTTGCAAAGAAAGTAAGAAGCCACATAGTTAAGCATTATTTGCAGGAGCAAAGGCATAAGAAATCTTGAACGGCTTCTGCTGCAAAATTAAGCATGAGAAAGTAATGAAAGGACTGAAATCTGGAACTGATGACTGGAAGTTCAGTACTACCAGTTGTTTTCTTAGCTGCATTTTCATTGGAGAGGTGGCACCCAGCCTGTAGTGGAGAACAATACTTACCATGGTGGGTGATTGTTTAGGCACAATGAATAGTGTAAAAAGGAGAAACCTCATTAAGTAAAGATCTGCAAACACCACTTCGTATGGATGGGTTGTATTTGCAGTCTGCAGGAAAAGCAAAGAATGGGCTAGGAATACCTCTACTCTGGAAACAAGCTGAGAGAGCTGGAGTTGTTCAGCCTGGAGCAGAGAAGGCTCCAGGTAGAGCCCTCATTGCAGCCTTTCAGTGCCTAAGGGGGGCTTATAAAAAAGACTGAGGCACATTTTTACAGGCAGATAGTGATAGGACAAGGGGGAACAATTTTAAACTAAAACACGGGAGATTCAGGTTAGGTATTCGGAAGAAATTCTTCCCTGTGGGGGTGGCGACGCCCTGGGATAGTGGAAGGTGTCCCTGCCTATGGCAGGGGGTTGGAACAAGATGTTCTTTAAGGTCCCTTCCAACCCATTCTGCAATTCCATGAATGGTTTATTTGTGGCTGTTGATAAAACAATTATATCATTCTCCCCCTTCTGCTGTAATACCCTGTTGTCTCTTGGTTTTTGCAGTATATGCCAAAATTTAATTCCATTTCCATCAGCGGGTACCACATGCAAGAGGCAGGAGCTGATACCATTCTGGAATTAGCTTATACCATAGCAGATGGCTTGGAGTACTGCAGAACTGGACTTAAAGCTGGCCTCACCATTGATGAATTTGCACCAAGGTGAGCTCAAGAAATTTGCAAGTATAAAGCTCACTTTTGGGAAAACCTCTTTAGAGTTGAATACAAAATTCTCTATTTTTAGGCATACAAGCAATATTGGCAATGCTCCATTGTAGATAGGTTTGATCCTGGTTTTGTTACATGATTTCAGTTGTAGGAAAATATATTTGGTCCAACAGACACTTAGACTACACCTAGGCTAATAAACTGAATAAAGCTCATGCACAAGTATTGTCAAGATCAATTTTAATTTAATTTTAAGCAGAATATTGTATTTTTCTACAGTTACTGCCAGACTGGGCAAGAATCATAGTTTCAGTGGTTTTGTTTATTTACAGATTCCCTAACTATACAGTGAGTTTAAAAAACAAAAAGTGTGGTGCATGTAGCCTGCTGCACGTTCAGACTGTAGGAATCAAATTAATTAACCCATCCCTGATGAGATCTGTGGCAAAATCCAAGTGGATCATGTAGAATAAGGTACAACCTTGTTTCCAGACTTTCAAGTGATGGGGATTCTGTAAGAGTTTCTGGCAAATGGTTTCCATAGTGAATTCACTGTTAAAAAGGTGCATCTTTAGTATGATGCGTTTTACTGGTGTGAATTCTGCATATTTACATTTATAAAAAATAAAAGCTACAAGTAGGCAAAAGTAGATTAACCAGTCTGTTCCCTCATATACTGTCCAGGATTAAACTGGTTTGGATTTTGATTAAAATCCTCAAGAAAAGGATGAAAGCATGCTTGTAATACATAATGTTTTCTCATTATAAGTAGTTTGTGAGTGTAACTACACTAGTAGATGGTATCCAGGAGCATTCCCTGGCACTACAGTGCCAATGTCTGTATCAGTGACTTGTTAGAACACTGCTTCACCAAGAGCTCCCCCAAAACAGTCCCTGGTACAGTTTAGCAGTTCCAGGGACCGTTCTCACTGGCACTTGGCTTGCAGTCACCCTGTTTGGAAACTAAATCAGTTTACTGGCCTAAATGTGTATCATTCTGTAGCAACATGCATCAGTGTCCAGGAACATTGCCGTCATCTGCAACAGTAAATTAATCAGAGACCTTGCTGTAGGATTTCTCCTTTACTGAAACAAAATTATTAGAATGGTTTCATGTTTTATCCTGTCCGTATGCTCTTATTGCAGGCTCTCCTTCTTCTGGGGAATTGGCATGAACTTCTACATGGAAATAGCGAAGCTGAGAGCTGGGAGGAGGCTGTGGGCTCACTTGATTGAAAAAATGTTTAAGCCCAAGGATCCCAAATCTCTTCTTCTGAGAGCTCATTGTCAGACTTCGGGCTGGTCCCTTACTGAGCAGGTTAGAAATGGGACTGTCATCAACTTCCTCACTTAAATATGTTGTCATGGTGTGGATCTAAGCCTGGGCTGCTGGTGTTGCTCACCAAGATGCAGCTTCCTGAAGGAGGACACCTGTCCCACTCTCTCTGACAAATGCACACGTGAGCACTGGATACATCTTTATATTAATTCAGGAATCAGAATGAAGCTCCCTCTTGGATTTGTCCTGTAAGTTATCATTTCAAAATGCAGCTGAGAGAGGAAGTAGAGGCACTTTTTTCCAGGATCAGTGGCTTGAGAATTCATTTGAGGAGCCAAGGAAGTTACTCATGCCCCTGATGATGACTGCTGGAGAGCAAAGTAATGGTTACAACTCATCTGTTCTTTATAAATTGGGTGCACTCTGTTCTTCCTGTTCAGTTACATTACAGCAACAAAATAAATCCCTGGAGTGCATATAGTTTTCCATCTGAGGTCAGAGCTGGGTCCCAGCTCTGTTTCCAAGGCCTGCTTCTCAGTCAAAGTCAGGCAATAGGAATTATTTTGAGGTTGTGATTGCAACCATTATTTGACTTCTGTGCCTTGGTTTTATTCTTGTTTTTGGTCAAAGTAAATGTAATTTTTACTCACAGGACAACACAGTAAAACTAAAACAATGGATTTTTCTGAGCAGTGGCCTTTGTGGGTCCTCCAGTTAAAAGTATCATGTGAGTACAAGAATATTAATAGTACCAAAACTATATCCAGCTGTCTTCAAGTCTCCAGTGTAAATAATTTTCTGCCTGGATCATAATCCTTTTTTTCATGTCTAACCATTGCTGTTATCTTAGTGGAGCTTCTCAGTGCCCAGTGTTTACTGCTATAGGTTTCAGAGGGCTTCCCTTTGGCCTGCCTTTAGATATATATCTACTCATAAATTAGGTTTTACATCCTTCATTATCCAAATCCCATTCTTCTCTAATTCTTTAATGGAATACTTGAACCAGAAATAGACTCCAGTGGTTAGAATTACCATGTCTTTGTAAAATAGTTATATTAATTCCATTTCTTTATGGAAGATAATGTAACTCACAGAGCTCATGGTTCAGTTTCTCTTCTTCAAGGCCACATTGGTGGCTCTTAATTTTTTCGTATACATTCCTCTCACCTAAGCACTTCAAGAATGAGGTAAGCAGTCTTGACCTGTCACTGAATTCCCTTAATAATCCCATTAAACAGAACAGGCTGTTGCAGTGTGTGATTCTTCAGTCCATCTCAGAACAAGGAGACCACCAGAACTCTTCTTTTGACTGTGAGAACACGTATATACAACTCAACCCCCTAGGTGTCTGAGAAGAGCAGATGAAAATTTTAACCTAAAGACTGAGATTATTTTTTGTAATACTCTATTTCTACACCTTTTACTCCAGATTATCCATTTGTTTTGGTTGATATCCCAGTTCTTCCATAGATACATTGCAATTTTATAACACCAGCAAGTTACAGCTGTAATTTCTACCTCTATGTGATGTTGTCATTAATGAAAATGCTTAAGCACATTCAGTTCCCAAACAGTTCTTTACTAGTAACCTGTCTGACACACGTGCTTTTCACTGCTCCAGGAATTCTGGATTCTGAGGATAGAGGACATCAGGGCTACCTGTCCGTCCTCTTCAGCTTGGATTCCTTAAGGCCTTTGAAGCAACATTAAATATAAGTTAGGCTTTGATTTGTTATCATGACAAGTTTACTGGTCTTACTTCATGGATTAATCTCTATGTTAAGACATCGACAAGCGATAAATCAATTTGATGCCTGTTATTGACTGGGGTTTTTCAGCCTTTGTTCTGATCACAGTGCTTCAGTGGGGAGCCTTGTGTGCATTCCCTTGCAGTAGTGTATATGACCTGGCTGCCTCAGCCCCGTGGCAGAACCACTGAGCTCCAGAGCTGTCCTTTCCCTTCCAGGACCCCTTCAACAACGTTATCCGCACCACTATCGAGGCCATGGCTGCAGTGTTTGGGGGAACACAGTCTTTGCACACCAATTCCTTTGATGAAGCCCTGGGTTTGCCCACAGTGAAAAGTGCTCGCATTGCTCGGAACACACAGATCATAATCCAGGAGGAATCAGGAATTCCTAAAGTGGCAGATCCCTGGGGAGGGTCTTACCTCATGGAGTGCCTCACCGATGATGTCTATGAAGCTGCTTTAAAGGTCAGTTTGCAAAACCTTTCCTGGGAAAATTTTAGGGATAGGAGTTTTGACAAGTATATTTTAAGAGACTGTTTGATAAGCTGGTAATTCCTAAACAGTTAATTATTTTACACTTATGCTTCAGTGATTTCTTTGTAAATGAACTTTACAAAATACAGTTTAGAGTACAGGACTGTACAGATAATTCTGAAAAAAATTTGGATGATAGTACAAGTACAAAGCTCATTTTTTTTAGACCTTGATACTACTCAGCTTCTCCATCCTCTTCATTTCTCAGCTTATTGAGGAGATAGAAGAAATGGGTGGAATGGCCAAAGCCGTTGCTGAGGGGATTCCCAAACTTCGTATTGAAGAATGTGCAGCCCGGAGACAAGCCAGGATTGACTCTGGTAGGAGCAGGGAGGTGGAAGGGGGGAAAACTGACCATAGAATACCTTTGGATGAAGGGGTTTTTACACATATTTTTGTCTTTTTTTGTCTTCTTAGTTTAAGAGTAACAGACTGTGAGTGATGAGTGATGATAGTTTTATGTCAGTGAAAACTTCAGAAAAGAGGCAGATTTTTGAAATGTAGAACCAGTGTGAAAATTCTTACTTGCCATATTTAAGATTACTCTAGACAAGGCACTAGGAAGGCCATTTCTAAGGAGTATTTTGAGCCTTCAGTAGTTAATCGATTAATTTCTGATAGGAGCTTTCATCTGTGATTCCTGGGTTTAAAAGCAGGAATGCCACCAGGTGGCGATATGGAATGCAGCTGGCCAAATTCCTGGGTTTGCTGGAGAACTGTTTTTTCCTGAAGACCAGAAAAAGTGCAGTCAGATCATAGGATGATACAGCTCTTTGTGATTTATATGCATGTATATGAATGTGTACACATATAGTATATATATGTACAGATTTTTTTACATGTGCTTATAACTCTATTCCGTTTTTTGTAATCTGCATTTCAGTAGCATTCCAGTAACAGAAAACAGAGATAACTCACACATGAAAAAAGTTAC
This sequence comes from Campylorhamphus procurvoides, assembly GCA_013396655.1. Lineage (NCBI taxonomy): Eukaryota > Metazoa > Chordata > Aves > Passeriformes > Dendrocolaptidae > Campylorhamphus > Campylorhamphus procurvoides. Next base: position 58,676 of record WBMV01006788.1, read on the forward strand.
ATGAACTTCTTTGTTTGGAGAATAAATTTGAAGCAGGTCTTAATTAAGACCGATAAAGAATAATAAGTAAAGTTCTGTGTTTTAACTCCCAAGGTAAAAAGTAAATTCATGTTGCTTCAAAGTGTATATTAATGTTATCAGGCTCTGCAAATAAAAATGATTGATAAGTCCATACTGGCTGAAAGCTAATATACAGTTTTCCATTCCATTTTTATTCACATGGAATATTTTTAGGTAGGAATTTCACTTTATTTGATACATCAGAAAAGTAAATGCAGAGCAGTGCAGGAGAGCAGCGCTTCTGCTTAATTCTGTAAGATTCACTTAGGTAAGCTTAAAAATAGAAAGATGGTCAAGGTATATTAGGGGCTCATTTCTAAATCAATTTGTAAGATAAATATTGTTCTATTTCATATCTTTTTTCTGGCCCAGTATTCACCGACTTGACTGTTCATGCATCTAATCCTCTCTCACCATAAAATACAGAAAATACAGACTTAAATCCTTCCTATAAGAGCAAATTTTACATATTTGAAATGTATATGTCATAAAGCAAAGCACTGCTTTATAATGCTCAAAAACTTCTTGTCTTGTTAATACTGAGTCTTTTCACAGCAGTTTGGAAATGTATTCTGAGTTTCTGGTGTTTCCACTGGAAATAGGGTCTGAAGTGATTGTTGGAGTAAACAAGCATCAGCTGGAGAAAGAGGAGACAGTGGAAGTTCTGGCCATTGATAACACTGCAGTCCGTGCCAAGCAGATTGAGAAGATCAACAAGGTGGGAACAACCTTCTTAAAAGGGAAGCTTCTTGTAATTGCAGAAAGAACTTGAGTAAAGGTGTCTTGCTGATGAAGAATCCCCAGAAACACAGTATCAGAATCCAAACAAAAATGGTTTTGTTACATTCATTTGGTTTTCCTCATTGTATTTCAGATAGTCTCATGAGTATATGTCTAATCTTTAAAAATTGGGAGCTTTACATGTTCTGGAAATAAGATAGAAAACATCTATGCAATGTTTTGCTTTAAAACCTGTAACATTGCTTAATCACTCAGACTGTTTGGTGCAGCTTGTCAAGTGCTATTGAGAAGTAGGATTATGGAACCAGAAATCAACATCCACTTTCATAATCAGTAAAAATGTAGGTAAAACTGGTTTAGAGTTATGTTATGGACTTGTACACATTGTAAGGTCTGAGATGCCTTTTTACTTGTAATCTTGTAATTGAAATACATAGTGTGTATTGACAATTCCATGCCTTCAGGATGAAATCAGACAGTCTTACACACTTGATTTCCCATTTCACTTAGTAGTTTGTCTTATCTCAGTATCTTTCCCCTGCACTGTAGGTGAAGGCCAGCAGAGATAAAGCAGCAGCCCAGCAGTGCCTGGATGCTCTGACAAGATGTGCTGCCACTGGGGAAGGAAACCTGCTGGCTCTTGCAGTGGAAGCAGCACGTGCCAGGTATTGGGAGTGAACAGCCAACAACTGTCTGAAAATCAATGGCTCATTTTCCCCTTTTCACTGTTCTTGGGGGTGGTGTCATCGAGGTTGGTGTCTTGAGATGTTCTGGGGTTTTTCTTCAAAGGTGGAAGTAAAAGTTGGCCGCAGTTTCACACTGTCAAATAGACCATTATTACATTTTCCAGCCTGTTAAGGCAATGTTTTAATTTCTCACAAGGAACAATGCAGATATACAGAATCTCATATGAACTGAGGTTGTTCATACACATTACAACTCATATTCTTACCTGTTTCAGGATGTAACTGGGTTTCTCTGTTCCTTCACGGGTCAAGTGGCTTAAAAAGTGTCTGAGATGTGAAAATGGGTATTCACAATCTTATCATGCTCTGTTGCTTCATCTTTCCCTGCACCACAGATGGGTGTGAAAACATTTTTTGACTGAAGGAGAAATCAGCTTGTTTAGTCAGGCAAAGATGTCACACATGCTCTTGAGTAGTGCAGTGAGGCATCCTCAGAGTCCAGTGAAACAGTTACTTTTTTCACCCAAGGTGCCTTTTAGGCTGTTTTCTTTCCTATTTCAAGGTCAGCATCGGTCTCTAGAATAGATCCTGTCTGTGTTCCCTAATTAACTAAATGCCCCAAAAATGAGCAACCAAATTCACTCCTAATTGAAGTGCTGACCTGTTTTTACTGTGATATCTCAAATTCCTTCACTGAACACTTAACAGCTGTATTTTGAATAAACTTTCTCCCACAGAGAGCTTGTCAGGAATCTCCAACAGCATGTCTACATTGTCTTTGAACCATGAAGTTTACAGCAGTGTTGTGTTGGATTTACAAGGGATTCATATCCTCTGTACCAAAACTGACCAGTTAATTCCCAGTTTTTCTCATTGATGCCCTTATATTTATTAATTGTAAAAGCATTAATGGATTGCAGATCCACTTTGTAAGCTGCAAACACAAAACTTAATTCTGCCCCAAACCTATATATGGGATGTGACCACAGAAAGAAACTGTCGTGGTATCTGACACAGGGGGTCTGAAGGAGGATTGTGAGGTCTGGGAACATTTATGAGACAGAATTTTCAAAATACAAATGAAGGAGAAAATTCCAGAGGTTTGAAATGTGCTTAGCAGTTGGTTGATTAGTTTGGTCTCTATTTCTAAGCATATGTGTTTTATAAGAGTAGTATTTTTATTTCTTTCCTTTGACAAAGTTTGCAGTAAGTTGTATTCTGCACAGTATTTTTAATTTATTTGGGACAGGGGCTGTTGTTTCTGGTATTTGTACAAGGAGACAGCCGAGCCTGGTTTGCTTCTCTCTCTTGTGCTGCACCAGTGAAGTGTGTATTATTTCAAACATCCCCAGTACGTCCAGTAGCAAACAAAACTTGTAACTGGCATGTAAATAAATTTCCCAGATTCTTTTGCATCTCAGTGGATAAAGGAGCTGTGTCAGGAGTAGAGGGGAGGAAGAAACACTAAAATAAAAACGTCAAGGGAAAGGTAAACAAATTCCAGTTAAAATGTTAGGTTTCAGTCTCCTCTGTGTGCTCTTCCTTTTTTGTCACCTCTTGATTTATATTTTGTTTTTTTAATATGAGTCTAAATGCAAGATCCTGCAGTCTGAGCCCCAAAAAATATCCAGTTCAGAAAATCTGATTTAATTTTCTGCAACATTTTGCCATGCCATTGTCCTCATTGCTTTGGCACTTGTAAATCAGTTCTCACATCAGCAATAAAGTTTTTATTAAAATTACTTTTGCATGTTCTGTTAATGAGCGTCAGTTGGGTGTTCAGATTTGCAGCACCAAAAGCAAAAGGAATGTAAATGAATTTGTCCTGCAACAAAGGAAATAGCTGGGCTAGTGCCAGCGGTGTCTGTGTCCTGTTTTCCTTTCAGCCTCCTGATAATATTCCTGCTTTGTGTCTGTGCCTCAGGTGCACCGTGGGAGAAATTACAGATGCCATGAAGAAGGTGTTTGGGGAGCACAAAGCCAGTGACCGAATGGTGAGCGGAGCCTATCGCCAGGAGTTTGGGGAGAGTGATGAAATCCTTCATGCCATCAAGAGGTGAGAATTGCTGCCCAGGGAGCCAGACATTTAATAACTTCACATTTCATCCAGGAGGTACATGTGCTGCTCACTGTGCCCTAAAAAAGCATTTCCCAAACCTCAGTGACATCCCTGGAGCAACACAACAGTCTGCATAAGCACTCTTGTGCCTGTAAGCAAGAAAGTAGAATGACAAGAATTAAGTACAATAAGATAATAGTAAAAACTTAATTGGACTAGTATTTGCTTGCAAACAGAATCCACTGAGGTGATTTTATGATTTGAGGATTTTGTTCAAATAGCCTATGCAGCCATAGGATTAAGAAGCTGAGAAACATTGCCTGAAATCCTGTACACTGGGTTGCTTCCTTTGGAGCCTGTGTAATAGTAATCTATAAAATATTTCCAGCAAGTCATATTACAAAATCTCGTTTTCATCTACCCATAAATTGTTCTTGCAATTTCACTGTTGCTGTTGCTAAAACTGTCAGGCTAAAAATCTGCCAGGATATCCCATACAGCTTCCAGTCTGGGGCTGTTACTTACTCATTTCCCAACGGAGAAAGTATCTGAAAATGATGGTATGTGTGAAAACAGCTGCCTATTTGTGCCTTTTATCAGCTTCTGCCCTCAGGGGTGAAGAGCCTGAATTGCTGTAGTGGGAGGTGATGTAATACAAATCAATGCTCATCAATCCCTGCCCTGTTGGACCCAACACCTTAAAGAATTCCAGCTGTCTGGAAAGGGAATTACTTTATGGCTTCACAGTGGTGATGTTTAGATTGACATGAAAGTAATTGTGCTGGGGAATGCCTTTTTTATTTTAAATATTTAAATTTAGGTATTTATAATTATGCATTCACCATTGTTTTTTTTATTATTTTAAATATTTAAATACAAGTATTTGTAATTATGTTTTTATGTGAAACCAAACTGAAATAATTCCTTGAAAATCAAGGTGTAGTTCCCTTTTTTACAGAGAATCACAGGATCATTTAGGTTGGAAAAGACCTACAGGACCCATCAAGTCCAGCCTTTGAGCAGTCACCACCTGGTTAACTAGACCAGAGCACTGAGTGCCATGTCCAGTCATTTCTTGAACACTTCCAGGGATGGGGACTCCACCACCGTCCTGCCTTTATGTCCAAGGTCATAGGACCAGTTAGTAAACATGGTAACAAAATTGTTTTTGCTGTGTGTTACCTTGGCCAGCCCTTCAGAAGTGTGATTTCACACTGCCCAGCACATACACCAAGCCCAGAGGTGCAGGGGTTCACGTGGTCTTAGCCTTGGCAGGCTTGGAGCACATGCTGCTGTTCTTGTTGGGAAGGAGCCTGTGGGTGCAGAAGTAAGAAAACAAGGATATGGAAACAGAAAACAATACAGAGAAAAGAATTTAGAAGTTATTGTAGAAATTAATTCAGGTACCCACTTCACTCATGTTCTCAGCAGTCCTTAGGCAAGCCTGACTCTTGTACACCCTTCAAGCAGAAGCTTTCCACTCTGCTTCCTCAGACTGTCCTGACTCAGATAGTCTATTGAAGCTGTCCAGTACAATATTAAAAAAAAAACCCAACCAAAAAAACCCTACAAAAAACCCCAAAACAACAACAACAAAAAAACCATACCAAAAAACTCCCCACATTTAAAAAGCCCACAAAAGGTTTTATTTCTGAAAAGGGGTACTCTTAGTGTCCCACTCGCAGACAGATCCTGGTGGTACATGAATAATGAGCAATAAGATGAAAGAATAATATCTGAGGCTCTTCAATACAGGAGAAATATGAACAGTTATTATGCTGTTCATATCCAGAAAAAGAGAGGCAGTGGAACAAGTGCATAGAATGGAGGATGCAGTAATCTTCTCTGGACAGACTTGTGTCCACTGGAATGATGCTGCACAGTGTGATGTCCAGGACCTGTCTCTATAACCTGTGTGCCATGCAAGTACTTTTGAAATAATCAGACATAATTATTCTTAAAACATAAAAATTGTGTTTGAGTTCATTATAATTCAGCTCATTAAACCCCCAGAGAATTCAGTATTTTGTCTGTTAGAAAGCAGAAGAGTAATGGAGTGTTTTTTTTTTTAAAAAAAAGGACATTTTATTATTGAGGCTGGTAAATACAAGAAGTGAATTAGTAATTCTATCACATGAATATTAATGTAGTGGTTTGACAGACTGCATAGCCAGGCCATGGCTTAGAAGATCTTTTTATCTGATGCACAGAAATTACGCTGCGCTTGCAGCCAGTGCTTTTTCAGTGTGTGGAAATAGTTCTAATGACCCTCAGTGGCTTGCACTGATACAATACATGTTTTCCACCAGAGTTAACAAGTTCATGGACCGTGAGGGGCGCAGGCCTCGTATTCTTGTGGCAAAGATGGGGCAGGATGGCCATGACAGAGGGGCCAAAGTCATCGCCACGGGATTCGCGGACATCGGCTTCGACGTGGACATTGGTCCCCTCTTCCAGGTAGGACTGATCGAGTCCAGTGTGTTCCAAACACATCCAGTTTCCCTCTGATGCTGGTGCAGCAGCCAGGCTGGGGCTGTTCCCTGTCACACGTCCTGTCCCCACGCAGACCCCTCGGGAGGTGGCGCAGCAGGCGGTGGATGCCGATGTGCACTGTGTGGGGGTGAGCACACTGGCTGCGGGACACAAGACCCTGGTGCCTGAACTCATCAAGGAGCTGCACACCCTCAGCAGGCCGGACATCCTGGTCATCTGTGGAGGTGTCATCCCACCTCAGGTACGGGGCAGCGCTGTCTCCATCCAGACCCAGAGCCTGGGTTATTTCTGTCTGTGCTGTTTCCTCTATCCTGTAATATCAGAGGGGCTGTGCAGGTACGAGGTGGGCACAGAGCACTGCCAGGTCTCACTGACCTGATTTTCTCTACACCATGTCCTGGGTTAACTTACAGTGTTTGTGGGACAGAATATTAAGCTGTGCTGTGAAAAGATGAACCTCAAAGAGATGTTCTTTATGCTGTGTTGTTTTCCGTCACCAGTACTTTGCATATCACTGGTACAGGCTGGCTGTTGTCCTAAGAGATTTTATGGCTTCCAACCATAAAGTTGGGAAGAGACACAGCCGGTGATTAAGACACCTGGCAAGTCCCATCACCTGTAGCCTGCATATCTCATTCACTCTTCAGCCTCTCACATTCACGTCATCAGGTGTGTGTGGTGTCTCATTCCCTCTGCTTTCTCCTAAACTGTTGAACAGTTTGTTGGATTCCCTTGCAGTCAGATCCGAGCTTCTCTCTTACATTTCTCCTTGCCTCATCCACAGTTTGCCTGGCTATATCAGCTTTAGGGGCTTCCTCTGTCTAGACTGCTTTAGATTGATTTTGCATATAAATCTGTTATTCCCTTTTCCCACATTTCTCCCTTTGTTAACTAGTTAGGAAACCATTCAGGAATCCCAGACTTTTCGACTGAACAAGCAAAACTCATAGTGTTTTTCTAGCAGACAAATTGTGTTCTGTCCAGTACCTCTCAAAGGGGTGCTACTAACCTGTGGTTGACAAAGGTATAGTACATCTTACATAAAAATAAGAGAGAATGCAGAACTGCTTCCCAGGTCTTTTTGATATTTCAGGACAGTCAGAAAATTAGATTAACTTACATTGCAAGAGACCACCGGCAGTAATCTACTCCAAGCCCTTGTTTACAGCAGTATTTTCAAAATTAGAAGTTAGATCAGGTTATTCAGGGTCAAATCCAGTTGCCTTTTGAAAACTTGCCCAGGATTGACATTAGTCTGATTCTAAAGAAATAAAATCTTTCCTATGGGTATTTTTTTATATTTCTTTTATTTCCTAACTACCATACTTTTCCCACCTCCTTGAAGCTGTGCTGCCTTTCTCTGGGACTTATTGCTTTCTCAGGCCCAGCCTATAGGATAGAGCAGACACCAGCTATAAATCAACTAGCAGTTTTCTGTTGCACTGTTAACTAGATCTTACCTTTGGTTTTGAACAGGACTATGACTTCCTGTACGAAGCTGGTGTTACCAACGTGTTTGGTCCAGGCACGCGTATTCCAAAGGCAGCTGTGCAGGTGTTGGATGATATTGAGAGGTGCCTGGAGAAGAGGCAGCAATCCATGTAACACTGGAATGTCACAACACAGCAGCCTTACACCGATTGCCTATGGAATGGGATCATCATGAGGGATGGCCAGCCACAAACTCTGCTTCACTGCCCCCTGGCCTGGTGTTCTGTGCTTTCTAAGAAAGTTGTAAACTCTCTGCTTTGTTCTATTAGAGGATTATTTATATATGTACCCACCAGAAAATTTAATCTCTAGAACTGTGACTTCAGGAAATGAAGGGAATTCACTAAGTGTGTTTGGGTTTTTTTCCAGATATACTGATAAATAAACTAATCATTGCAGCTCTTCGGTTGACCTCTTTTGCATGCAGAGAACTTGTTTTGCATGTTTTTGGCAGTCACTGTAGACCTAGAGGTCTTCAAGCAAAATCACTGAAGTTCAGCAGAGATGTGGTTGAACTCAGCTGCACTTTGATTTGGGAAATGGTGCTGTAGACAGAGTGCACACCTGCTTCTATAGGGGCTACTGCCACATACAGGATTTGGATCTTATTACATCATGAAATTCACAAATTATGGTTTCTCTACCTGTAGGTTTCTAAAGAGAGTTAAACTGTGACTGTCCCGCCCCTGGAAATGTTCAAGGCGAGGCTGCAGGGGGCTTTGGGCACCTGGTCTAGTGGCAGGGAGTTGGAATTAGATGATGTTTCAGGTCCCTTTCTACCCAAACCATTCTGTGATTGTATGAAGTTGTTACTCAAACAGTTTGTGTTTTACAGGGATGAGCAGCAAAACTGTCTCTATTGTGTGGATAAGAACCCAAGACAAAGTTTTGGTGATTTCCCCAGTTGCCCAGCATTACTGGCAAAGTAATGGGGTGGAATCCAAACCTTGGCAGTGTTATCCTTGTGCTTTTAACTTCTGGAATAATGACTTCCCTCAAATACTTAATCTTTGTTCTGAAGTGAGTCATGTTGAATTGTACAGGTGGGAAAATTGACCATTAAGAGAAATTATCTAGTTCTTTAAGTTATTCCTATGCCTTGATAGGCAGAGACTACCTAGAAGCTTTTTCAAAGTAAGGCACTTTTATTTTCCATATATAAGATAAAATCACCTAAAATTCAGAGTTTCTATCAGGGAACTTTAGATTTGCTTCTCGCTGAGTCTGAAAAATAAATTGGAGCCATATTTGATACACAAACACCTGGATTTGCTTCTAAAAATTAAGTACATACACAATAATAAATTGGGCTATTAAAGTGTTGTATTTAAACATGAAGAGTATACAGATCTTTGGGTTTTACAGAGTTTTTTATGCTATAGAGTGGCATATTTTTCATGTTACATACACTTTAAAAGCATTTACAAATGGATGTGGAGCTGTTCTGCTCCTAAGCTTTTCTCAGGGGAAGCTCCCGTTATATTACTTTATTAATGTGGCTGTCCTTGTTCCAGTCACTGACCTGCAATCAGCAGATGGAAATATTTATTTTACTCTTTATTTCAAACATGAAGCAATTGAGCAAGTAAAAACAGAAACTCTGAGGAGGTGGCTATTGAAATACAGTTTCATTTTCCTATCAGGTTATTTTTTAAAGCTGAAAAATACTGATAGTTGACATTTGCCGTGAGAAGTCCCATTTCACACTTGCATAAAGCTCTGCTGCCTCTTTTTCCCATAGATTTTCCTTCAGTTTTCACACACTTCCCTCTCAGTTACTGGTGTTTTCTCCTGCTTCTCACACTCCTCTCCCCTTTTCCTGTTTTCCTGTGCCTTGGGCTCTCAGAGGTGACTGTTTCCCAGAGGATGCTTCACCTCATTTTTGGAGAGAAGGCCCAATGCATGTTCCTTCCATATGGAGCATCTGTGAGTGACAACCCAAGACAACTTAATGTCCTGGAGGCCAACTGAATTTAGGGATTTTTCACAAATATTTACAAATACAGCTACTTTACTGGAGTATTTATGAGAGCTCAAATACTTCCAGTGCAGGATTTCAGGGGATTTCCTTATCCTTTTCTAACCCCCAACTTAGGAATTAATTTGTGCCTTAGTGTATGTTACAGACTCTGCTGTAACAGACATTTTCAGAGCCACAGAAGCCTTTAAGCCTATTTGTAATCCCACATTTGGCCTCTTCCAACCAAAACTGTTCTGTGATTCTGTGTGGTCAGGGAAAGTGAGAGCTGCTGCAGCTACTAACCCATACTTTGACATTTCAAACCCTAAGGATAGTGTGGTTGTACATTTTGTTTAAATTGAATCAGCAAACTGTTCTACACTGCAATCCTATCTGCCCCCAGCCAGTGGGGAGCTTGGGTTCTCAGGAGCATCCATGGAAGCCAGGAGGGCCAGGACTGCACTGCAGGACAACTTACTGCTGGGCAGGCTATCAGGGGGATGCCTTGTGTCACCCTGTACACCTCCAGAGGAAGGGTTGTAAAGCACTGGAACAGGATGCCCAGGGAAGTGATGGAGTCACCATCCCTGGAAATGTTCAAAAAACATGTGGATTGCCACTTGAGGACATGGATTGATGGTGAACATGCTGGTGGTGCTGGGCTGATGGTTTTAAAGGTCTTTTCCAGCCTTAATAATGACAATTCCAAACAAATGCTCCGACAGCTTTTGTGGCAGAAGAGCCGCTATGCCTCATCCAGAAACTGCCTGAGTGCACAGTTCCTTCTGCTGAGAGCTTCCCTCCCTTCCCACTGTGCCATTTGGGATCCACAGAAGGCATTCTTCACTGGCTGCCACATTCCCACCTAACCCCTTCCAACTAAGGCTGCTCGACTCCTTGAACTTGTGTTTGGAGGAGTTGGAGCCACACCTCTGACAGAGCAAGGAACCACAGATCTCTACAAGACAGTCCAAGAGCAGCCACGTTGCCATCTTTCCCTGGCAGGGAATATTTCCTGCTCCCCATATGGTTTTCAGTCTGTATTGCATGAAAGTTACACTCTCAGCTGTATTTATTTGGTAACACTTTGTGTGCACCCTACAGTTTTCTCTGATGGTTTTTTTACTGCTAGAGCCAAGAGCTGGCAGATAGATTGCATTAGAAAAACAGAAGTGTAAGAAAAAAACCCTCACAAAAATAATAAATTCTCCTTTAATTTTAGCTGTTTCCCTGAAAATAAGTTTAGTTTACATGATTTTATGTCTAGTACATAAATCTATTTCCTCTAAAGTGGAAGTTCTTGAAAAAAAATAGATTTGTGTATGTGTAGCCTAAAGCCAATATTTGAGAATTACTTGAAAATACATACTTAAACCTCTGTATTTGGCATGAGATGTGGAGAGACAACGCCATGTGCTGCATCCCTACTTATCCAGGCCCAGAACTGAGCCCAAGCTTGCCCTGTGCTGTGAGCCCAGGGCTGCATTTCAACGAGCTGCAGTGCCCAGGTTCTCCCCTTTGGCCGCCGAGGAGAGACGGATGTTGTCCCTCCCGCTCCACATCATGGACACGGGATTCTCCATGGAGTTGTTGGAGCTGAAGTAATGGACTCGCCAGCCACAGCAGCACTGCAGCTTTTTGATTTCACACCGGAAAGTTCTGCTGAAGATGTAGTAGATGAAAGGGTTGTAGGCCGTGGAGGACTTGGCGAACAGGCAGGGCAGCAGCGTCAGGATGGGCTGCAGGGAGGTGCTGGAGTTGAATATGGACCAGAAGCTGGCGGCGGCGTACGGGGTCCACGAGCTCAGGAACCCCACAGAGATGAGCACGGCCATCTGGAAGGGAACACAGGGCTTCAGTTCACAGCTGGCACCGACAGGGTCTGACACCCCAGCACACGGTGTGTGGGTGAAGCCACAGCTGAACCAGCTGAACTGGCTGAGGCTGTGCTTGCTGTGCTGTGCCATGAGCACTGGGAGCACTGGGCACTGCAGGGAGGCTTTTATCCCCACCCAGCAGATCTACACAGTGTGTTTCTTATGAGGCAGTTGTTGTTTTCATCCCCATCCCTGATCTGCCCTGGGAGGTGCAGCCCAACCAGACTGTACAGCCTGGGAATAGACTGTCCCCCTGTGCTGGGCACTGGTAAGGCTGCACCTCAAATCCTGGGGTCAGTTTTTGGCCCCTCATGACAAGGAAGACATTCAGGTGCTGGAGTGAGTCCAGAGAAGGGCTAGGGAAGGGTCTGGAGCACAAGTCTGATGAGGAGCAGCTTTGGCGGCTCAGCCTGCAGAAAAGGAGGACCTCATCACTCTCTACAACTCCCTGAAAGCCAGGTGGGGGTTGATCTCTCAGGTAAGAAATGACAGGGTAAGAGGAAATGTCCTCAAGTTTCCAGGGGACGTTTAGATTGGGTATTGTTAAAAAAGTGTTCACTAAACTGTTGTGAAGCACTGGAACAGGCTGCCCAGGGAAATGGTGGCAGTACCATCCCTGGAACCATTTAACAAACATGTACATGTGGTGCTTAAGGGTCATGGCTCAAGAGTAGACTTGGCAGTGCTGGGTTAATGGCTGGACTTGATCTTAGAGGTCTTTTCCAACCTTAATGATTTAGTGATTCTATGACGCCTCTAGAAAGCTTGGATGAATTCTGCTTTTCCACAAGAAATGCACAACTGAAGTGTATATTTGAAAAAATGTTACATTAAAGAATCCTGTTTCCATAAAGAATTTCTGTGTAGCTCTCGCTCAGCGTAGCCACTCTGTCAACTAAAAATACCTGGGATGACAGAACAAGATCTCCATCCCAGCTACAACAGGAAAGGACTCAACAGCTATTCCAGCATAATTAGAAATCTATATGTCCATGAAAATCTTTGATGAAACTTCCAAAAGATTTAACAAGCTGTATTGTTAACAGGGTATTAACTTGTGATAAATCATCCTCACCAAGCTGCTGAAATCACAAGGTTTTCAGGAGCTCTGTGCTCCTTTGAGGAGTGAGAGTATGGATGAGACTGGAACCACATCTCCAGCTTTGGTCAGTACCAGACAAAAACAAGGAAGGATCATTGTGAGGGCAAAGGTCATCATTGGGTTTGGACTAGATGACCTTTAAAGGTCCTTTCCAACCCAAACTATCCTATAATTCCATTATTCTATGATCCATGCGTGACCAGAGCCAGCTCTCTGCAACCTCCTGGTTACTGCAGACTCTTCCCATCACTGGGATAACTCACCAGTGTCAGCTTCTTCTCCAGTTTGGCTGCATTAGGGATCCTGTCAATATTCTGGATCTCTTGGTACGCTTTATGAACCTTCCAGGCAATTCCCAAGTAACAGGCAACAATGGTCAGCGCAGGCAGGACTGTGCACAGGAGGAACATGCTCAGGATGAAGGAAAAGCCATTGGAGGAGTTGTGGAACTTGCTCCAGGCTATTGTACAAGAGATGCCAAAGGGCTCAGGGCCATAGTAGCCCCAGCCTACCAAGGGCAGGATGGCCCAGAGCAAGGAGTAGAGCCAGATGAAAACAATCAAGATGAAGACAGTATTCTTGGTGATTTTGTTACCTGCAAGAAAGAGGAAGAGCAAGTACATATGGATCTCACCTCAGCCACGTGGTTTGTGCCATAACTTCTCCTGAAAGAGGATAGTGGCTACAGATACACCTGGGTTGCTGCTACAATTCCCTAAGTTTTGGTCTTCTTGAGAAACAGTGTCCATAGATTGGGTGAGACCTGAACACAGCCCTCAGTACTCATCTAAAGCTTAGTAAATCAGGGAGCTTTACATGATCAAGCTGACCCCAAATGTACTGTGATCCCAGCCCAGGAATGCCGGGAGGATAAACCTTTCTCAAATTCCAGCATGTCTGCTTGGATATAAATGGGAAGAAGAGACAGTCTGGTCCAGCAAAACATTTGGGCTCTCCACTCTCAGGTGGTTTCACTTGGTAAAGCTGAGAAGTGGAAAACCTCACTGTTTAATAAAGAGTTTAATCAGATTCTTCTGGGAACATCAGGATTTGATACTGGACTAAAAGTTGATGCTTATTCTACTGTTACTACCCTGATACTCTTTGCCATATTCCACAAAGTACCTCCCTGAACAATCCAGCCCAAACACAGCACTACGAGGTTACCGGGCAGGTGAAGACTCACTGTTGGATTTGGATGAATTGGTGACAAGGAACCGGATCACAGCCATGGCACAGAGGGTCATCATGCTGCAGACTCCAAACAGGAACCCCATCAGGGCATAGTAAATGCAGGAGGCATCTCCTCCCAGCCAGGCATGGTTCCAGGCGGAGGCGATGGCCAGCGGGTACATGCTGATGGCCATTCCAATGTCTGCCACTGCCAAGTTGACTGTAAGCAGCTCCGGTGACTTCAGGAGAGAAGAGCGTTTCACAGCTGTAGCGAGGACAGCTGAATTCCCAAGGATTGTCAGGATGGCTGAAACAGAGGAATCAGCACATGCAAGGATATCATAGATTAAACACCTGTGAAATCTCTTGAAAGTATGTGAAGTACCTGAGAGGGGCTACAGGAGAGCTGAGGAGGGACTTTTTACAGGGGTATGTAGTGATAGGATAAGGGGAATGGCTTCCAACTGAAAGAGAACAGGTTTGGCTTGGATATTGGGAAGATATTCTTCCCTGTAAGGGTGGGCAGGCCCTGGCACAGGTTGCCCAGAGCTGCTGTGGCTGCCCCATCCCTGGAAGTGTCCAAGGGCTGGTTGGACTAGGCTTGGAGCAACCTGGGATAGTGGAAGGTGTCCCTGCCCATGGCAGGGGGGCTGGAATATTCCCCTTATCCTATCACTGTCTGCCCTTGTAAAAAGTCACTCTCCCTCTTTTAATAAGCCCTCTGTAAGTACTGAAAGGCCGCAGTGAGGTCTGAGAGACTTCTCTAGGCTGAACACCCCCACCTCTCCTAGCCTGTCTCCAGCCCTCAGAGCATCTTTGTGGCTCCCTCTGGACTCACTCCAGCAGGTCCATGTCTTTCTTGTGCTGAGAAAGAATATCCTCACTTACTTGTCCTTCCTGCTGAAGTATTGCAGCTGTCCTGCCTGTCCTTTCTCATCTCTGTGCCCTCCCAACTGGCACCGCAGCACAAGCCTGCTGGGCTCTGAGCTGCCTCAATGGGGTGTGTGCTGGCTCAGGGTCCTTGCTGCTCCCTGAGAATCACCATGTGCAGCAGTTCAGACACCCACACTGTTCTGGTGGTCTCTGAGCACAGTGGGACCATGGGAATTGTTTAGTCAGGGGCAGAAAACAGACCCAGAGCTTGCTTTGCTAAAGGACCTGTCAGACATACATTCAGGTGTGCCATAGGGCTTCAAAGTGACAGCAGTGTCAGAAGTACAAGTACCAAACAATTCATTTTCTCTTTTTTTTTTCAAGTGAACATGGTGCTGGAGAGGCATTTTGACCAAAGGTTTTCCTGAGGTATCCTCTAAAGTCAGACGTGAGAGAGCGAGACAGAAAAAGACTCTCTCATGTTCCCCTGTGGGTGTGGATGCAGGGAGGCTGCATTTGCTCACAGATACCACTTAGCAAGTGCCCACAGGGGAATTAATAGGGGCACATGAAACAAAATGGAATAAATATATTGGCATAAGTACAAATATTGCAGAGATGTTGAGAGGAAGGCTTAAACAAAATGGAGATACAAATCTGAGACCCCACGACCCTCATTCATTCAGTTTCTGACAACACACATTCAATTGGCACCTCTGGATACCCCTGAAGAGCTCCCTGAGCTCTCTAGAGCTGTATGTCTGCACACAGAGGATGGTGCCCACAGTGCTCAGCACGGGGCCACGTGCAGACAGAGAGCAACCTGCAGCTCGGTGGGAAGAGCACTCTCATGAAAAATGACAGCCACACGTGGGGACATGGAATCATGGGATCAGAATCCTTTGGGTTGGAAAAGACCTCTAAGATCATTGAGTCTGACCATTCCCCCAGCACTGCCAAGACCACCACTAACCCATGTCCCCAAGTGCCACATCTACATGTCTTTTAACTCCCTGCAGGGATGGTCATTCCATCACTTCCCTGGGCACTCTGTTCCAATGATTGACAATCCTTCTGGGGAACAAATTTTTCCTAATATCCAAACTAAACCATCCCTGGCACAACTTCAGGCTGTTTCTTCTCATCATGTTACTTGTTACTTAGGAAAATAGATTGACCCCCACCTGGCTACACCCTCCTGTCAGGGAGCTGTAGAGAGCAAGAAGGTCCCCCTTGACCCTCCTTTTCATCCCACATGATTAGTGAGCCTGGTTGCCACACAGGGCTCCTGATCCAATGCTGGAATCTGTGTCTGAAGTTTCAGTACCTAAAAGTTCTTCAGGAGATCTGTAAGAATGTTGCATGGTGGCACAACATCAGCAAGGGGACCTCCAGCCTCCAGCCCTTTGTTGCTGCCCCTTCCCATTACCTTAATTGCATCTATATTTTTACATTTTTGACAGAAGGGAGCTGGCATGCTGACTTGTATTAAAAGAAAAACCCTTGGTTGTTTTGCAGACAGGGATTTTCCTCGCCCTGAGTTGTACTCTGTCAGCACAGCACAGCTGAGTGCAGGGAGGAGCGTGCAGAGCAGGGGGAGATGTGAAATGCCCAAACCCCCTGTACTGAAGCACATCAAAATACAGGCTTGTCTTTCTTGTCTCAACCAGGATTTTCAAGTGAGCTTAAGGGAGGAAGGTACTTGCATCTTGGCAAAATTCAGGTGGAAAGCATGCCCAAATAAATTCCATTCCTCCCCAAATCCACAGCGGTCGAAAACCGATGCCTGTGCACATGCAACAAGCAGGCAAGGAAGAAAACACTTAACTGAAGCCAGATAGATACCCCACTTGCATTTGCAGTCTGCCTGCAGCAGGGCAAACAGGCTGCTACAGAAACCAGAACTGCTATTTGGAAACACTTTGCTGTTCTATAAGAGTTCATACTACAGAGACTCAGCAGAATGACAATCCCCCCACACAGGCCAGACCACAGCAGCTCTCCCCTGATCAGTCCCATGAAATGAGCTGCCTCGACTCAGCTCACATGGCTGAGATGCCAAGGTAAGAGATAAACAACTTATTTTGAATACTTGTGATGCTGCAGAGGTGAATTCATGCTGACAATTCTTCAGCATCAAAACAAAGCTTTGCAAATCTGAGAGTGGAGATTAATCCTGGCATCCCACCAAGTCAAAGGCACTAAGCAAGGGAACCTGTGTGGAAACAGATTCTCTCCCATTTCCCTCCAGCTTCCCCTGTCTGACCATGGCACAGACTGTGCCTATTCCCAAAATCCAGGCAAACGAGCAGGCTGTGAACTCACCTATGACCAGAAGAAAGACCCCAGCTCCATAGTCCACTACAGGGTGGAGTTTGGAAATGTACTGCTCATCCATTGTCCCACGTGGAGGTAGCTGAAGGGTTCAGACCGAAGGTGAAGTGGCCGAAGGAGCGAAGAGGCTCGTCCTCATGGTTTGCCTGCTGCAGGTGTGAGCGGGGTGGTGGGAGCTGTCAGTGCAGGGACCTTCCTGTTCTGTTCTTCTTCCTCCCTCTGCTGTGGCAGGGGAGAAGCCTGGAGAGAGAGGAAGGCTCTGTCCCTGGGGGACAGAGTGAAAGCCAGGCAGAGCCACTGCCAGCAATCCTGCCTGCCTGCCTGGCTGGAAGAGCATCTCCCCACCCACCACTCCTCTCCCATCCCTCTGGCTCCTTGGCTTGTGAAGAAAATTCACAATGCAATTTGAAAAACAATTCAATTTTCAACCATCAGAAGCCCCAGGAAATAAATCCATGCTGAGGGATCAGGCAAGGAGAGGAAGGTTGGGAGTTTTGTTTTCCAGGTTTATGGCTGAATATTGGGAGGTGTTGAGGTGTTAGAGGAAAGCTGTTTGCTGCAGGGGCTCAGCAGGGTCAGTCACACTGCTGAGGGCAGGACTGACAGAGCTGCTCCAGGGCAGAACTACAGGATGCTCAGTCCGCTGTGAACAGCTGCAGAGCACCAGAGGAGAAACAACCTCTGAGGTCACTCCTGTGACACTCTGGTGTTTTGCCCTGGCAAACAGCCACAGCAGGGCCCCATCCCCATGTTTGCCTTTGCCTTAAGATATCTGAGCCTAAAATCATCACAGTCAAAATAATCAAATCATCATAATGAGGAACCTGGTCTAGTGGAAGGTGTCCCTGCCCATGGCAGAGGGTTGGAGCAAGATGAGCTTTAAGGTCCCTTCCACCCCACACTGTTCTATGATAGCAAACTGTAAACTTCACAAGCGCATACAGGCAGCACATGTGCAATCAAAGTGGAATTTAGGTGCTCAAGTGTAGCAGTAACAGCCTAAATTGTGAAAAACTTCGGAATCTGGGAGACTTCAAAAGTCTTGAGTTTCAGCAGGGTTTTGTGTATCTTCAAGCAGAGAGACTCCAGTGCCTCTGTGGTCTCATTCAAAGCCTCACCCAGCTTTTGAATAAAGATACTACCTAACTCATGAAATCAAGCAGCTGCTCATTTATTGTTCAGTGCAGATGTCCTTCACCAAATGTTCCTTCGCAGAAGATATTCAGCTTAATGTAGGTGGTTGTTGAAATGCTCTTAAGCCACAGGTGTATAAGAAAGCATCAATTTAGTCTGGGAATGTAGACTATATACAATATTAATTATATAAGGAATTCCTTCTATAAGAAAAGGCTAAAACAGAGCAGATATGATGCCTCAAAATCATGCCTAATATTGAGAGTTTTAAATAACTTGATCAATTCAGTGTAGTCTGTTCAAGAAAGAGAGGTTACTATTTTATCCCAATTTGGGGAAGAAATGTCTGCTACAGCGGCAAAAGACACGGTAAATCCTGTGACAGAAAGTAGAAGTTTGCTGTATTCTGACAATCCAGGGTAGTGCACACAAACCCATGGTATTGGTGAACTAAACAATGCCAGGTCATCACAAAGATGCTGGACTCTGTTCACCTGTTAAATTCACAGTGAAGTTGCTGGCACCCTTTTGGGCTAGGCCAGCTCACACTGTCCTAAGTCATTCCCAGGTATATGTCAGCTGAAATGAGCCCAGGGGGCAGCCCTGGAGGCAGGAAGGTCATTGGTTTTGACAACAAAGTGATAATGTTTAGTTCCCTGGTACAGATGTTGCCCATGGGATTTGCTCTTACCCTGGGGACAAGCATTTAGGTAAGGAATAGATTCTCAAGGTGCAGCCATTAGGTGAGAAGTTTCAAAGAATTATCAGAGCTCAAATAGAAATTACAATTCCGATAAAATTATTTCTGTTAAAATTCCCTTCTCCTGCTTTCCCACTTGTTGCACTGTCTGTCCTCTCACTGCTGAAACAAGACACTACATTTCTTCAGGCTAGCAAAGAGAAACCAGAGGCAAGATTAAAACATTGTGCTGAGAATTTAGTGACTCCCTGGTGACTCCACTGGCTACATCAAGAGCCTGGTCCTCTGCCAGCTCTTGTGGGCACCTTAGATTACACTGCGTGGCTATTTCATGCTGGTTTAGATGGCATTCTGTTTATTGTGAAACCCTCAGTTTAGCATTCACATGGGTCAGGATTACATCAACAGCTCAGTTACGAAATGGAAGAAAAGAAAATAAATGATTGAAAACAGAGGAGTTGGCTGATCACAAATCCAGTGCATTATTCATGTGTTGTTTAACAATAGCGAGTTGTACTCATCATTAACTTCCTGCACATCAGATCAATCCAGATGATCTATTTACAACTAAAGCACAGTCAAAGTTTATACACCTTGACAGACCCAGATTGGGGTGGCAGGTGTCATATTTCAGAATTGTTCTGTGAAACTTATTTTCAATTTAAGAAAGTATTCTTGAAATGAGGCAGATGGAAGAATAAAGTTGCTACCTACTCATTTCTGAAAGGTTTTGTGAAACTTCAAGCAAAAAATGAACTCACCATTAAACTATATATACATATTTGATGTACCTATATATGTATATATAAAACAGGTTCCCTTTGTTGACATAAAACAGGGTATGAGTTGAGGAATTACTTGATGCTACCAAGTGAGAATGTCCTACAACTTTATTTTTAATTTCCACAGGGAAAAAAAATAATAATATTCTGATTCTGTAGGAACAAGGGAATTGTTCTGAATTGTCAATTTGCCACTATGTAGTGGCTCAATTTGCAGAGATAAAATGCCTCAGTGTTCCTAATTGTTTGGACCAAGAATATTGGGTTGGGTTTGGAGCCATATATCAAAATCATTGATATCTCCTGATATCTGGGAAGGGCTATGACTCAGTGTCCTTACCCGCACAGAATTTATGTCTATCAAAAATAGTCATGTATCATTTAGAAGAGGACATGACTGTTATTCCTGTTTATCTCAGGCTGCTCTGTCCAGATCTTCACTTTGTGAAGACTTTGAGATTTCAGGCCGAGCAAAGTCCTGCAAACAGTCCATGTGGACATCCCTTTCTCTGACAAAAGTCTGCCGTGACACACACTCAAGCTTCTTCATTAACAAATGCCACCTTTTTCAAACTCGTGGGAGGAGATGACTTCATCATATTCTCCAGGAATTCCTACAACTTCCTTCCATCTAAATATTCGTCTATATCTGCAGTTTTACTTTTGGAAGCTCATCTTTTGAGCTGAGACCTCTAGCTGAGTCTCTAGCTTTCACCTCCATTTATGAAAACCAGAACCAGCATTTTAAGTGGTATTCTCAGGGTCCACTCATGAAGTTGTATGCTTTCAACAACCAAATCTTCTTTAAGCTGGTATTTGCAATTTCAAGCATAGTAATTTTTAAATTGTTTTCTTCTGGATATCTGCACTGACTTGCATGTTATTGCCTGAGGGGTTATTTATTTACAAAGTCTAAATTCAGTGGAGAGACACCAACCTCCCAACTTCCCCCAGCAGGAACTGAAGGTAGCTGCTCCCTTGAATAATCCACTTAGGATCAATATATTTTGCTCTTTTGCTAAAACCATTTTTACATATAATAGTTGGCTGTTGATTTTAACCCAGTCCAAGTGAGGACAGATCTCCACCACAGCACGTAGGGACTCACCAGCAAGACCTGAGTTGAGCTGTTATTCCAGAGCAGAAAATGGGCTCCAAACCCAAGACCATCTTGTATGCACAGAACTGAAAGAAAATCCGTGGTGGGCAGTGGAGAGGCAGGCACTGATCTCTTCTGTCACTGACGAGCGACAGGAGCTGAGGGAATGGCATGAAGATGAACCAGGAGAGTTTTATTTTAGATATTAAGAAGAGGTTTTTTGGAACAGGCTCCCAAGGGCAGTGGTCACAGCAATAAGGCTGACAGAGCTCAAGAAGTGTTTGATGATACTCTCAGGCACAGGGTGTGACTCTTGGGAATGGTCCTTGTGCAGGGCTAAGAGTTGGACTCAATGATCCTTGTGGATCCCTTCCAACTCAGCATGGTCTGTGATTCTGTGATTTATTAAACAACATCATCATTTGTTTGTAGCGGGGAACAATTGATACTCATTCTGCCCTGGTGGAAAGGAGAGGACAAGGTGTACAGCTGCCAGCAACCTGGTCAGGTGGAAGATGTCCCTGCCCATGGCAGAGAATTTGGAATGAGATGATCTTTAATGTCCATTCTAACCTAAACCATCATATGAAGTTGCATATGGAGCTGATCTTTTCAACAAGTCTGCCCTCTCAGGGACAATGTTTTAATTTTTTTGAGAAGCAATATGAAAACAGGACAAAGATCAAACACAGCATGAGGTGGGAAGGGAACTATGGTAATGAGATATGAAAAGGTGAATTCAACATGCAAGTGTGAAGCATATTGCAGCTATTTCTTTCAAAGGTGTGAGAAACAGACTGTAATACACTATGAGTGGAAAGGAAATGGCACTAAAGGTGCTAACATAAAATGAAAACTACTGTTATGCAAGGAAAAGAGAAGAATAAAAATATATTGCCCATAGTGAGCACATGGTGGGATTTGACAATGCAAACCTACTCAGATTTAAAGTGGTGACAGGCCTCAGTTTAACAGTTGTATGAACAGCATTAATCCTTTCATTTTCAAGGGTTCGATGACAAAATCATGCCCTGTTGTGCTGGATATTACACAAATAATCCTATGGGGACACTTGCATGCAGTTTGAGTACTTTTGCAGCCATATATTGATATGCAGTTTTTGGCAGCTCCACTGCCTTTTCCTTTACATTTGGTCCTGCAGCCCATTTATTCACCGTTCCTTTGTATCATTCAGATCATGGGAATAACTCATGTAATTCTTAGAATGGATCACCCCAGAACTCTCCTACACAAGAATATTGCATTGCTCTGTCTCATCCATCTGAGCACATCTCTAGGGTGTGCACACCCCTGGGCATGCAGGAGCATGACTGAAGAAAAGATGAACAGGGAAGTGATACATTCCAACCTCTCTACATTCCAAAAAGCCAGATTCAATAGACCGCATCCTTTTAGATTCTATGGTTCTGTGTGACTGTGACATGATGACAACAAAGATTTGACTGACTGTGATCCTGAGCTCCGAAGTGTTCTGGAAGCCTCAAAACAGCAAATAGCACTAGGAGACAAGGGATCACAGTGAGTAGGGTTGGGAGCATGCCCACCCAGACCCTCCAGCAGCACTAGGAGCAGGAAGGCCAGCTCTGCAGGAATCTGCCCAGCTTCAGGACTAGTTCCAGCTCTGCTCCTTTGTCTCTTTTTCCTATGACCTAGAACTGATTTGGACTCTTTCCTCTATTGAATGACAGAACTCAATCCTGTCTCCTTTGTTTGGAAATCCAGAACCATGCTGAGAGGGAGCATCCCTTCAACAGCACAGGGGGAATTGATCCTTCTCTTTGCTCCTTAACTTTGGTAGCAGGACTAGGATCTGGCAGAATTGAGACAGGACAAGGCAGACTGTGATGGTGGTGGCCATAAAGGGGAATTTTGGCATAGAGGGTCATGTGGAATGGCAAACACTGGAAGGCCCTGGGGGACATTGGCATGAGGACAGTGAAATTCAACCAGTGTTGCCTCTAAAAGAGTTCACTGATTGCAGTCCTGCTGCTGTTGGGGTTGCACACTTCGTGGAAGGAGGAAAAGGGGGATTTGTTTTGAGAGAACATTGTTATTTATTGAAAGGTAGTCAGAGGAAAGGTTCCCAGAGTGGGAGATGAGAGATCAGGGTATTTATACTACTTTTGGTGACAGAGCTGATTATATACTGTTAATCTTTACCCAAATGGTGTAACCTAGTTATGTTGACACTATGGAGTCTCTGAACACTGTTTGGGTTCACCCACCTCTATTCCCTGTTCCAGTTTCTTCAAAAAAGGCAGGGATACAGCAGCCCAGGGATGTGATTCCAGAGCAAGCATGGCTGTGTATCCCACACAGACAGACAGACAGACAGCAGGGCAGGGTTCGTGGGTGCAGTCCTACAGCACTGCAGATGAACTCGATGGCACTGCCCTGGCCCTGCTCATGCCTACTGTGTGCCACTCAGCAAGGCACTTCCTTCCTCCTGCTGCCCCTGATTTACCCACTGAGACTGCACATTTGTCAAGGCCTGCCCGATATCCTGCTGTTCCTGCCCAGTGCCTGGTAACAATGCAGCACCATTACTGGCCTGTGCCTCTCAGCACCATTGTCATACAACAATAGTTTGATGAAAGAGGCCAATTTTCTTTCATATTAGAATTTGGCTAATTTTGCTCTTACTAATTTCTAAATGGACCCACACTGGGAATTCAGAAATGCCAGGATTACAATTCATTCTTTAGAGAAAAGAAAAATTGCTGAGAGACTGAATCCTGCAAAAATATAGTGGTAGGTTAAGAGTGGAAATTCATGGAGACGCTTCTCTTGGATGGAAAAGAACAGGTTTCCTTGTTCAACCTGGAACACAATGTTTAATGGAGCAAGAAGACAGAAAGATTGGGAAACAAAAGCAGAACAGAGACTTGATAATAACAAACCTCTTATTGGGTAGAATGGGGAAGACAAAACTTGTGCTCTACAATGAGCTGTGGTGGCATCAACAGCCCTTTTATGATGACCCTGTTAAGGACAGCACTCAACAAAGCTGCCTGCTCTGAAACTAATGCAGCAACACACTGCTAAGGCAACTTCCCTGGATTGTAACTTCCAGTGAAAGACATTGCCTGGAGCGCAAGGGTCCTGAGCAGCAGGGAGGGCACCAGAAGCCTCACGTCAAGACCCTCTGTTGCTTTTCAGGTCTTTATCCAATTTTCAAAATCATGCTCATGTCTCTTTTTCAGGCTTCAGAGTATAATTTTATGCGTGAGAGAAGCCACAGCTATTCTATCTTGACTTCCTTTCTGAGGCCTTTTGACCCTTGGAGTCACGGAGTGGTTAATTCCCCCTATACAGAACTGTCAGGCTTCAAGAAGGCTGCAAATCTGGCACAGAGTGTGAGGGAAAGAGAAACTACTTTCTTAATATTGTTATATGTTAGTCACCAGTATTTTATTTGCTTGAGTTTTCTAGATTAACTGAGCTGCAGAAACATGTTGCTTTCGGAGAGCATCTCCTACACTTTTGGAGGTGCTTTAGGATTTACTTTCTGGCACTTCACTCCTTTGCAGTGGTGTGAAATGCCCTTTGCAGGGATATAAGAGATTGTCAAAGTTTCAAAAACATAATCTCACTGATTTACAGCCAGGTTCTCTGCTCAGTGCTCCTGATACTTGACAAGAAACAAAAGTGGGATCAGGGGGCAAGTTAAATATTTAGTGGATATTCCCTGTATTTGCACAGAGAAACTTTCAGCTACTTCCCCATGTTTAAACAGTGCCCAGCTATGTTTTGCTAATTTTGAGTACTCTGCTTACCTTCCACGGGTCACTTTACAGTGAAAAACTAGTAAGATGAGAAAGGGCCTCAAAAAAACCACCACTGTGACCTCCCTACCTCAGGTGGGCATGACAGCAATTCCTCTGCTACTCAAGGATTCTGTGCATCAAAAAAGGATTGTCTGGCTTTTAAGGCACTGGTTCAGATTACTCTGTAATAGACCATGCTCAAAACCAGCAGCTGTGAATACTTTCTGCACTTAATTTCACAGAAAAAACAGAGATAAACCTACCCTCAGAAAAAAACCCAAGTCTTGTGACAAGGGCCCTGAGGCAAGCTGGGTTCCCATCCTTGCTTTGCCACAGTCTTCCTGTCTGCTTTTTGGCCAGTAGTTAAATATTTCTCTGCCTTAATGTCCCAGGATTAAAGTATGCCTGCAAATAAAAACTTTCTTCTTTACATCCTTTAAATCACAGTTATACTTTCTGAGAAATGTAGAATGGTTTGGGTTGGAAAGGACCTTAAAGATGATCTAGTTCCAACCTGTTGCTAAAAGCAGGGACACCTTCCACTATCCCAGGTTGCTCCAAACCCTGTCCAACCTGGCCTGGGACACTTCTAGGGATGGGGCAGCCACAGCTTCTCTGGGCAACCTTTGCCAGAGCCTCACCACCCTCACAGGAAAGAATTTCTTCCTAATATGTACACTTTGTCTGTTTGAAGCCATTGCTCCCTGTCCTGCCACTACATACCCATGTAGCGAAATCACTTTTTGGTTCTTGTAAGCTGCCTTCAGGCACTGGAAGGGGCTCTCAGGTCTCCCTGAAGCCTTCTCTTCTCCAGGCTGAACACCTCCAACTCTCCCTGTCTATCTCTACAGGAGAGGTGTTCCAACCCTCAGAACATCTTTGTGGCCTCCTCTGAACTCACTCCAAAAAGTCAGCATCTTTCTTGTGTTGGGGGCCCCAGAGCTGGACACAGCACTCCAGGTGGGATATCACAAGAGAAAGGTAGAAAGGGAGAATCACCTCCCTGGACCTGCTGCCCAGGCTGTTTTTGATGCAGCCCAGGACACAGTCAGCTTTTTGGGCTGCAAGTGCAAGAAATGACCAGTCATTGCCAAGTCATGTCCAGCTTTTCATTCCCCAGCATCCCCAATTCTTTCCTGACAGGGATGCTCTCAATCCATTCTCCACCCAGGCTGTGTTGACACCACAAGGTTCACACAGACCCCCCTCTCCAGCCTGTCCAGGTCCCTTGGGATGGCCTCCCATCCTTCTCTGGCATGTTGACCTCACCACACAGCTGGTGTCCAAGTTCTGGCTGTGCACAACACATTCCCTCATGGCTGCACAGGACCCAAAGGATCCCACCTGTGTGCCAGGGACCATTCCTGCTGTGCTCGGAGGGAAGCAGGTTCAGGCCTGTGGATCTGAGCTGTGCCACCCCACCTGCCCTGCTGCTCAGAGCACAGGTGATGGCTTGCTCTGCTCACATCAACACAGAGCTTGGGGGAAAAGGGGCTTGGTGTTGGGGGCTTGTTGAACTCACATCAGGACATGGAGACAAAGGGCACACTTTGACTTATTTGGAAGGGGAGGTGTTTGTCACTTGGAGGATCCCTCCCCAGGAGCATTTTCTATTCAGTCTGTGTTGCAAAGATGTTTGTTTGTTTGTTACTCCATGTCCTCATCAAGAGAGAATCTCTGTGTTCATTCAGAAGGGAAGATTCGAGGCCATCTTTATCCATGGTGCTTATTCAGAAAAACTCTGACAGCATGAATACAACAGGCACAAAACCCATGAGGTAAATAAAGAACCATAATTATAACCCTTTTTCACTCACCATTTCTGTGATACTGACTTGTGACCACTTTAATACATGGAGTTGACAGGGTAATATCAAACTATTTTCACTTGTAACTGAATATATTAAAATATTTGTCTGTCACATCTACTGAAATGTTTTTTATAACCAGAACATTTGAAAAAAACTTATTTATTGACTTGTAACTGAATATATTAAAATCTACCAGACATACTTAAATAGATTTCATAGCCCTAACATTAGCACAGAATTTATTTCAGCTAAATAAAACCATTTAAAAGTTTCAGATCTAGTTGAAACTGGTCAACCAGACTTCTCCTGAAGTCAGTGGTGAAGGATCATTGGAGTGAAAGGCATTCTTGGTGGACAAATATGCACCATATCTGGATGAGATCAGTTGTTATTTGCAAGTGTCTATTGACATTAAATTATTTAATAATAATAATAATAATCGTTGCTATTATTCATTGTGAGGGTGGCAAGGCATTGGAACAGTTGCCCATTTAAAAAAAAATGTATTTTAGCTGTGTAAGTTTAATATTTTTTTCCAGAGGCTTTTAACTACCAATTTCTTCCTGTAGAAACATTATTAAGGCAATGATGTTATTACCATTTGACTGATTCTGGTTTGACTGTGAAAGTCTACTTGCACTGACCTGGACAACACAGGGAACATCAACTTGTCACTTTTTTGATGCAGAAAATTGTTGGTACCTGTAAGGCTCTTCCAGTAAGGTAGTAGCATGACCTCTGCAGCATTCTCTGGATTCTAAAAGAATAATCTTCCCCAGACACTGAAAAGGATGTTTGGAGCAGTGGAGTGAGTAAAAGTACTGCAAAAGCACCCAAAATACCACAAAAAATAAGACAAATCCTTAAATCCTACTATTTTCTCTCCAAAGTCTTCACTTGCTCCAAAAGCTTTAATATTCTTTCAAGCTAATTAATTGTTAATTAATGAAGTTTCAAGCTTCAGTTCAATAATGAATTTCCTCTTAATAATTTTCCTTTCTAAAAGCACCATCTCTGCCTGTCTGACAAAGAGAAAGAACATGTAGTTTTATCACAATTTTTTTGTCTGCCTTGTATTCTTACCAAAGGTACTTTCAGTCCCCTCATCAACAGAGGTGATTTGTTTAATCCACCAGACTTGCTACTGAAATGTAGGCTTTTAGATGGTCAAAGGCTACAAGGACAGAGGCTATATGTCAGGGAATGGGGATTGCATGAGGGACCTGTTCTTTGTAAACCCCAGACCACTGGCAGCCTTGGAGTAGATGGACAAAGAGATTAAGTGTGAATTGCTGTGATAATGAAGATTATGGGCTAAATCACTGAAGTCAGAGGATACTCAGCTCCTAAGGGAAGGAATATGCTGTTAGTACAGGACAGCACATGCACAGCCTTTATGATGCAGTGAGCCCATATATGAGTCTGTGACTCACTTTGTTCTGCCAGCTCTGCTGTGAGAGTGCTGACCTTTGGCAAATCATTAATAATAAAAACAAGAAGCATGATGTTATCTTAAATTGTGGCACTCAGCTGCTAAATTAATGTATGCTGACACCCTGGGGTTTGCAAAACCAGTGGAAAGATTCCCGTTGACCTCAGTGGGCTGTGAATCATTCTCAAGTGGAAATAGAGCTCCAGTTCCAGTGGCTGGTCTCATCCCCATGCAGATTAGTCCTGGGGCAGATCCCATATCAGCCATGATGTTTGCTGAGTGATAAAGCTATTTGGTGCTGATAAAGCCAAATATACCCTCATTTCACCCTGAAGAAGGGGATGGGATCAGTTCACCTGATCCCCTTAGACATCTACATTTAAGTTAAACCCCCTCTGGTACTCAATGGAGAGAAGTTGGCATTTCAGCTGAAACTCATCACTCCAAAATGGACATCTAAAATAGGCCAGATGACTCACACACTAAATTCTTGTTTCTTCCCATTGACAATAAAGGGAGCCTGAGGTAATTTTCTCAGATTCAAATATGTGGTCAGAAGAATATCACTCCAAGTATCTTCATTAGTCTAGCTTCTAAAATGTTGTCTTTTATAGATGATTATTAAATCAAACAGCCCAATCAACAAAAGATCCTAAAGGAGACAGCTTCAGGTAAACCCAGTTGCCTTTGAGTTGTTCTGCATGAACTACAGAGCTTTGCCTCAGTAGGATTTTATATTAAAAACTTAAAAATATTCCAGTGGCAAGATAGCTTTTCATGTACTCTGTTCTGGTTACATGTTCTGGATCTAAGGTTTAAAATGGTCTCAGGCATATTCCAGAGATAATAAATGGAGAGGAGGCTTCAAATTATTGACACTAATTAGTTCTCAGAAAGCTCTCATCCCACTGGTGAACAGTACATGGGGAAAGTCAGCACCAAATTCAAACCTAAATGGATATGTCTACAAGAGAGTCCAGGCTCCCATTATGCTCAGTGGAGGAGTCAATACAGTCAACAGAGACTGGAAATCACTTGCCTAAATATAGGTATCTAATTTAGGGTGACTTGAACTACAGTCTAAGGTCTGTTGGCTGTAGAAAATCCCTCTCCAAATCAGGAATTTGGGCACCACACCAGCTCCAGTGTAGTCATGACACAAAGAAGCCACCTAAAACGAGGTAATTCCTTTTGAATCTCATCAATTGGAAACTGCCCACTTGGTTGCCCGGTAATAACATCCTTACCTGCTCCATATCCTGATAGGATACAGTAGGATGAGATGTGCCATGTCCTGGACCACTAGAACTGTTATGTCACAAGTTAATCATAGAATCACAGAATCCTTTAGGTTGGAAAATACCTCTGAGATCATTGAATGCAATCATTAACCCAGCACTGCCAAGCCCACCACTCAACCATGTCCCCAGATGCCACATTTACACATCTTTTAAATCCTTCCAGGGATGGTGACTCCACCACTGCCCTGGGCAGCCTGTTCCAATAATTGATAACCCATTTAATAAAGAAATTTCCCCTAATATCCATACTAAACCTCCTCTGGTACAACTTGAGGCCATTTCTTCTTGTCCTGCAACTTGTTAATTGGAAAAAGAGGCCGACCCCCACCTGGCTCCCCCCTCCTGTCAGGGAGTTGTAGAGAGCAAGATGGTCCCCCCTGAGCCTCCTTTTCTCCAGGCTGAGCCCCTCCAGCTCTTTCAGCTGCTCCTCATCAGAATTGTGCTCCAGATCCATTCCCAGCTCCTTTGCCCTTCTTTGGACTCACTCCACCACCTCATATTAAGATTAAAAACCAAACAATCAAACAAACAACGAAATAAGCTTTGAACTGATAATTTCATTTTGAAGTGAAATTTCTCTGTATATATTTATTCTTTGTTTAAAGCACCACTTTTCTAAATGGGCAGAAAAGCTTTCATACTTGTGGGTTTGCTCCTATTGAGAATGAAAATATTCTGTGAAACTTTGCCTTTTACCATGAAATGGAAATGCTGAGTTTCAGGCTGCTCAAGTAAATTCAGTAAAGTCCCATAAAGATGAACTGTGCAACATCTTTAGCACAACCAAACTCATAAACTGGCTCCACAAGAGGACATGTAAGTACAACTGCCAGTCTCTGTTGTGTCAGTCTGGTCCCCTTCCACCAGATGTTTCTTGGATGATAGTCCAGACAAACCCACATAAAGCTCCTCATGAAATTACCCCAAACATAATAGAGCCCTTGCATATTTGAAAAGCTCTATTCAGAAACACAGCTTCTAACTTGGCACTTACCCTCAAAATATTCCTCACTGTCAGCAGCTATTAAAAACAAGAATAACAATGGCTATTTCTATAATAGCTCTATTTTGAAATCTCAGTGCACTTTGCGACCTTAACAGATTTATCTGAGATGTACAGACTTACATGAACCATTAGGGAATGCAGTTCTGTTTGGGGCTAGAACTGGACTTCTTGAAAATTATACAGAGAAATACAGATAAGCATAAAGATTTATGAAAGCAGGGACACCTTCCACTACACCAGGTTTCTCAAAACCCCGTCCAACCTGCCCTTGGATGCTTCTAGGGATGGGGCAGCCACAGCTTCTCTGGGCAACCTGTGCCAGGGCCTCACCACGCTCACTGTAAAAATCTAGACATAAAGCCTTTTGATTGCTAAGTCACTCTAGTTATTATCCTACTCTAATGTGCAGTCCATACCATTTGGTGAATTCCTCCATCACTTCCAGTGTGCTGTGTAATTGTCACTTTTGCAAGGCAAAGTGATGAAAAGAAAGAGTATTTTGTCCTTGCATTAATTAATTTGAAGCCAGACTTGGTACTCTGCAACATGCAGAGGAAAATCAATTCTGGAGAGAACTTTTGTATCACACAAAGTCCCACTTGTGTTTTTCTCATTATTAAAAATATAACCTAAATTATTTTAGGATGGAATAATCTAAGATGGAAGGAAAATATGAAAATAAGCTAGGAGGGACATGACCTGTTTAGCCAGGGGAAAGACTGCAAACATGAAAGGCTTTGGCTACTCCTTTCCCATAATTTTTCATCATTTTCAATCTTGTCAGCATGAATAATATGATTGATTTTTGCTATGATTGCAGAATACAAAACAAAGTTGAAAAACAATTGAAAAACCATTTATCTATTTTGTTTTCAATTGAAACACTCCTCCAAAATGCAGATGAGTAACATAGCTGACTAAAATTCCATAGAACATATCTGATCAGAGTATAGTCCCGGTTTTGGGGGGATTTTGTAAGAAATATTTTTAAACCAAAAAAAAATTGCTTACATGTTGTATCAATCCTGTTTCTAGATGATGTCACTAGTGCTAGAGGTTTTCACTTAATTTAGTAAGGAAACAAATCTTCTCTCGTCATTCCTTGTGTTTGTTTCTCTGGGAAATTATCCCTGGCTCATGCTGACTCCTAAACTGCACCTGGAAATTGCTTAGGAGAGTTTTAGCTTGCCTGGATCCAAGCCAGAGTAACCTGGTCTAGTGGAAGGCGTCCCTGCCCATGGCAGGGGGGTTGAAATGAGATGTTCTTTAAGGTCCCTTCCAACCCAAACCATTCTGTGATTCTATGATTTCATGATTCTGTGATAAGTCAGGCCAGTACTTTGTTGATTATAGATGGATTGAGTTCTCCTGCCTTGTGCAGGTGTCTGCCACTGTTTAATTTGTTGGTGTAGCCTGGCAGAGACAGAGAGATTGATGAATAATAACCAAATGGTCACTGGGATCTAGCCACTCAGTTTTGGAGGGTAGGAGAAATTCACCACAGGGCATGACCAGATCATTGTTCCAAATACTCTATGATATGGGGGATATCCTCACAGGGCTAGCCAAGATGCCACCATAATATTTCACAGAATATTTGGAGTTGGAAGGGACCCATAAGGATCAAGTCCAACTCTTAAGTGACTGAACCCACAGCCTTGGTGTTATCAGCATCATGGTCTAACCAACTGAGCTAATCTCAGGGTCATTAGGATACCTCCTCCTTCAGGACCAGCAGCAGCAGATCCATCAGGGCAGCCAAGGGGTTCTCAGCCAGCCCAAGGCACCCAGCTGTGTGCAGGTAATTGAGCTGAACTTCCTGTCTTAATCATAACCTGAACTCCACCAACACAGCCAGTTGCTTCCTGTCTCTACCACGTGTTTCAGTCTTACACACTCCACTTCACACAGATGGTAAATCATTCAATTCCTGACACTAAGCAAATACTTTCCTTCAGCTGTGGGTTACCCAGCAACTGACAACTGGGCAGCAATACACTTATTTTTATGATTAACCTTGTCAATCCACAGGCACTTACTTTCACAAACAGCTGACCTTTTCCTACAATATTATTCTTGACAAGCGATGGCTCATTACTCTCTGTTACTGGCAGTATTTTAATGTTCAGTTTTCAAATTATTAAAGGTGGAGGCATCAACACCCTATATTAAGAATTCTTCACACTTTCCACAATAAAGTCTTGCTATGCTAGAACTTTCAAGCTGAAATTTTCTTTGCCACATCAGTTTCACACTGATATTTTTTCAGAAAGGTTCAATTAAAAAAACCCAGTAATTTCTAAGACTAATGTTAAGAAATACTTTGTGTATGTCAAATAAAAGAAAAAATACAATTGGACATACACTGCTGCTGAAAAGCTTTAGCATTTCTGTCCTTTGAAGCAGTAACTGGAAATCAAGTCATAGAATTAACCTGGGAACAGCATTGTGTCTTTGGCTGCTTTCATTATGTTCTTCCAGATGTGACACAACACTGAGACCCTGGAAAAATCAGTTTACAGATGCTCAGGAGAGCTTAATTTGAAATCTGTATTGTCCATTGCGTTGCCACAGCTTCTTTTCCCACAATCCCTTTGATCATTTAGCACATCCACTCCAGGGTCACTGCTGCTGAGCAAGGCTTTTCCCTGTAGAGATTTCTCCAAGAAGGTGAAGGTCACCAAAGCGTTGTCCAGTGATATGGAGAGCAGAGGAATTGCTGGAGCCACTTGCAAAGAAAGGGGCAAACTCAGCCAAATGAAGATTTATGAAAAATGAGAATAAGAATGGGAGCAAAATTATTTAGAAGAGGAGGAACAGGGAAAGAGAACAGAAAGAAAGATGAGAATCTGGAGAATGCGAAAAAAACCCTGGCAGGTAGGAAAAAGGGACCAAGAACTGTAAAAGAATAGAAATAAGAACAGAGGGAAGAGCAGAGTCTGCAATATTTCTTGCAAAATGTGAACCAGAGATGAGGGGAAGTGATTGGCTTGTGCATTTTAGAATTTATCTAAGACACAGGATCTCCACGACTCACTCTCTTCTAGGAAAACAGCTGTGACCAGGACTGCCTGACAGAAATATTTGGTATAATTTCTTGTTCCTCTCTCAAACTAAAAAAACCCCATAATTCAGAATTTTTGGCTAATGGTTCAGATCAGTGTGGCTTTATAAAAAGCAGTCCTTTTTCATTCAGAAGTTCTCTATTCTTGCTGGCAGAGATTGTCTGTCTTTCATATCAGAATCCCATGAGAGAACTGCCCCATCCCTGGAAGTGTTGAAGGCCAGTTTGGATGGGGCTTGGAGCTACGTGGCATTGTCCCTGTCTATGGCAAGGGGTTTGAAATCAATGACCTTTAAAAAGGTTCCTTCCATCTTGAACTGTTCCATGATTCTACAAAAGGAAAAAGAGCAAATTCAGTAGAATGGAATACGGTCAATTTACCAGATAAAATGTTCTGTTATTTCTTGGTTTGTCTGAGTTTTACTTTGGATATATTTGTCTCCTGATTTAGGGAAATGCTGTGTATGTCAATAAATCAAACTGTTTCAAATACTGAGAGCTGAAAATGCATAAGAGCACTCTCTATTCTCTTAAAGCAACATGAAGACATTGAAACACTTTGCAAACAGGAGGGATTTTTGCAAACCTGCAGAAAAACACAGGAAGAGAAATCAAACTTCCTGGTTCCTGTGCCCTAACCATAAGACTGCTTTTCTTCCCTAGCCTTACAGTTTCAACAAGTTCAAGGTGAACTTAGTGATGAGGAGTTGTGCTTGGAGCAGAAAGTATTGGAAAGCAGAGTGTGCTGGGACTTGGTGTGACTCTCTCAATCCCCAGCAGCACCTCTGAGTGCGCAGTTGGTGTTAGAAGGCTCTGTCCCTAAGTGATGCTCAGCTCTTTGTCCTCACTGATGGGTTTTCTCCTCTTCCCTCCAGAACACACTTTAGTGGAGCTGTTTGCAAGAAAAAAGGTCAATGACTGTGTCAAAAAGAGAAAAACAACAACACAGCAGGTTTTACAGTAAAAGGAGCCATTTAGTTAGTAAGTCTTGGCTTGTTACTGAGACATACTGGCTTTTAAAAAGCTCTCAGAGGCTGTACTTCTTCACAGTCCTAATACAGCTGAAACTGTGCTGGCCAGCCCTTCTGGAGGTATTTTCCTCTTTACATTAGCTGATGAATTAATGACTTCATTTCCAACTTATCCAGCCTTTTTTCTATGCTTTACCAGCTGGATTTGTATTCATCTACCACTTCTGCTCTTACTACCAGACCTTAACTGTTCTTACATTATTTTCCCAGGACACTCCCTGGTCTAAAAGTGACATTATGTTTTACCCCTGGACTTTAAGACTTTTTGCTCAACTAAGATATTTCCAGGTTCATTTTTTGTTACATGCCCTGACTGGCAAACTGAAAGATATTGACATAAGATCTTATGAAATTACTGTCAAAAGGCCTTCCAACCTACAGCGTCAGATGCATGAGGATAAAAAACACTGCTCTAGCAGATCTCTAAGGTGACTGCACTCTCAAGTTACATGTTTTTAGGTCAATACCTTATCATAGTTGAGGTAAATCTGTGCCACCATTCTGGCCAAAAAGATGTCAAAAATCCACACTTCAGATAATTACATTTTATTGGGGTTGCTTCATTTTCCTGTAGTGTCCAATATTTCACAGAATCGCAGAATGGTTTGGGTTGGAAGGGACCTTAAAGATCATTGTATTCCAACCCCCTGCCATGGGCAGGGACACCTTCCACTATCCCAGGTTGCTCGGAGCAACATCCAACCTGGCCTTGAGCACTTCCAGGGCATTCACAAGGTCTCTGGGCAACCTGTGCCAGGGCCTGCCACCCTCACAGGGACGAATTTCTTCCTAATACCCAATTCTAGATCTACCGTCCTTCAGCTTAAAGCCATTCCCCCTTGTCCTATTCCTTACAAGATTCTTTCCCAAACTCTTTTTTCATGCTGCAGTGTGGCCCCAAGCACTCTTGCAGACACATTCTGATCACTCCAATTCAAGCTGAATTTGCATAAGGTATTTTTGCATAAGGAACTTTAAAAGCAGCTGCAACCTCCCCACTCTCACTTTTCTTAGACCAGATTTATTCCTTAGCCATGGCATGATCAGTTTATTCATTCGATGATGGCATCATGACGAACTAGGGTCAGAGTCATAGTTTGTCCCTTTAAGAAAAATAGAAGAAATACTCATTTTCAAGGGAAAAGGCTTAATATTTACAGCTTTGTAAAGTTTGCACAGTTTTGCAGGTTTCCTAATGAAAGAGCTATTTTTCAAAGAAAATTCTTTTAAAGTTAATGCTTTAAAAAAAATGAAAGAATGGAAACAGATATTCATGTCCTTTCTGTGAGACTATGTGAACAACTAAAATGATCTGAGGGTGTTTATTCTGGAGGAGACTCAGGGGAGACCTTCTCACTCTCTACAACAGCCTGACAGGTGGTTGTAGACTGGTGGGGGTCCAGTCTCTTCTCCCAAGTAGCAAAGTATGGGACAAGAGGAAACAGCCTCAGAGGCAATTTAGATTGGATATTAGTAAATATTCCTTCACAGAAAGGGTTGTGAAACATTGGAACAGACTGCGCAGGGAAATGATGGAGTCACCATCCCTGAATGGTTGAAAGCCATGTAGATGTGTTGCTCAGAGACATGGTTTAGTGTTGGGCCTGACAGTATTATGTTAGTGACTGAACTCAGAGGTCTTTTCCAACCTGAATGATTCTATGATTTTAAGATTCACAATGGGTTTCTTGCATTTTAGTCTCTTTACAACAGCTGGATTTTTTTTTGCATTTTGAAAGTCACCTATGGAATGGGAAAAACAGATGTGTGGAACATCATCTTTCAGCTAGCTTTGACAATTACAATTGAGATTATATACTTCCCCTCCTTAATTTCTACTTGAAACTCGGATCTTCTCTACCTCCCCTTCCCACAAGAGATCTTCAGGACCAGTCAAACAGGGGCACGATTATTGAGATCCTTCCTGTATTTCCATGTTCTTCCACTGCAGAGCCTGTGTCCGCAGAGCCATCTTGTGGAGGACACTCAGTTCTGCCAGGAGGAGACTTTTTTATTACTTTTATTTTTTTTAACATGCTATGGCTTGATCTGGCAGGAAAAACACTAGTCAAGACATCCTGCTCACCCCAGCATCTTCTTCATCTACCTTGGCATATCAACAAGTCTTTTAACTCTGTAGATTCCCAAATTCCATGAGAGATGAAACACAAAAGTCAATATTCCTCTCACCTTCCCTAATTTAACACTCCCAGCTTGCAAGATTTTGACAATGCTCCTATCTTGAGGTTTTGCCACTTCTATTTGAAAATATAAGGATGACATCTGCATTTCACAAACTGAACAAATGTGCTACAGATGGGTGCAGCTCCATGCACGTCAGGTCCAAGACTCTGAAATTAAGGCACAAAATTAGTGCCTTACATGCCTTTTATTGGAGGAAGAAGACAGGGAAGAGGGGAACTTCCTCTCTTTGGAATGGCTAAACATGCCACC
Source organism: Campylorhamphus procurvoides (assembly GCA_013396655.1). Taxonomy (NCBI): domain Eukaryota; kingdom Metazoa; phylum Chordata; class Aves; order Passeriformes; family Dendrocolaptidae; genus Campylorhamphus; species Campylorhamphus procurvoides. Next base: position 95,127 of record WBMV01006788.1, read on the forward strand.
CTCTTCTGGAGGTACCACTACAGAGTCCAGAACCTGGAAAATGAGAGCTGGGAATCCTACAGCAGTACAGGAACTGGGATCACAGCTGAGGGTGGTTATAATATACTGCTGGGACCAGGCTGCTGGCAGCAGGGGCGATCCCTGGGCTGGCAGGACAAGGACCTGGCCAGGCAGGGTCTGCCATCTGTTGTGTTCAACTCTGGTCTCTACAATTCAAGGAAGACAAAGAGCTACTGCAGAGGGTCCAGCAGAGACCACGAAGATGATGAGGAGTCTGGAGCATCTTTCTTATGAGGAGAGACTGCAGGAGCTGGGCCTGGTTACTCTGGAGAAAACTGAGAGGGCATCTCATCAATACATGTAAGTATCTCAATGGTGGGTGACAAGAGGATGGTGCCAGACTCTTTTTGGTGATACCCAGTGTCAGGACAGGGAGCAGTGGCCATAAACTAAAACACAAGAAGTTCCACCTCCACGGGAGGAAGAAGTTTATTTACATTGAGGGTGGCAGAGCACTGAAACAGCTGCCCTGGGATTTTGTGGACTTTCCTTCCCTGGAGGCTTTCCAAACCCACCTGGATGCATTCCCACGTCACCTGCTCCCGGTGACCCTGCCCTGGCAGGCTGTTGGACTGGATGGTCTCCAGGGGTGCCTTCCAACCACAACTCACAGAACCACAGAATGGCTGGTGTTGGAAAGGACCTTAAAAATCATCTCATCCCAACCCCCCTCCCATGGGCAGCGACACCATACGTGCACATAAAATGTGTACATGCATATAAATACCCACCTATCTGCACATGTACATGTGTATGTACGCAGATTTATAGACTTTCCACCCTCACCTTTCAGCCTGGTGGGCCAAGGGGGGCACAGGATGAAGTCCACGGTGCTGTTTGTGTTTCCCTGAATTCTGTGACTTCTTCCTACGACTGTTCTGTGATTCTGTTCGCCCCCGGTGCGGGGAGATCCTACTGCGAGCACAACTCCTATCCTAGGACTCCAATGATTACAAGCTCAGATCTAAATTGCCAGAAGGAGAAGCAACACCCAATTAAAATCACTTAAAGCAGTGTGGTGGTTTATTTTTCTTGCTTTTGGTCTAGGCTTTCCCTGGTAGCGTGGTCGTAACTGAGGAAGTATTCTGGTGTCCCAGCCGTGCGGAGGTGGAGATTTCTACTGCTTCTCTGGAGGGGAATTTGGTGATAATCTATTGTACTAGTTACTTATTAAGCTTTTCCCTGAGCTTATGAGTGTGTGTATCTATTTTGTCTGGTTTTATCCATTTTTTGTCCCCTTTCCCTCCTTTTCGCTTTTGGAATTGCTTGGGGTTCTTATTCTGTAGATTCATAGTGTTTGATTGTATATAATTGCAATATATGTGAATATACAATTGTCTTTGGGTGCTTTTTTCCCTTCTCTCTCTTGGGAGGGGGGAACCTGTGCAGCCACCAGCTGAGTTTGGCAGGGACCCAACCCAAACCTCCACAAGCGGGAATAAGATCCGCAGCGCTCCCGAACCCCCCGCAGCTCAAGGGGAAGCTGAACCGAGCTTTATAAACCATGCGGGCGCGTTTAAACCCCAATTTAAACCCCACTTTTAACCCCATTCAGCCCCCACGGCGCGGCGCCCTCATGGAGCAGGGGGCGGTGCCTCCCGCCTGACCACGCCCCTCCCTCCCGCCCCGTCTAATCAGGAGGCCCCGCCCCCGGTCCCGCCCTCTCGCGCATGCGCGTAGTGCCGCGGGCTGGCGCGCAGGCGGAGCGGGATATGGAGGGGGAGTTCTGGGCCGGGCCGGGAATGGCGGGGCCGGCGGGACACGGCGGGAGCTGCCCCGTGCTCTGGCAGGGACCCGGCGCGGCTCCCGAGGCAGGTGAGGCGCCCGAGTGCCCGGGGAGCGGCGGGGAAGGCTGTGGGAGTGCGGGTGCGCGGGTCCGCGCGGGCCGCGCGTGCGGGCCGGGCGCGCTGTGAGGGGAGTGGGGGGGGGCGGCTGTGGGGTTTTTTGTTTGGGGATTGAGTTAATTGTGTTCCCGCAGAGCCGGAGGTGTTTGAGTTTATGCTGCCGATCACTGTGTTCACGCTGAGCGATGAGGATTTCCTCTCAGGGGACGCTGAGCAGCGGGAGGTGTCGGCTGGCGAGGAGGAGCAGGAGTTGAAATTAAACAATGTAGTTTGCCCCGAAAGTGCCGTGGCACCTGCAGGAGGCGGCAGCGGTGTGAGCAGCTGGGATGAAAACAAGAGCGCTTCGAGTGTGGATGATAGTGGGAAATACTCGGAAGAGAAGTGGCTGGCTGAGGGTCTGTGTAACACACCAAAATCATCTTTAAGTGATGGGTGTGATGCGGGCCCGAATAAAAGTGGCCAAAATTGCATGTTAGCAGCATCGTCTTGCGAAACAGAGCTTGCAGAGATAGACAAAGGCAGTGGTGGAGAAGAATGTGATGGTGGCTTTCAGGAGATTCCTCCTCTCCTCTCCTCTGCTGGCAGTGAGGTCAGAGATGATACCAGACCAGTGACTTTGGTGATGGTACCCAAAAAAGAAGAACTTGTCAGTGTCCCGAGTAGTCTTTGTGATGGCAGTCCAGAGGAACAACCTGAAATCCACAAGGAGATGGAGGCAGTTGCTGAAATGGAAGGTAAGGTGTTAATAAGATTAGTTCAGGAGTTTAAGAAATATTGTCAGTCTCAAGTTTGAGTGCAGAACAATATAAGCATTTCAACATAGATAATGTTAAATATAGCAGAAGGAGAATATTGGCTGAGTAGGCTTAGTTCTTTCACAGACTCATGAAAAGTAGTGAAAGGATAAGAAGTTGGTACTGTTTAATTCTATGCAGAGAGCAAAAGGGCAGCCTTTCATCAGAGAAAAGGTTCTGAAAATAAAAATAAAGCAGAAAAAGCACTTTATTTGTGAGACTGGAGCCCTGGCAGAGTTTGGTGATAGTACTTTGGTAGGAATTCTGGCATAAAGCTGTTTTGTTAAAAACTTTATGGAATGTAGTGTCCTGTGAAATTCAGAGCTTTGAATGAAAAGAGAAGGTGGAAAGAAGGAGGCTTCTAACTGTGAGGAACATTTAAATGTTGGGGGCAAAGGGGAACATGCAGAGAGGCATTAGGAAAAACAAAATTGAGATAGAGAAATATTAAGGAAGCAGAAGAGTGACAAGCAAGCAAGTCATTAGGTAATTCGACATTGTTACTACCAATTAACCATGAATATTTGTGATTGTATAAAATGTCATACACATGACTCTTTGTATCTCCTTGTAGAACCTGCTTCTTCAAAGAGTGGAGATTCTGAAGCTGATAGCACAAAAATAAACAAATTTGAAGATGAAACTCTGAGTCTTCTTCCAGATCATGGTGCAAAGGAAGAACAGAAATTTACCTTCAGTTATTCAGAGCTATTTCTCAATGGATGTTCTGCTTCTGAAGGACTTCTAAAAGACCCAGAGAAAGCTGAGGTGAATGTTTCCACTTCTGCTCAATCAGATACTACTGGAGAGCATATTTTTAAGACATTAACACCATTTCCTAGAAAAAGATATCGGCAACAAAAATTTGTTTCTTCTCATGGAAACCAAAAAGAATCCCAAAGCCAGCAAGAGGGTTTAGTGTGGCTGAGTAATAATGTCACCCTCTCACCTATTTCTGAAACATCTTGTTTTACAAATAAGCATGGAAGATTGAATTTCGAATGCAGGTTTTGCAATTCTGTGTATAAACGCAGTGCACACCTAAAGAAACATATTTATTCAGCTCACAAAGGTAAGAAAATACATAAATGCTGCTTTTGTAAAAGAACCTTCTTCTTTTCTTTCAACCTTAAGAATCACCTTAAATTTCATATGAAAATGACTATGTTGCAAAAGGCAAGAAAAAACAGAATAAATGCAAGAAAAGGGAGGCAGAGAGGATCTGAAGAAAGAAAATCTGAGACCAAGAAAAGAGAAAGTAAATATGAGAAATTTTTCATTAAAATTGAGAGGGACATTACACCTCTGGGTGTGCCAGTTAGTTTTTCCTGCAGAATTTGTTCCTTTACTTCATCAAATCCATGGAGTTTTATTTATCACGTGAAGGCACATAAAGAGACACCACCATACCAGTGCCCTCAGTGCGAGTATTCCTTCAGTACCTTCTCCTGCCTGTTAACTCACATGTACTGGCATGCTGGCTATAACCTGTACCAGTGCAGGTTCTGCACCTTTTCTTCATTGTATTTTGCAGGCATGGTGAGGCACAGCTGCATCCACACAAGGGCTAAACTGTATTCCTGTGAGTTCTGCCAGTCAGCTTTCCCCAGCACCTCGGAGTTAAAGAGACACAGGAGGCTCCATGAGGGGACAGAGACATGCCAAGGGCAGCAACTCGGCCATGTAAGTGGAAGAAAGAGAACTCGAAGGCCTTTAAAGAATTATGCATGTGATGAATGTAACCTCGTGTTTTACACTAAAGGACATCTCAGCTCTCACAAGAAATTTCATGAACAATTACAGGCTGATGGTTATACAGGTCAGAGCAATAAATATGACAAAATATGCAAAGCTAAAGGTGATTCTCAGGGCCACATTTCTCTCTTTGGTAGAGAAAATGGTTGTCTCAGTGGGGGAATAATGCCTTCAGAAGCAGACTCTGAGCAAGTAGGTGATGTGCAGGACAATAAAAAAGTGTGCTCTGGGAAGAAATTCCCTGAAAACAGCCATGGAAGCAACAGCCTGGCTATTTTTGGGAGTAGATCAGGAGTTCCTCAGACTTCAAACCAAATGGACACTGTCATGTACACAGAGGAACCTTTCTTCAAATCAGAGGCATCTCATTCACAAGTACAAGATGATAATGCATATCATGACATTGTGGAAAACTCAAAAGGTCCATGTCCTTCCAATTTAGATACATTCAAAACATACAGGTGCCAACATTGCAGTTATGCTACTGATGTTGCTAACAATTTCAGGCTGCACCTAAAGATACATACAAATAAAAAAACATTTGTGTGTAAAGATTGCAATAAGACATTTAAAACATCAAACCATTTGCAGAAACACAGCCTCCTTCATGTAAAGAGTGGACAGCAGTTGAGCAGTTGCCGTTATGTAGAGAGGTGTTTAGAGAATCTTGAATTGCATCATGAAATGCACAGAGACATGTTTCCAGAAAGGGATTTTGGTTCATCTGAAGGTTCAGACAGCTTCTTGCCTGGTTCAAAAGTCTTTGGACTACAGCCAGATGTTAAGAGGGGCAGAGAAAATGATTTGCTAGCACAGAGTCAGCCACCAGTCTATCAGTGTGCAGAATGTGAGTACACTACTTGCATCTTAAGCAACCTTGAACTCCACATAAGAACACACACAGGTGAGAAACCTTACAGCTGCACTGTTTGCCAGATGAAGTTTCGTACTTCCAGCCACCTGAGAAGACACAGAGTCACACATTTTAACATGCACCATTTCAAGTGCAGGAGCTGTGATTACTCCACAAACAAGTGGCTGTCCCTGAAACGTCACCTGGCTTTGCACTCCAGGGAGGGAAGCTCATCCCTGGGCTGTCTCTATGAGCACAAGGAGCACAAGGAGCTCCCTGTGAAGACGTACAGGTGTGAGGAGTGTGGCTATTGCACAGCCCAAAACAGCAACCTGAAGCTCCACCTGCGGATCCACACTGGGGAGAAGCCCTTCAAATGTGGTCAGTGTGCTAAGGCCTTCCGCACGTCCAGCCACCTCAAGCGCCACCTGCTGACCCACTTGAGGCTGCACTGCAGGAGGTGCAGATACTCCACGATGGATAAATGTGCCTTCCAAAAGCACATAAAAAAACACAAGAAAAAGTACACCTGTCGGAAGTGTAATGTAGTGCTGCCTACCAAAAAACTGCTGGAAAAGCACAAGCGGCAGCACAAGCTTGGAATGTGAGGCTGGGAATTGCAAGTTGATTCTGGAGTGATTTGTGTGATCTGGATTTGTTCAGGGCTTTACATTCCTCTGCTGTGCCCCAGAACGGGTTGCTGGTGAGAGATGCATCCAGCATTCTGGTCCAGAGAGTAAAACCTGGAATACTGGTTTGCTCCAGGTTTTTCTGAGAGGTTCAGGTCTAGCACAGGCTGTGCTAAAGATCTTTGAGACACTTTTTCATGCCTGAGTAACTGCTTACTACCATGAGGTCAGTTGGGACTTGGCCAGTGTTCTTCAATTTAAACAGTTGTTCTGTGGTACTTATTTTCTTGTAAAAAATCTATTTTCTAAGTGAATGTTTAAAAGGCAGGAATGTATATTTATCAGTGCATCTGAGGGCTTAATGCTACCTCTCATCTGCTGCAAATTGCCTCCTAGGTTCTTTTGCAAGAGAAAAAATTTAGTGTCTCACAAGATTACAGAACCAAAATACTCATGTCATCACATGGATAATTGTGATATGAAGATGTTTTCTGTGTCTGTATATATAAAATGTTTATTAGTCATTTACCTTGTTTGTAGTTTTGATACTTTTTCGAGTAGACTGACAGAAATGGTAATGTCCTGAATTATTATCATACTGAGAATGTTCAGTTTTATGTGAATGTCTAACGGTAAGGAATCTGGTAGAAAATGCTGATGAAACCCTTCTGGGGATGAGAAGGAGAGGTGCACTCCGAGTTGGGGGTAAGGCAGAATGGCACATTTATTGAAATGGTGCTGGCTTATATGCAGTAGAGCATGGAACCTTCTAGAAGAGGGGCAGAACTTGGGAGGAGCATTACATAAAAGGAAGAACAGGGGAGGATTACAACCATGAAAGGTAAAAGAGGGCGCAGATAACCATACAGGGGGAGACTCCATTGCGGAAAAATTTAGCCAATCAGGGAACAGGGATAACATGAGGGAGAAGAAGAAACTCCCTTTTGTACAACATACAAATAAGAATATTTAACTTTACAACTATAAACTCGTAAACCAGGCAACCCGTAATAACCCGATATAGGATAATGAACTCTCTCCTGTGGAAAACAGTTCTTGCTTGCAGTTCTCCTCCTGGACACCCAGTCTCATCAAGCAGTCTCCTGATCTCTGTTCCATTTGGTGTAATTCCGTTCCATATAAAATGCCTTACCTTTTCTGAGATTGGTAGTTACTGTGGTGGTTGTTGCAACAGATGATGTTATTTTCAAATAATTTCTCTTATTTTGAGCACCTGCTAATTGTGAATGCTATTGAAAACCTTACATTGAAAACCTTAGCAGTGTCTTGAACTGCTTAAATTTATTTTAAAAACTTCACTGTTCATCTAAAATACCATATGTAAGAGCCACTTACATCAACCAGCAGTTGGTACAGGGTGAAGGCAGGTAGATGCTTCTTCAAATCCAGACAAACCTTTGATTGTTTTAGAGTTACCCAGTGCTAGAAACTGAGTGAACATTGCTGACTGTGATAAGTGGTTTTGATAACAGTTTTACCCTCTTGTGTGAGGAAAGACAACAGCAAAGGGGTGGTGTGAACTGTCCCCTGGTGTTACAGCTCAGTCCATGAAGCAGCAGAATAAACCTGTAGCTTAATTTAGAGAATATAAACATGGAACTCGCACTGCTTTTTTACTGCTCCTAAATGTGTGCTTTTCTTTGGAAATACAGATAATGTCTTGCAGAGGCTTTCTGGTGATGTAGGAGAGAGGCAGGATATTTAAATGCCACCATTATATGATCCTCGACAACCAGCTCTGGGTGGCCCTACTTGAAGAGCCACTTGGACCAGATGTCCGCCAGAATTCCTGCAGCAATTCAGTGATTTGGAACACAGTTTTCCAAGAGTGAATTAAACTCATCAATAGATGCACGTATTTAAAGCCAGATCAGCAAGGATCTTCAGGTGATCCAGTTCTTTGCAGTTGCAGTAAAGTCAGACAAGTGCCTGAATGGTGGGGGTTACAGGTGTTTGTGGTCAGCACAAAATACATGGATACCGACTTTAAGTGTATAAATTTACTATAATACAGAACACTAAAAAATTACAAAAGCAAAAAATTATAAAAGGTTGAGCTTAGCAATGCACCTAATTATTACTGCAAAGATTGTCTGTAGTGATTAAGAAAGATCCATCACCAATTACCCTGTAAACACATTCCCATTATCCAGACCCACACGTCGTCTGGGAAGCCTGGATCAGAGGGAAGGGTCAGAGAACCACTCCTGGAAACTGGGAAATCCTATGCAGTGCACCCACTCCTAAGTGAGGTCTCTGACTTTGCTGTGAAAGGGTCCAGTTCTGCATCACATGTTTAGTGCAGAAAATACCTGGCTTTCTTCTCTCCTTGGTTTTCACCCAAAGCACGGGCAGGGCTTTGGAGGAAAATTGTGGAGTCAATTTGGACTGTCAAATAAAGATGGATACACTTGGATCTAATAAGGCCAGACACAGCCTTGACTAGTCTCTAAATACAGAAAGGTAGATATATTCCTAATAAATGCACTAATTAAGTGCAATTTTGGCTAATAAGCAGACACATGGGTAAATATTAGATTGGAAGGTTCATCTAGACATCAGCTCTGGCTCAGGGCCTGTTCAGGCCTCAGCACTTGAAAGCTGGGCAGTCACCATTTGGGAATGAGCAATTCAGATCTTGGAATGATTGAGGTAACCACCTGATACTGTTATGAGAAGGAAGAATGTTATCCTATATGAGGAAAGAAAAACGTTTCTGGGAGATAGTTACACAGGTTTGGAAAAGTTTCTACCTGCATTACTGTACAACTGATCATTTATTTGAAGAAAAATTCAGAAGAACAGGTACAAAGAGGAAGTAAAAATAAATTGTAAACCTTTGTATCAGATGAGACTAAGAAAGCTAAATGTGGTAGAGTTTAAAAGAATGGTGTACAGTGATGAAAGCAACCCGATTTATGGGAATAAATTCATGTCAGTAAATTCTTACACACTTGTAAAACATAAGTTTCTTCAAGTTGTAAGAAAAAGAAGATATTTTCAGATGGAGCTTGATGATTTTGTAAAAATTATGCCGGGTTGTTGGTTCTGATAAAAATAAACAGTTTCATGATTCCTGACATTTCCCTTTCTTCCTTATACACTGCACTGCATTTTGGGGATTCAGAGGTATTCTCAGTCTGCCAAGGCAGTGAAATTTAAAGGTAGAGGCACACTCAGTTTCAAATAAGACATGGGCTGTTCTTGGTAGTTTTTTTTTGTTAGCTAAAAGTGTAGTATTTTTTATTCCTGCATACTTTAAACAAAAATCAAAGACTATTCTTAGATCACTGAGAAGCTTCCTATTTCAACTGAAAAACTTTATTTTCTCTTTGAACATACCTTGAATTTGGACAAAACAGTGAAATGTATCTAGAGACAAACAACTTGAGTAAAAGGGTGTCATTTTAGCTGCTGTGCATCTGGTAGGTAAGTGAATAAAAGTTAAAGAGAGGGTGAAGTCAACGAATACAGGACTCAGAGACCTCTGTGGTGTGGTGGTGCATCCTCCCCCTTGGGTCATACTGTGCTCTCTGAAATGCTCCTTTGGTCTTGGGCCTTGAACACCACCTGGGCTCAGCTCCTCTTCAGCTGATCAGAAACCATGTGCTCCCAGGGACTAGTGCTGTCCAAGGATCTCCTGGTTTTTAACAGCCTTGGGAACTTATTTTTCACGCCTGAATAAAAATGCAAGTGGAACATTTTTGTTATTAAACTTGCAGAGAAAGTTACCAACTCAAATTACAGAGCCAGGATGGAAAATTACACTGTGACTAAAGCCAACTCTCCTGTGACTCTACAAGCAATGGTCCTAAGAGAGACCCTTGGAGCATTCCGGGCCCACAACAGGCTGTGACAAGCACCTCCCTCTGAGCAGGAGACCTCTTAGAGCCAGTGAACGATAGTTTGCTGTACTTGGAGGACAAATGCCAAACAGTGACAATGGATCCTGGGCTGGTACCCCCACTCATGGCTCAACCCTTCACCTGCTGAGAAAATGCAAAGGCATCCAGTATGAGCACTTCCCTGAATTGGAGGGGAAATTTTCACAAGTATACCTTTTACACCCTCCTTTAGGTGTGTGTGTGGGAGTGTGAATATTTTGGCATAGTAAATGTGCTATCAATGTTGTTCTCCAAGATTCTTGAGTACTTTACACTTGCAAATAAGTTAGGCCTGCAAGTTACTTTGTGCCTTTAGTAAATTCTATATGCACCTTTGTTAAATTCTTTCAGTTATTTAAGTGCTGTAAACCTTTGGACCTCAATTACTGGTCAAACCGGTGGCAAAGTTTGGCAACAGAGTCCCCTCTGAACCTTGTGATTCAACGGGAAGGGCTCCCTTACTCCTTTTTATCTTTTCCTCTTTCCATCCTTACCCTTTTTTTTTGTCCCCAGCATCCACACTGATAATTTTATTGTTCATATTTTTCTCTGTGTGCTTTAACCACCCAGTAAGTAGCAATATGAACCTTGCCAGCAAACTTTGTCGCACTTCCCCTTTTATATTAAACCTGATACTGCTGATGCCTTTGCCAGTGATTCTCTGAGTGACCTAAAACACTCCTTTGTGACAAACTGGTGTAGGTGACAGGATGGCAGCTGAAATTCCTGGCCACTTACAAAAGCATTGAGTAAGTCCAAGTCCTCTTTTCCCACACGAATGGGCTCAATGTAACTGGAATGAGAGGAAAGGTGTGAAGGAACACGTAAAAGCAGCTGGGGCCAGATAAAGTCTGGGAAATACTTCAATAAAAAGACATATGGTTAACCACCAGCCAGATTTATCTACAACCAAAGAAAATTGGACAGTTTGGGCTTTGCTTTTATGTGCTGCTGCCTCAGTGTCTTATTTAGGCTACACAGAATGGTTTGGGTTGGAAGGGACCTTAAAGATCATCCAGTCCCACCCCCTGCCATGCGCAGGGACACCTTCCACTATTCCAGGTTGCTCCAAAGGCCATCCAGCCTTTCCTTGGACACTTCCAGGGATGGAGCAGCCACAGCTTTTCTGGGCAACCTGTGCCAGGACCTCCCACCCTTACGGGGAAGAACCTCTTCCCTACGTAACCAGAAAGCTTGCCCCCCCCCCAGGTTAACAAATCGCACTATAAACGTGCCAGTGTAAAAATCTGATTTCCTTTCCTCCCTTATTTGCGTCCCTTGTGGAAGGAAATCCGAGGGAGTTTATTTAAGCCAAACCCCGCTCAGGGTCCCGTGCGCTCCTCCGGCCGCCAGGGGGCGCCAGCGCGGCGGGGAGGGAGGGGCTGCGCATGCGCAGAGCGGCCGGCCCCGCTCCCTGGGAGAGCAGCGGCCCCGCTTCCCTGGAAAAGCCGCCCGCCCCCTTTCCCTGGAAAAGCCGCCGGTCCCTCTCCCCTGGAAGAGCCGCAGGTCCCCTTCCCCG
>WBMV01006788.1:106801-268231 GCA_013396655.1 Campylorhamphus procurvoides
CTCGGGGCTGGGGGGGGGGTCGGCCTCGCTGGTGCGCATGCGCGGGGGGAGGGAGAGGGTCGTTGTGCGCTTGCGCGGGGGGAGCAGGTTTTGGGGTTTTTGGGGTACTTTAGGGTGTTTTGGGGGTGTCTTTGGGGTGTGCAGGGTCTCTCTGTGTCATGCCCGGCCCCCTCCGTGTCCAGGCACGTGGCGGGGCAGGGGACTCCCATCGGCCAGCCCAGAGAAGGCTGGGGAAGGGTGTGGAGCACAAATCCAGTGAGGAGCAGCTGGGGGGGCTCAGCCTGGAGAAAAGGAGGATCAGGAGGTGATTCTCTCTCCCTGGAGCTCTTGAGAGGAGGGGGGAGGCAGGTGAAGGTCGGGCTCTTCTCCCAGGCAACNATCCGAGGGAGTTTATTTAAGCCAAACCCCGCTCAGGGTCCCGTGCGCTCCTCCGGCCGCCAGGGGGCGCCAGCGCGGCGGGGAGGGAGGGGCTGCGCATGCGCAGAGCGGCCGGCCCCGCTCCCTGGGAGAGCAGCGGCCCCGCTTCCCTGGAAAAGCCGCCCGCCCCCTTTCCCTGGAAAAGCCGCCGGTCCCTCTCCCCTGGAAGAGCCGCAGGTCCCCTCCCCCGCTCCCCCGGCAGATCACCCGGCCCCGCTCCCCCCGCCGCTGAGGCCGCCTGCGCGCGGGCCGGGCCGGCCCTTCTGAGGCGAGCGGCGCTCCCGCCCCGTCCCTTCTCCGTTCTCTCGCTCCAGGGGCTCGTCCCCCCCTCCCTTCGCCGCCAGGATGCCGCGGATCATGATAAAGGGTGGCGTGTGGCGGAACACCGAGGTAGGGGCTCGGCGGGGTTTGTCCGACCCCTCATTGCCCCTCNGGTTATCACCAGTTATTGTCACCTGCTCAACTTGCAAATGTCTACAAATCTGAGTTTTCTAATTAGCAGCATAAGGTCCCTGTAGCATACAGTCAGAGTGTATTTTTTTTCCATAAGGCAAATCACTTTTCACTTACACATTCTCTCTATTGAGCCTCCTTTGGTAATAGGGTTTTAAAAATTATAGTGTTTTTCACAGAATAGACTTGCCATTGCCCTACCTCCTATCAAGCCCAGATGGCTGCTTCTAGAAAGGAAAGAAAAACAGGAAAGGGAATTAAATGAAACCCTCTCCTTAATAAGGAAGGTCGGGCTCTTCTCCCAGGCAACCAGCCACACGGCAAGAGGGAATGGCTTCTAGCTGCACCAGGAAAGATTTAGGTGTTGGGAGGAATTTCTTCACAAAAGAGGTGATTTGACATTGGAAGGGGCTGCCCAGGTCAGTGGTGGAGGCACCATCCCTGGAGGTGTTCAAGGAAAGACTGGATCTGGCACTGGTCTAGTTCACACGGTGGTGCTCGGCTGTAGGTTGGACTCGATGATCATAGANGGGGGGGGGTCGGCCTCGCTGGTGCGCATGCGCGGGGGGAGGGAGAGGGTCGTTGTGCGCTTGCGCGGGGGGAGCAGGTTTTGGGGTTTTTGGGGTACTTTAGGGTGTTTTGGGGGTGTCTTTGGGGTGTGCAGGGTCTCTCTGTGTCATGCCCGGCCCCCTCCGTGTCCAGGCACGTGGCGGGGCAGGGGACTCCCATCGGCCAGCCCAGAGAAGGCTGGGGAAGGGTGTGGAGCACAAATCCAGTGAGGAGCAGCTGGGGGGGCTCAGCCTGGAGAAAAGGAGGATCAGGAGGTGATTCTCTCTCCCTGGAGCTCTTGAGAGGAGGGGGGAGGCAGGTGAAGGTCGGGCTCTTCTCCCAGGCAACCAGCCACACGGCAAGAGGGAATGGCTTCTAGCTGCACCAGGAAAGATTTAGGTGTTGGGAGGAATTTCTTCACAAAAGAGGTGATTTGACATTGGAAGGGGCTGCCCAGGTCAGTGGTGGAGGCACCATCCCTGGAGGTGTTCAAGGAAAGACTGGATCTGGCACTGGTCTAGTTCACACGGTGGTGCTCGGCTGTAGGTTGGACTCGATGATCATAGAGATGTTTCCCAACCTCACTGATCCTATGATTCCATGGCTCTGGTGGGCTGCATTCCTCAGCAACCTGTGCCTTACTCCTTACCTGCTACCTCAATAGGCAGAGGTCACATTGGTGTTGTTTCTCCTGAAGGTTCTGGGTTGGGAAGCTCAGCCATCTCTGTGTTTTGTGCCCTTTCCCCTGGGGAAATCATTCCCACAGCCACTGCAGGGGAAGGGTAGGCCCTGCTGTGCTCCAGGAGGTCCCTCTCACAGGTTTGTACTGCAGAAGCAGGTTTCCTCTGCTCTGGGGAAATGAGGCAGCAGAAAACTCTTGCACCTGGAGATCTTTCTAAATGTGGAAATGGTCGAGTCATATAATTTTTTAGGATTGGAAGAGACCTTTATTATCACCAAGCCCAGCCATCAACCCAGCACCACCACCATGGTCACCATTAAACCATGTCCTCAAGTGGGTTTTTAACCCTTCAGGAATGGTGATTCCACCAGTGCCCTGGGCAGCCTGTTCCAGTGCTTTACAACCCTTTCCATGAAAAAAATTCCCTAATAAGTAATCTGAACCTCCACTGGTGCAACTTCAGCCCATTTCTTCTTGTCCTGTCAATGGGTATGGGCTCTTCATCTGGAGCCCCAAATGTTCTGTACACAGAAATCTATGTGTTGTTCCAAAAAAGAGCAAACCCCCACACAGATTTTTGCTGTCACGTACTTTCAGATCTGCAAGTGATCATGAAAAAGAAAATCATAAAAGGATAAAACAGGGATGTCAGTTTTTTTAGATACAAGTTTAAAGTAAAAGGATGTACCTGGCTCTGTAAAATCAAGAATTCTATCATTGTGTACTGTGAGCACCAGGCAGGTACATAGTTTCAGAAGATAGTGAAGAAAAATAAATAGAAGATAAAATGTGCTGTATATTCTTTTTAAGCACTTGTGACATATCAGGAATGTGCCAGGAGATAGCTAAATTGGGGGTCAGCAGAGGACAGGAAAACCCACCCTGTGTTCGCCTCTTTTATAATTAATTTGCCTTTTATAATTGGTTAATTTTGGTGACTTTAAAAGAGCAGGGCATTAAATAAAGTGATAAAATGCCCTGAGTTGGAAAGGACCCAAAAGGTTCAAGTCCAACTCCTGGCCCCCAGGACAACACCAACAAACCCAGCACACCTGTGTGTGTTGTCCAGATACTTCTTGAACTCTGTCAGGTGCTGTGACCACTTCCTTGGGTAGCATGTTCCAGTGCCCAAGCAGATCACTGTTACACCAATTTTTGTGCACCAGAGGTAAAATGGTTGCTATTTGTTTTTAATTAACCTTTTGATTATACATACAATGCTAAAAATACAGCTGTGGAACCAGCTGATACCAGGTCATTCACAAAATGACCAGTTAATTGCAAAAAAAGCCATTTAATGTCACCAGTAAGGCTATTGTGTGCCATACAGCACCAAGAAGAAAGAATTTATTATTTAAAAAGAAAATAATAATTCTTTGATAAAGAATTTATTATTCATTTCATTAGAGTAATTAGTTGAATTGTTTCTTGTAGCAGCTGGAGCCACAGCTGCTCATCAGCTCACAGTTAAAGCTGCTCTGCTCTGAGAGGTGTCTGTGCTAAACAGAGTCTGTCCTTGAGGACAAACATGTGCATGATGAGCACACTGAGCACAGCTACACTCTCTGAACACTCAGAAGAGGAACATCTGTGGTGACAAGGCTGCAAGAATAGCTTTGATGCGTTTAAAATACCACTTTCTCTTAGTAAACCAGAAATAATGAACGCATTTATCTGGGAGGAAGGGAGAGAGGGATTGATGGATGGATTGACAGACAGTTGATAGGACTTCTGGCTTTTGATCAAATCTCGNGGGGTTTTTGGGGTACTTTAGGGTGTTTTGGGGGTGTCTTTGGGGTGTGCAGGGTCTCTCTGTGTCATGCCCGGCCCCCTCCGTGTCCAGGCACGTGGCGGGGCAGGGGACTCCCATCGGCCAGCCCAGAGAAGGCTGGGGAAGGGTGTGGAGCACAAATCCAGTGAGGAGCAGCTGGGGGGGCTCAGCCTGGAGAAAAGGAGGATCAGGAGGTGATTCTCTCTCCCTGGAGCTCTTGAGAGGAGGGGGGAGGCAGGTGAAGGTCGGGCTCTTCTCCCAGGCAACCAGCCACACGGCAAGAGGGAATGGCTTCTAGCTGCACCAGGAAAGATTTAGGTGTTGGGAGGAATTTCTTCACAAAAGAGGTGATTTGACATTGGAAGGGGCTGCCCAGGTCAGTGGTGGAGGCACCATCCCTGGAGGTGTTCAAGGAAAGACTGGATCTGGCACTGGTCTAGTTCACACGGTGGTGCTCGGCTGTAGGTTGGACTCGATGATCATAGAGATGTTTCCCAACCTCACTGATCCTATGATTCCATGGCTCTGGTGGGCTGCATTCCTCAGCAACCTGTGCCTTACTCCTTACCTGCTACCTCAATAGGCAGAGGTCACATTGGTGTTGTTTCTCCTGAAGGTTCTGGGTTGGGAAGCTCAGCCATCTCTGTGTTTTGTGCCCTTTCCCCTGGGGAAATCATTCCCACAGCCACTGCAGGGGAAGGGTAGGCCCTGCTGTGCTCCAGGAGGTCCCTCTCACAGGTTTGTACTGCAGAAGCAGGTTTCCTCTGCTCTGGGGAAATGAGGCAGCAGAAAACTCTTGCACCTGGAGATCTTTCTAAATGTGGAAATGGTCGAGTCATATAATTTTTTAGGATTGGAAGAGACCTTTATTATCACCAAGCCCAGCCATCAACCCAGCACCACCACCATGGTCACCATTAAACCATGTCCTCAAGTGGGTTTTTAACCCTTCAGGAATGGTGATTCCACCAGTGCCCTGGGCAGCCTGTTCCAGTGCTTTACAACCCTTTCCATGAAAAAAATTCCCTAATAAGTAATCTGAACCTCCACTGGTGCAACTTCAGCCCATTTCTTCTTGTCCTGTCAATGGGTATGGGCTCTTCATCTGGAGCCCCAAATGTTCTGTACACAGAAATCTATGTGTTGTTCCAAAAAAGAGCAAACCCCCACACAGATTTTTGCTGTCACGTACTTTCAGATCTGCAAGTGATCATGAAAAAGAAAATCATAAAAGGATAAAACAGGGATGTCAGTTTTTTTAGATACAAGTTTAAAGTAAAAGGATGTACCTGGCTCTGTAAAATCAAGAATTCTATCATTGTGTACTGTGAGCACCAGGCAGGTACATAGTTTCAGAAGATAGTGAAGAAAAATAAATAGAAGATAAAATGTGCTGTATATTCTTTTTAAGCACTTGTGACATATCAGGAATGTGCCAGGAGATAGCTAAATTGGGGGTCAGCAGAGGACAGGAAAACCCACCCTGTGTTCGCCTCTTTTATAATTAATTTGCCTTTTATAATTGGTTAATTTTGGTGACTTTAAAAGAGCAGGGCATTAAATAAAGTGATAAAATGCCCTGAGTTGGAAAGGACCCAAAAGGTTCAAGTCCAACTCCTGGCCCCCAGGACAACACCAACAAACCCAGCACACCTGTGTGTGTTGTCCAGATACTTCTTGAACTCTGTCAGGTGCTGTGACCACTTCCTTGGGTAGCATGTTCCAGTGCCCAAGCAGATCACTGTTACACCAATTTTTGTGCACCAGAGGTAAAATGGTTGCTATTTGTTTTTAATTAACCTTTTGATTATACATACAATGCTAAAAATACAGCTGTGGAACCAGCTGATACCAGGTCATTCACAAAATGACCAGTTAATTGCAAAAAAAGCCATTTAATGTCACCAGTAAGGCTATTGTGTGCCATACAGCACCAAGAAGAAAGAATTTATTATTTAAAAAGAAAATAATAATTCTTTGATAAAGAATTTATTATTCATTTCATTAGAGTAATTAGTTGAATTGTTTCTTGTAGCAGCTGGAGCCACAGCTGCTCATCAGCTCACAGTTAAAGCTGCTCTGCTCTGAGAGGTGTCTGTGCTAAACAGAGTCTGTCCTTGAGGACAAACATGTGCATGATGAGCACACTGAGCACAGCTACACTCTCTGAACACTCAGAAGAGGAACATCTGTGGTGACAAGGCTGCAAGAATAGCTTTGATGCGTTTAAAATACCACTTTCTCTTAGTAAACCAGAAATAATGAACGCATTTATCTGGGAGGAAGGGAGAGAGGGATTGATGGATGGATTGACAGACAGTTGATAGGACTTCTGGCTTTTGATCAAATCTCGGTGCACACTTTGATATATATGACCAACCCAGCTCCCAAGCTGCATCCATTACATTTTTATTTCATTTGCATTAAAATATGAAATAGAGATAATTCTATGGTGATATTTAAAACAAACCATCCAGGGGTATCTATCAATTCTACTTTTTTTTCCAATTGTGATGTCATTACCAGACATATACTTCCCTACCTCTTTATTGCTGTCCTTCAAGGAAGACATACAGAGCCTTTAAAATCTAGTGCATCAGAGAGCATTGAAGTTTTGGAAGTTATGTTGGATATCTGAAGTTTGGTACAACAGTCGTGTCTTTCTCGTTTAACCTGTATTGATTTTATTGGCCTTTGAAATACAAATCCTCTTGAGAATAAAGTATGTGAAAGAAGCAGCAGTGCTTTACTGTTTCCACTGGGTCACCCAATAGGTGAAATACACTGCGTTCTCCTTTGAGCTCAGACTTTCTGTTTTGCAAGTGTTTGTAATCCATAATGGTGTTTATTTGTTTTTCTTTTAAGGATGAAATTCTCAAAGCAGCTGTTATGAAATATGGCAAAAACCAGTGGTCTCGTATTGCTTCGTTATTGCACAGGAAATCAGCAAAGCAGTGCAAAGCCAGATGGTGAGTGAGAGGAGCCATGTCTGGGAATATGAGGTTCATAATTAGTGGAAATTTAGATGTCACTACAGACCAATTTATGTCCACAGAGCAATAACAGTTTTAAGATTGTTTGATTTTATTGTGGGTATTTCAAGCTCTTACTATTTGGAAATAGTTGAAAAGTAGCCAAATATTTTCTTTACCGTTGACTGCAGTGTTAGCAAATGCAGGATCACTTACAATTATATACATTTTTTCCCCTGTATTTGAACATTTTTTGATCAGGAGGTATTGCTGAGGAAGTCAAATTGTAAGATATTAATCTCTCTTACATATAATTTTCTAATTTTTCGTAATGGGAGTTTGGCTAGAGAGTAAATGTTTAGAAGTTGCACTGCGAAATTTAATATGAGCTTAAAACTAATGCAAATGCATGCAGTAGGAGTGTGTTTGAGAATCAGACTTAGTTTGTTGACCACTGAACTGCACATATTTATTAGAATACTTCTTATAAAGGGAGCAGTACTGGTATAGTTGAGGATTAGTAAGATAATTGTTGAAGGCTCCAAACCAAACAAATCTAGCATTTCTGGTACCTTCGATTGTTGTAATTTTTACTTTTCTTTTTCACGATTAATTTTATCACTCCTTATTTTGCCAGAGTAGAGATGGGGAAAAGAAGAGGCAATATTTGTATGAACAGTACTGGATAAATGATACATTTTAAAGCTGAAATACATAGGTCATAAAAACACTCTTGAAGACGAATCAGTGGGTAACTTGGATCTGTATTCCTTAATTTTTTCCTTTGTTGCAGGTACGAGTGGCTCGACCCGAGCATCAAAAAGACAGAGTGGTCCCGGGAAGAGGAGGAGAAGCTGCTGCACTTGGCCAAGCTGATGCCAACCCAGTGGAGAACCATTGCCCCCATTATTGGGAGAACTGCTGCCCAGTGTTTGGAGCACTATGAGTTCCTGCTGTGAGTTTCTCTTTGGCCAGAAGTGCATACCTTGAAAATCTGTGGAGTTTGTTGTAGCATGGGATGTTCTTCCATGATGTTGAGTTATGGTGGCTTCAAGTTGACAGAGTAAGGGTTTCCTTTTGTAAGGAAATTTTAGGGATTGCTTCTTTTCATTCACTGTGTCTAACTTGAAAGAAGAAACTCCTGGAACCTGGAGAGCAGGCTTGAGTACAGATAGGTGTATATTTTCTTGCTCCTGGTCATTCTGACTAGAGTAGTATCAAAATTGATGCTTTTAGTAGGTTTCCATTTCAGATTTATTTGGGTTTTTTTTGGGTGGCTGATCAGCAAGAGTGGATATGTGAGAGACAGAGAAAAAAAAGACATCTGTGTTACGGAGAGTTTATTTAGGTCATTGAGATGAGAAGGAAAGTGCTGTTTTCCCTTGTGATCTTTGTTAATTCTGGTGTGATTGGTTGAGCATGAAAACCTAATGGGAAACTTGATTTTTTTTTGTCACATTGCTTGAATTCTTGTTTTTATTGTTAAAAGATTACCTGAGATATCTCTAGTACTAGCTGTGTCAGTATTTTATATAATATTTTAACATTCTAATATGTTGGTTTCTTTCTCATATCTGATTTAAGGTTATGTAACTGTATCACTCATGAATTGTATAACAAATGTATGGTACTTAGTACAAGGTCACTTCATTAAGATGAGTCTTTGGGGACATGTAGGGGTTGGTAATGATGAGCCTGGGGTAAAACAAAGAGGCAGTGGTGACATACCTACACTGTGTGTTTAGGGACAAAGCTGCTCAGAGAGACAATGAGGAAGAAACTGCAGATGATCCTCGGAAACTGAAACCTGGAGAAATTGATCCAAATCCAGAAACCAAACCAGCCAGGCCAGATCCCATTGACATGGACGAAGGTGAGTTAGGAGTTTGTTTGCCATTTTTGACAGCAATCTGATCTCTTTGATTTTTCTGTTTACACAGCCTTTGTACCTTGGGTTTCTTCTGTCTTTTTTATTCCATTTCCTGATCATTAATTTTCTTACAGATTTTTTTCTTATTTCTGACCAGCCAGTTATACTTTTTCAGTTTCCTTTTCCTTTTCTTGGCATGTTCTGCCTCCTTATCTGCCATCTTCATCTCTTACAATCATTGTTTTTTGCTTTGACAGCTTCTCTACTTGTTTGCATTCTTAGTGCTGTATCTTCATCTTTTCCCATCAGCTCACACCTCTCAATGTAACACACAAGTTCTCAATATAATACTCCCAGATAAGGGTGTAAATGAAATTTTACTTCCACTAATGTGATCAATTTGTCTCTTTAGGTAAATACTTTGATTTGCTGTAGGTATTAATTCTTTTACTTTGATCACTGGGCTTTTTTTCTTAAACGCTTCATTTCATCTGGCCAATGATTTAGTAAATATCAACTTGGAGAAACTAGTTTAGTGATGATGCAGAATGCCTGTGAAAATACCAATTCGTTCAGCTTTTAAAGATTGTTTTATGATCTTAATGTCACTTTTCTCCTTGCTAGCGTCTTTTAAATACAAATTCCTACCTGTATTTTTCTATACTGTTGTAGATGAGCTTGAAATGCTGTCTGAAGCCAGAGCCCGTCTGGCTAATACACAGGGAAAGAAAGCCAAGAGGAAAGCCAGGGAGAAACAGCTGGAAGAAGCTCGGTAAACTTTTGTTTGGTTTCTTAAACTGGGACTGCTTCTCTTCCCTGTGCACTTTAAATCATGTAGCGTTGCTGTTTCTTTAGACGTCTTGCTGCTCTGCAGAAAAGACGAGAACTTCGGGCTGCTGGGATTGAGATCCAGAAGAAAAGGAAAAAGAAGAGAGGTGTGGATTACAATGCAGAAATTCCATTTGAAAAGAAACCTGCCCCTGGTTTTTATGATACATCAGAGGAAAACTACCAGTCCCTGGATGCAGATTTCAGGAGATTACGTCAGCAAGACCTGGATGGAGAATTAAGATCGTAAGTGTGTGTCATACTAAGGAGGGAACAGTGTATGTATGCAAAACAACAACCCATATATGTGTTAAGTCCTGGAAATACAATGTGGGCAGGAAATGTATTTTCCATGCAACAGATGTTAGTGCGAGTTGCTTGTGCCTTTTTAGTCTCCTTTGTTTTTATCTTTCCAGAAGGTCCAGTTCACCCTTTATCTATGATGAACTTATATTTCTTCTAGTTTACCTTCTCTCTGTGAGAATAAAGCTCCTCATGCATGTTCATGCTCTTTAAATGGAAATGTTAATTTTTGAGGTTCATTTTCTTTTAGCAGTTCATTTGCTTGTGTATTTACAGTGCTTTCTCTAAGTAATAACCTTATTAAAATTGCTTACAGGAGTAGATTTTACTTGTAATATTACTTCCAATGGAATTAAGTTAACTTGGGTTGAATGTCCTTAAAAGCTTAATTTCCCTCCGTCCCTCAAAGGAATCCCCAGACATGCACTTGAGAAGTGAAATGCACATCTTGATCATGATCAGTATGGTGTATATTTAATTGCACAGTTGCATTTCCCCACTGCTTCTGCCAGCTGATTTTTCCTGAGCGAGTTGGTCCAATGCCACATACAGTTTGGTTTATTAACTTGTGATCTTATTTTTCTTTGTGGCTCGTAGTTCAGACTGGCAGGCAGGAGCTTCAGACTGAAGCTTGTGATGTCACAGTCTACCTCCACTGCTGTTGGAAGAAAATACCACTTTTATTAAATACTGAACAGAATTGTTTCCCATATCCCACAGAAAATGTTCATCTTCCCTTAGCAGCTGCTGGAGAAAAAGCCCCTTATTTTCACTATCTAAATTCTTGGCCTGACAATTTTTTCTTGCTCCAGTGATCCTCTTGATTGTAGCTGAAGCAGCCTGAGCTGAACCTCTTGACTAATTCCACAATTTAGAAGCAGCTTCTGCTGCAAGATCTGC
This sequence comes from Campylorhamphus procurvoides, assembly GCA_013396655.1. Taxonomy (NCBI): domain Eukaryota; kingdom Metazoa; phylum Chordata; class Aves; order Passeriformes; family Dendrocolaptidae; genus Campylorhamphus; species Campylorhamphus procurvoides. The sequence continues at coordinate 117,547 of WBMV01006788.1, forward strand.
AGATCACATCTAATCACTGAACTTCTGGCCCTCAAGGTGCTTCACTCTTCCTGCAATACATATCCAGCTTTTGGTGGGGTGCTGTTTGTTTGTTTGATTTGCTGTGTAGCTGTTCTGTGTGTTCTGAAATGATTCTGTTGTCCATAATGACAGGGAAAGGGAGGGGAGAGAGCGCAAAAAGGACAAGCAACATATGAAACGGAAAAAAGAGTCAGACTTGCCCTCAGCTATTCTGCAGACCAGTGGAGTGTCAGAATTTACCAAAAAAAGAAGTAAACTAGTGCTTCCAGCTCCTCAGGTGAGGTGTTCATTGAAAATAAACGACTTACAAACCCGATGCCAAACAATGATTTTATCTTGTGGATCTTGAGGTTGTGTTATATCTCACTGTGCCTTGGGATCTTCTCTTTTACAGATATCTGATACAGAACTTGAAGAAGTTGTAAAAGTTGGCCAGGCCAGTGAGATTGCACGCCAGACTGCAGAGGAATCTGGAATTACAAACTCAGCTTCCAGCACTCTGCTCTCTGAATATAATGTGACCAACAACAGCATTGCACTAAGGACTCCCAAAACTCCAGCAGCACAAGACAGGATCCTACAGGTAGAGTAGAAATGTACAGAAGGATTTTTCAGTTTCAGAGCAGCGGTTGACTGAGTAGAAGGTGTAAGTACCAGAGAAACATTCCTTGGGTTGTGTGCAATACTGGGATTTGAACTGCCACGTGATCTCCAGGACGCACTGAAGGGCATAAAAGCAGATCCTCTATCTGATAAGTTGTTGCTGTGTTTTGAAACATTGTGATACTTTTTCCTTTAATCATGTATTCTGTAAAGCTTTTAACCATTCTGGTGTCTAATATAATTTCCCTTCTCTTGACTGTCTCTTCGTGTTGAGGATATACATGAGTTCACATCCTTAAAACAGCATGTTTTAGGTTGTGCAGCTTTTATTTCATTTAACAAGAAGTAACTAATTGCAACTGTGCAAGAATATTTTCCTAGCACTATTGGCTTGAAACCACTGAAGATACAGTTTTGCCAAAACCTTCCTTTGCAGCCTCTGAATTACATTTGTGTTACACTAATTGTGTGAGTGCCTGGATTTTTTCAGAAACTGGTAGTGTTGGGTAATAGCTTGTTGTGTGTCGGGAAATGGCGAAATGAAATCAGTGCAGCTAGTGTGTAAAACAAACAAAATTCTACCCTAAAAAATCCCACCTCAAAACTAAAAACATCCCTTTGTTGATGAGCTGTATTTCAACAGTTTCATGATAGGAGAAAAGAGGAGGTTCCTGACTCTGCAGATAGTGACCTAAGTGTCTGTGCAGTGTTTGCAGGAATGGTCAAATTCACCTTCAAATGGAGTACTCAGACACGAGTGTCACAGTATTGTGAATATGCACAGTTCTCTAGATGGATTAGTGGTCTTCTGGGAAGATAATTGCTATTTACAGTAGTGTAATTACCTCAGCTCATTTTCAGAGTGGCTTAATTCTTCATTGGAACAAGAAAAAAGAAAATAAAAAATAGGAGGTATTAGTTAGAGCCCAGTTTGAGTCATGGACCAAAAATATGAATAGTGGCCATTTCTTTTTGGAATGTTCTCTTTGAAATGCAGTTTGGGTAAATTTCAGTAGATTTGGATTTCTGAGTGTAAGTGTGCTCTTCCCTCTGAAAATGTGAATCCTTGGGATGAGTCGAATATTCAGTCACTAATAAATCTTGCAGATTTATGGAGTCTGGCAGACTGAAAGAAATTGAAACAATAATTAATCCACTCATTTTTGCAACTCCAGTTTATAATATATTTTAGTGGAGATGAAGATTCAAATCCCTTTCACTGTTTGTAAATACTAGTGTATGGAAGTTACAAACTTTTAAACATTTTCCATGAACTGATACTCAAATAACTCTTCAGCTTCTCTTACTTTTGCTGAACCTGTTAAACACGTATAAAGGAGTGGGACTGTGAATGTCTTAGTGAAGCACTGCATGTGTTGTCTGTTACACAGGAAGCCCAGAATCTGATGGCTCTCACAAACGTGGATACCCCGCTGAAAGGAGGTCTGAATACTCCCTTGCATGAAAGTGACTTTTCAGGGGTGACACCACAGAAACAGGTTGTTCAGACTCCAAATACTGTGCTTTCCACACCTTTCAGGTAAACAGACTCCTTTTCTGACGGGTGCTTGGGTGGTGGGCATGTGTCTGTTTGGAGGTGGGTGAACAGAGCAGATTTTGATTTGTGAAATATTAGCTCATGATCAATGCTTCAAAACAAATTTTAACTGGCTTTTATTTCAAGCCCTTGTACAAATTTCTCTTTCTCTCTGTCTTTAGAAAGCTCAGCCATAGCCTCTTCATCTGTATTCATACAGTGTATGGCTCACTGCAGTTTTGTTCCAAAATGTGGCTTTCTGTGGTCTGGAGCAATATAAAATATACTGTAGTAATACAGGGGTATAAATAGTAAGATGGAGTGTCATTCTGTGTATGAATCCTGGCCTTTCCAAAGTATTACCTCAGAGTCAAAGGTGTGGGAGGTCCCTCAGCCAAACCCACAGTGAATTTTTGAAAAACTGGAGCAAATATTTTATAAGCCATATATATCCAAAATAAAATATTTCTTATATTGCCAATCTAAATAGTACAGAATTGCTGGTTTAACTCTTACAGTGGGTCCTGAACAAATATATATCCCACAAATGCCAAATACCATACAGCTAAAATATGTACACTTGGTACATCTTGTCTGTCAGGGTTTTCCACTTAGGTTCTAATTTTATTTGTATCATGCTAGTAGGAAACGTGGAGAATGAAATAAAAAGGACCTTTATGGCAGCTTTTCCAAAGCAGCTTTATTTTGTTTAGAAGCTGTGTGCAAAAGCCCTGCTCTTTTAATTGCAAGACCAGCTACAGCAATGAATCCATTTTTTTTCCTGGAGATCTCTTGGTGTCAGTGTGATGCAGAAAAAAATGTAGAATGTAGCCTGGAGTGATCTGACTGTTCATTTGGGTTATTTTGTATTTAAAAATGTAGAAACATTCTAATTTTGTTATCCAATTGAGATTTGTTTGTGGTGTTTTTTTTTTGGTTTCTGAAGTTCAGGTTTGCACATGTAAATATGGTGCCTGTCTATCAACTTGACTGGCTTCCAGAAATGCTCTATCAGTGGAAAAATCCAAGACTTTGAGCAGAGAGAAAAATAAATCAGTCCATGGAGTGGCACACTGTTCATATAGTAGATCATTGGGATAGAGAACAATATTCCTTCCCAGTCTAGAGGAGGAGCAACTGAGGCCCACAAAATCTAAGACTTAATCCATCTTGCCTAACCATAGGTGTTTAGAAATAATTATTGTAATTACTCCTTCAGTAATCAGTGAAAGGAAAGAGACACCTCCAGGGTGATTCATTCAATTGTAAGATGGGACAGCTGTGGAGCCAGGTGATTGTGGAGTGAATGAATTGCCCAGGTGGCAGGGACATCAGAGTTTGCAATTCAATCCTGATTACTGTATATCCCAGCATAATGCCTGGTGAGTGGATAATCTCATCTCTCAAAAGCAGCAGTGGCAGTTTGTCTTGGAATAGTTCTGAAGCTTCTCTTAGCGTAATGATATGTCTGGATTTCAGTTTGACAGGTCCTTGGTTACACCCTGGCAGGTTTAAACAATGTATTTTTTGGATTCTTGTAATTGCACATAACAGTTTCACTGCCTCCCAGGAAAAAAACTCTACATTGAATGTATTGACTATGTTTATGTAACTTTTTCCAGCGTTCAGACTTTTTGAAGTAGAGCTCTTTAGGGAAAAAAGTAATGACTCACTGTACTTCTCTAGAACACCCTCTCAGGGATCAGAGGGTTTAACTCCTCGAGGAGGACTGACTCCCAAACCTGCCCTTGGCACAACTCCTGGGAGAACTCCACTGCGTGATAAATTGAACATCAACCCGGAAGAGGGAATGGCAGATTACAGTGACCCATCTTATGCAAAACAAATGGTAAGAAGTACTTAAGAAGTGGAATTCAGTGCTCCGTTAATTTGCAGGATTTTTAATTCTCATCTGCCAAACAGAATTTCATTTTATAACAAAAGCAAGTGTTATTTCTTCCATCTGTCTACAGGTCTGTCCTCATCACGTAATAAAATCTTGATTTAAAAGAACAGAAATCTTTCCACTTAGAATGGCTTTCAGTGTGCTCAGTAAAGCACTCTAAAGCTCTTTGTCTAAGAAGACATAGTTAAGTTTCCATCCCACATGTGTCATTGAAGCTGAGCAGGAAATATGTATCAAGCAAAGATTTGTGTTTCTTGCAGTCCTGCACAGCCTTCAAATCCCTTGTCATCTTGGCTTTCTATTTACCTACAGGGCCTTTTCATCAGTCTGTTGTGTTGACAACACTGAGCTAAAGGAGTTTAATTTTTGCCATTAGGAGCACTTGGGTTTGAGATGGGCAGTAATCTGAGTCCCATCCAGATTCTTTCATCGCCTTTGGCAACAGATGTTTCCATTCCTGGAGATTCAGCCAGATGGACCCTGCCAATTACACATGGTATAGAAAGGCCTATACCTAATAGATAGCACCTTGGGAACTCCTTTGATGTGGCTGATTCTGCAACCTGCGCCGTGGCTTTGGGTATCTCTCACTCAAGCTATTGACAGTTTTCTTTTTGGCCTAGGTGAGGATATCCACTGCAGATTTTTGGCTAGTTTTCACAAAAATAGCTCAGGTTCAAAATTTCAGAGTTCCTCTTGATTTGAAGGAGTCTCTCCCATTTCAGAATATTCTGTGAATATCTGAGAGGTTTTATTTGATGTCCTTATACTTGCTTTGGTTCTGTCTTAGCCTTTTCATAGTAAGAAGGCTTTTTGCTGCTAGAAGGAAAACTGAGGCTTCAGTTTCCTTGTGGACTCTGCTGGTTTCCAGATCTGGTACTTTCTGGCTTTGCAGCAGACTAAGATGGGCAAGTGATATTAGTAGTGTACTGTTCCCCTTTGCTGATGGAGGTAAGTGGAGTTTGATTGTATTGCACCTCTGCACTGACTCTAGAGACATCACATCTTCCTGTTCTTCCTACAGGAGAGGGAGTCTCGTGAGCACCTGCGCCTGGGACTCATGGCCCTGCCTGCTCCAAAGAACGACTTTGAGATTGTGTTACCTGAGAATGCAGAAAAAGAGCTTGAAGAACATGAAGTAGATGAAACCTTTGTAGAAGATGCTGCTGATATAGAGGCCCGCAAGCAGGTTGGTGGTTGAGACGTGGAGAGAGCCTTTTGTTTATAATGAAGTGTGTTCTTTGTATGGTTCCTGTAGTTCAGTGGAAATTTCTTCTAAAGGATAACAAAGTGAAATGTAGCTGTTTTCTTTGCTGCCATCAAAGCATACTCACAGAGGATAAAATAGTTTTCTCTCTAAATCCTTGTCTTTCTTTTGTTACTGTTACATATCACATAATACTTTCTATAATGAAATGTCTTAGAGTTTTGTCCCTGAAAAGGTAAAAGTATAATTAAAAGCATTTTTCTGCAGAGGCATGTGCTTGATTTTAAGCACATAAGAACTGTGGGGTTTTTTTTCAGTTTCAGGTTATTTTCTCAGGGCTGAAAGTTGTTGCTTGTGAAATGTAAGAGAGGTATATGCAAATTCAGGCAGGCTGGTAGAAATCTGCCATGCAGTGAATTGGTACCTTTGACTTGTACCACAGGATTACCCAGACAGCCAAGTTGTGAGTGGGTCCCTGTTGTTTTGTTTAAGAATCAGGGAAGGCTGGATAAAGTACTAGCTTAAATTCTGCCAGTTAAATGGCTGTACTGGCCAGTAATTAGACACATTTTAAATTTATATAACAGTCCCTTTTCCATTTATTATTTATCTTAATTTTTGTGATGCAAGTCTCTTTTTGTTACATATCTTCAAATGTGTTTTTTTGAGTGCAGAGAGGTTTTTGCCAATGGTTGTGCTTTGACAACTGAACAAAATGTTTTAAAAAATCGTATGCTTTGATATCTTTGAATAGGATAAACATTTCCCAGAATTTGATTCCTAGCGTGTCCTATTTGAGGAGAAACATGTTATATAAATACATGTGTATATCTTGTGCATACATATACTAATAAAAAGTCTGAATAAATAAAAGTAATATAGTTGTTTAGAAAAGAGGAAAGAATTTGAGTTGTATCATACAAGAGAGGCATCCTGCCTTTCAAGTGAAGGTGTGACATGCTGGGATTAGAACATGAAAGATCCTGGTGATTGTTCCTGAAGTTTCAGGCAACACTGACTTTCCATGTTATTTATTGCCTGAAAGTGTATTGTAAAGAGAACTCATGGTTTTACACTTTCACAAGTTTTGTTTTAGTGAAATGCATACTCTAAGTCATTGATAATGACAAAAAAAGTCCTGGCTGTAAATTTAAGTGTCTTTCTTTTCCAGATGGATTTCATGTGTGGAGAGTTAGAGTAGTTTTCAAACTTGATGTGGAGAAATGTGTAAAGAATGATGGAGATGAGTCTGAAGGACGGCTTGATGGCTGGAAATGAGTTTTGAAGAGATTTCTTTTCTCAGAGTTAGTCTGCTATGCTCTCCCCATTCGCTTTAGAGGCAGTAAATTATATTGTCATCACATTATTTAGTTCTGGCTTCGTGACATGAAGTCTTTATTCTTTAAGGAATCTTCACTGCATTAGTCAATTAGTTTTTATGTCACATACATTTCTAGGAAGCATCTGATTGTGTTTCAGTAGCTGGAGTAACACTTGGCTTGTTTGTCTTAGGCCCTCCGAGAAGCAGAGCGAGCCAAGGAACTGAAGAGAATGCACAAAGCTGTGCAGAAGAATCTACCACGGCCCTCAGAAGTAAGTGGAAACAAAGCACACTGTTAAAGAAAAAAAATAGAAATAAAAGTTTTAACCAATATAGGAGGAAATATAGTCTAAGTAGATCATGAGAAAATTAAATCTTTGAGCATGCTGATTTCAACTTGAAGGGAAACTATCACAGCAAAGTTGTCCTGAGGTATTTCGTCTGCACAAATGTTCAGATTGCCGTGTGTGTCATACCACAAGGGATTTTGGTACCTGTTCTTTGGGGTTTAGTTGATACATCAAATTCATACTTGAGTGGAGATGTGTGACTTTAATTTGACCTTTGGTGTATATGATGCTTAAGAACTTTTTCTTTATTCCTGGGCAGGTTAATGAAACAATACTGAGACCCTTGAATGTGGAACCACCTCTAACAGACTTGCAGAAAAGCGAAGAGCTAATAAAGAAAGAGATGATTACTATGCTCCATTTTGATCTTTTACACCATCCATTTGGAGAACAGCTTAGTGGGAAGAAAGGGAAGGGCCCAGGATTTGGAAGCAACAACGCAGAGCACATGGCTTACTTGGAACAAAATCCTTATGAGAAGTTCTCCAAAGAGGATCTCAAGAAGGTGAGAACTGTGTGGCCTAAAGAGACCTAGTATCTCCTTATTGGCATGGTCCTGTAATCTTGCAAAAAAAAGATGGATCCAAGCCTGCCCAAAATTCATTAGGGAGATCTCCTGGGGGTTATATGAAGGGCTGTAATCATAGAATTGTTGAGGTTGGAAAAGGCCTCTGAGATGATCAAGTTCAATCGTTAACTGAGCATTAAGTAAGGATTACTTATGAAGTTGCTAAGTAAGGATAATTTAGGTGCACATTCTCTTTTCTGTGAAGTGATGTTAATCTGGCCACTCAGCAGAATGGTGGGGATGCTGTATTTGCCCACAGACACTGTCATTTAGATAGAATTTTGAATGTGTTTTGGTTGCTTATCATTTTAAGTATGAGTAGGAGCTATAATACCCCAACAGTTACCAAATTCTACTTCTCTGTTTCTGGAAATTGGGGTTTAATCATTGATGCTTTAACTGGGTGTGATACTGCCTGCAACTGGAATTACAAAGCTTTTTTTTTTCAAAGCAATGCAGACTAAATAGGACAGTAGTATCAGCTCATAACTTGGAGCAGGAAATCAAGTTGTTTAATTATGCTTGTCAGGCTTGATCCAGGAGGGATGTGCTGGTGCAGAGCCTGCTGGGCTGTGGCAGCTGATCTGACAGCATACCTGGCTCAGCAGTGCTGAGCAGGCAGAATGGCTGTTGGCTGAAGGGAGTGGGCGGTCTGGGCACTCTGTCCTGTTTTGCATTGTAATCCCAAGTTAAACAGCAGCCCTGGACCAGGGTTCCGGTTCGGGCTGTTCAGTTATTTGAGCAGCTACAGATGTTGCCTTTTGCTGCCAAGAGACAGATGGGCAGTCCAGGCACACAGTGCTGTGGTTTGGTGCTTTCAAAGAGCTTCACCTGTGAAGCTGTGCCAGTAACCTTTTGACCAAATACTTACAGGACTAAAAGTGAGTGAAAGGGACAAAATCACGTGCCACCAAGGCATGTGTTTTATGCAGACTCCTGCTCTGTGAGACTTGTGCTCTGGTATCTCTACACCTAAATCCCATATTGCTTTAAAGTAACTCTAAAGATATACAAGCAGTCTCCTTGACCATATCTGACCAATGAATCGAGCCTAAAATGACAAACAATGAACAGTATGTACTTCCAATTTGCTGTTAAGCAAAAAATAATACTTGAAGATTTCTTACCAGGAGAAGCTAAAGATGGAAAATACGGTTAGATCATGAATTTCACTGCCCTGCCAGTGTCAGATTGTTCCCTTAGGAATGCTCTCCAAGTGCTTTCTCTGGTTGTTTTGAAGTGCAGCAAGAACTGGGTTTTCTATCACTTCCCTTAGAGACTATTATATGGTCCAGTAGTTCTTGTCTGGAATCTTTTTTCAGAGTCCCTGGAAATTCTGTCTCCTAACTGATGGGCAGAAGTTTTGTTGTATCCTTGCTCCTGCTTACTCTTTAACATTCAGCATAATATTCCTCCTTTGTCTGAAATCCAGTTTAAACCAGGAACTTTTCCTGTCTCTGTGCTGTGATCTAGGGCTTGTTTATTTTGCTTTACTTCTGTTTGTTTTTAGAATGCCTTCCTCCTAAAATCCTTGTATAAAATGCTCCTTTTTTCCGGATGTGTAGTGTCTTTTGGGAAGGATTAGCAGTGGTGCTGAGCTCTTAGAGCCGGAGAACGCTTTTGGTGCCACAACTAAATAGCCTTAACTGGTTCCTCACAGTGTACTAATAGAGGCTAATTGAAAGTGAACCTTTATAAGAGATAGCTTTGTCAGGTGTGGTCATATTATTCTTGTTTTATCGGTCTTGACCACCAAGGACAAGTAATTAATTTTCCTTTCCCTAAGATCATCTAATCTGGTGATATCTGAATTACTTCCTGGGCAACATGCTGTTATAATGTCTGCTTGAAGATACCGACTGTTGATAGGGAAATTTGTGATGCACGTGCAAATCCTGCTGAAAGAGAGGACATGGACTTGCACTAAGAAGCGGTGAAGTCCAGATCAGCAAATATATTTTAGTTTCGAAGTTACAAGTAAATTCAGAAGGACCTGAGTGCCTGTGTAGTTTTGTGGGCCAGGCTCTATGTCAGAAATACTGAGAGTTGTGAGAACAACACAAATCTTTTCAGTTCACTGTAAGTTACTTTTTAAACTAAGCTGGAAGCAGCAGAGTGCTCATATCTTACTGGTTCTCTGGCCATAGAATGTGTTAGAGCAGTATTTCCTGCAGTGGAGCTCATGCAGCTCACCCATTACTGTTTAGACTTGACTTTCCAGGTTGTGTGGAGAAGGGCAGGCAAAAGGAAATGAAAAGTGATTTTTGTTTCATAGGACAGTTGCTTCTGTCTGTACAATTCTCCCTCTCCTCAAGGTCCTTGCTTTTATCTCTGTTCTTCTGCAACAAGATGAAGTATCTTGCTGTGCCACAGCTTTCATTAGCCACGGTAGAGTGATGTCAGGCTCGGCCAAATTATATAAAATGAGGGATAGTTGCACTGTGAGTAGCCTCCTAGCCTGGGTTTCATTTATAATCCACAGCATCTGTGTTCAATTTCATAGTTAGCTTAACCTGGTGGTGAGAATTTAGTATGAAAAGAAAAGCTGCCCCCTTGAATTGCACACTGAAGGATTGAAAAGATGAGGAATTTTCTTGTATCCTGTGTACTGTAACTTATTTCTCATCCTTCCCAACAGGCACAAGATCTACTGGCACAAGAGATGGAAGTGGTAAAGCAAGGAATGGGGCATGGAGAGCTGTCAAGTGAAGCTTATAACCAGGTGTGGGAAGAATGTTACAGCCAAGTGTTATACCTGCCTGGACAGAGCCGCTACACGAGGGCCAACTTGGCCAGCAAAAAAGACAGGATAGAGTCACTTGAAAAGAGGCTCGAGGTCAGTGTCACATTTTTTCCAGTTTTTTGCACCTGCTTTTGGGTTTTTTTGAGAGTTCCTCTGCTTGTGTTTTGTTTCTTTCTTCTGTGTAAGAGTTAGAAGTTACTGTATGAATCAGTCAGGTCTTTTGGTGGGACTGCTTTGAAAAGGTCATTGAGGCTGTAGCACAGCTCATCTCACCCACTTTATTCTCAGCTGGAGAAAAGCTCAGGTTCTGATGTCTCTTAATTCCATGTGGACTTTGTTTTTTCCTAATGTTCACTGTTAACAGATCAGATACGTGATCTTTCCAAATTATACTTTACCCTTGATAGTGGCCAATATGAGATACTTCAGAGAAAGATGGTAAAAAAAAGCATTTCTAGACCAAAGCTCCTCTCAAGTTCTTTTTCCAACTTGAGATTTGTTTTCTGGTTGACTGTGACATACATGAAGGTCCAGATAGTCCTGAATACTTGCCAGACTGGCATCCTTTACCAGTCCAGTGATTTCCTCCAAAAAAAGCAAACAGTGAATGTTTGTGAGCCTATTCCACTCTATCAGACCCTTTGATACTGATTTCCCTTGCCTTGTCCCCTCTTTAGAGTTTCACTCAAACACTCCACAGAAAAAAAATCCCAAAATAGGCAGCATCTGTGATAAAAAGTGAGCTGGTTTGAAATGGTTTATTTCCATAGAACATGTTTCTCCCAGCTTGCAGTAAGTCATTAAATGTTTTACAGAATACCATATTAGCCTAAAAGTCTCTCTAAGTTCTGCCTGCAGACATCAGATTATTTTGTTCTGCAGCCACAGAAATAACATGAGAGAGGCCAGAAAGGCTGAATTTTCACTTGATTCATACACATGAAACACGGTGTGAATGTGTGTTTTGTGAAGCCTGTCAGTCAAAAATGTCATCCAGGTACAGACTCCACAGTTGTTTGTCAACCTCTCAGGCCAGGAGCAGTTCACCTGCACGTAGAGTGGTAGTAGGTGTTTAGTATGAGTGGCAGAGCGCTTGTCGTGCTGCTGCTCAGCCAGCAGAGAGCACCATTGCCCTGCCCAGCACTGCCTGACAGGCTCACGGTGCTCTGATTCCCCGGAACTCCTGTCAGAGCACAGCAGCAGCCTGGCTGTGCATGGCAGCGGGGCCAGGTGGGCACCGTGCCAGGAGTCAGAGGGCTGCACCTAATTTGTGTACAAATGCTTTTGAAATTTAAATATCTTAGGCCCAAAACGACATTTAGAAGGGCGTTATTAAAGTTGCAAAGTCAAACAGTCCAAGTTAGGGAATGCACAAACAGCCTTAATTTGCCTGTGCCTGTGCTTTATGAGACAGTCTTTAATTTTGTGATTGCAGCCTAGTTTTTCCACAGACTCATTTACTGCTCAGGATGGATGGTACTTGCTTAATGAGTAGCTCTTGAATATTTTGTTTTCCCTTTATTGTTTGGTGTGTGGCCCTGTGCCTTTATGCTGTGCACGAGTTCTGCAGTCTAAATTGGTTACTTCTGTGTGGGCTTTCTTGTGCTGTTGATCTCTGTCCATCTCTTCCTTATATTTGAATGAGTAGTTGGTGGTGGAATGCTTATTAAGGATATTGAAGCAAAGTCAGGTCAAGTCATCCATTCATCAGACTCCTCTATATTTGTTCTGAATGCTCATTGCTCTGTAATCACAAGACAGTCACCCAGGAAGCAAAACACGAATCAGAGATCTTGCCAAAAAAAAGTAAAATTGTTTTTTATTTTCTGCCAAAATTGCATGGGACTCTGTTGAACACCCTTAACAAAATCCAAATAGCTGTGTCCCATCAGGTCAGGAAGGTGATCCTGCCCCTCTGCTCAGCCCTGGTGAACATATCTGGAGTGCTATGTCCAGTTCTGGGCTCCTCAGGACAAGAGAGACACAGAGCTCCTGAAGAGGTTCGGTCCAGTGGAAGGTGACAAAGATGATGAAGGGACTGGAGTGTCTCTCTTCTAAGGAAAGGCTGAGGGAGCTGGGGCTGCTCAGCCTGGAGAAGAGACACTGAGAGGGCACCTCACCCATGTCTGTCAGTGCCTGCAGGGAGAGGGCAGAGCATGGACCAGGCTCTGCTCAGGGTGCCCAGCAATGGGACAGGAGGAACGGGCAAGAACTGACGCCCAGAAAGTTCCAGCTGAACATGAGGAAGAACTTCTTTGCTGTGCAGGGACCAAGCACTGGGACAGATTGTCCAGAGAGGGTGTGGAGTCTCCTTCACTGAAGATATTCCAGATCTGGATGCACTGCTGTGCCGTGTGCTCTGGGATGGCCCTGCTGGAGCAGGAGGTTGGACCAGATGATCCACTGTGGTCCCGTCCAGCATGACCCATTCTGGGATTCTCTGTCAACGATCAGTCACTACAATCATGGGATTCTCTCACTAATGTAGCTGCATCCCTTGGGAGCTCAGAGTGTTGCTGGACGAGGTTGATGGCTTGGTGCACTTCCACACACCGCCTTGCTCTCCTGTTTTACTGTGTTCCAAAATACCACACTCCCATTTCAGTCAGGCAGGGGGGCCAGCAGAGCTCTCTGTGCCCCACAGCTGCAGGTGCAGTGAGTACAGACAGCGCTGCCTCTCACAGTTCACTGTTTGTTGAGTGCAGGTGGACCCTTTGCAAAGTTAAATTTGAGCTGATAATCTCTCCCAAGTGTACGCAAAATACAGTTTAGTGCAGCTCTGTGGCCTGACCTATTTAAAAGGCCCTTCCTAAAAGCAAGATATACATATACAGTTTTTTAAGCATAGGTCACCTGCTGAATCGTTTTTTAAATAAGAAATAAAAAAAAATAACAGTTTAATGAACAAATGAATATGCAATAAAAAAGCACAGCAATTTTTTCCCCCTAGCCCATTCTCAGCAATGGCAAAATCCACCTTCATTTTAGTGTTTTTCCAAGGAAAATTGTCTGAAAGCAATATCAGTTGAAATAGATATTTTAATGGGAAGTATCAGACAAGCTTAATGAAAAGCAGGGATGTTAGCTCAGCTTTCAGTACCCCAAGATACTTGCCTGTACTTTGAGAGAAGAGTAGAAATTGTAAAATAGACTTTGCCAGCAACAGCAACTGATGTCAGTTTTGGGGCTGCTTCTTCTGCTTTATGTTGTGCTAAAATCATAGGGGAAAAAAACCTATGAGAGTTTAGTGATATTTGGCATAGCTGCTCATCGGGTAGTCACTGTCTAATACTGCCATGTGGGACTGCTGACACCCTGCAGGTGCTGTAGTCCCACAAAAAAATCGGCTCCTCCTGGGGCTGTTCATCGCTCGGAGATTCCTGGCTGGATTGATGGTGTGGACACACAGTCGTCTTCCTCTAATTGGCCTGTTCTCACTGCCTGAGTGATTTAGTGGTGGCAGCCTTGTGTATGTTGACATGACATTCATCTTTCTGGAATTGATGGTGATATCACAAACAGATTTGGGCTGTTATTGATGAACTTGAGGAGGCAAAGTGGAGTGGTTGTGGAGAGCTTCTGTTTGGCTGGATATCCTGTCCAGGCACCACCAGCAGTAGTTCTAATGTTGGAGTGTTCTGCTCTGTGTTAGAAATACTTTTTACTTCTTTATTTGGGGGGGTTTGGACTCATTCAAAGAGTTACTTAATGTGGTTTAAGAGTGTTACAAGATTATTGTGTGAACTCTTTTGCAGTACAGAGGGGGATTTTCAGGTCCATGCGAGTGAATCCCTGTGACCTCACTATGTGTCTGTGGCACAGCTTAGATTTGTGGAATTTTCTGATCTTTCTGGTAGCTTTGGGAAGTGCAACATATTTTTTCAAGGCGAGGCTACACTGCAGAGCAAGTCATTTCAGAAATGAGAGTTCTATGATGCTTGCAGTTGCATTTACTGCTTCAGTTCTCTGCAATACCTTTTATTCCCTTCTCTTCCAAGCCATGTATTTATAAAGAAAAGCATTCCTACTGAGGTGTGTGTTACTCTAAGGACCTTCTAAGATGAAATGGTATAGTAGAGGCATCTATTTAACAAAGTAGTTGCTTCCCTTTGTAGTTCATAACACGCAAACTTCCTGCCAGCGTTACTTTTCCTTTGAAGACAGTTCATAAAGTTGGCTTGCAGCATAAAAATATTTTTATTAAAATTGTGGTAGTTAATGTTATCGTTTCATTTGATTGCTAAATTATAAACACCATTGAAAGCCTACAGGGGAAGGAGCTCAAGGTACACTGTATATGCAAAATGTAGTAAATGATCTATTCTTTGCAGTATCCAAGATACATCAAGGTGATAATTTACCAAAGTATCCATTTTTGCTTTTGATTGCAGCCCAAGTCCTCTGAATTAATTCAGACTGAAAACCACTTGCTTAGCTGGAGTTTTGTGGGTTATGGGGTACACAGAGCAGCAGGGTGTATGCCTTACTAATTTATTTGAGATTGTATTTTAATTTCTCTCTAGTTTACAGGCTTCTAAAGCTTGCAGTTTCTTTTGCATTTTCAGGTGTGCTGTTACTGAGAAAACATCTGGAGAAAATAAGAGATTATGTAAGACTAGGAATAGAGAAATTACTCACAAAACTAAAATATGGTGGAAATCCTCAGTAGTCTTGCTTTTATATTCCCATATTATTTTGTGCTACTGTGTTGCCTTTTCAGAATATGCTGGTTTTAATAAGGTCTGTTGGAAATGTAGCTGGAACCAGAGGATCACAGCAGAGGTTTATCAGTGGTTTTCACTGTGGAGTTGTTCAGAATCTGATAATTGACATTCTTAGAAATAAAGTTCAGCATTGGCAAAACTCTTCAGTGCATAAAACTTTTGCATACCATCACTGTTCAAAATTGACTGCTCTGGGATCACCGTGGGGCTTCTGCTGTGTATGGAGAGGGAACCAGGCTGTTTGCTGACTTGCCTCTCCTGTGGAAGGGACCAGTGCAGCAGTCTGGGTGTGCAGGGATGGTTTTTGAAGGTAATTACCTGTGCTTGCTGCCCTACTGCCTCACAGACACAGCAGTAGCCCATGTTTGCTTACAGCTCATCAGAGCTGTTGTCCTGAGGAGTTGGTGCTGTCTGTGATCTTACTACAATTTTTTTTTTTTAACTTATGAGGTGTAGAGAGCTTCCAAAAGTTTGGTAGAAGTAAATTATTTGCTTTTCTTCTTAAACTCTACTCTTCTAGACATGTTTCTGCTATGATTGAGGTAGAATCAGAGAAATGTTAAAGTTGAAAAAGACCTCTGAAATCACCAGGTCCAGCCATCAACCTGACACCACCCCTGTGTTCACCACTAAACCATGTCCTAATGTACCATATCCACACAACTTGTGAACACTTCCCGGGATGGTGACTTCACCATTTCCCTGGGTTCCAGTGCTTGACACCCCTTTCTGTGAAGAAATTTTTCATAATATCCAATCCATACCACCCCTGGTGCAACTTGAGATCATTTCCTCTTGCCCTGTCACTTGTTTCCTGAGAGAAGAGATGGACCCTCACCTGGCTACAATCTCCTTTTAGGGAGCTGTAGAGAGCATATACGGGTGTCACTGATAGTACTGCTAGTCTTAGAAGCAGTTCCCAAATAAAAATGTTCAAAGTGGACTTTAATGACATCACTGTAGATCTGCAGTGGCTGCTGACTTAGCCACTGACTTTCTAGATTATTCTGATTCTGGGAGTTGGGTGCTGTGAACTTCTGTGGGAACATGTGCTCGGGATACACTCTGTACTGTCTTTACTCAACAGTCACACCAACTCATGTTACAGTGTTTGAAGAGCTTGAAGTCATTATAATTTAAGGAACATGGTTCAGGTTGAGATTGCTCTTGGGTTATTAGATTTGGCTGTGAGAAGAGAGAACAGTGTCATGCAGATAACAGTAAATCATAATGCTATGTAATCTACATGGCAAATATAGGAGTGTATGTCAAGGCTTCCCTCTTCACTTGGGGAAAGGTGGCTTTATATTGGCACATGTTTGGTCTGGTTTCAGTTGTGAAATTGCAGTTGCTTACCAGCAGTGCCTTAATTTGAGGATCTTCTGTGACTGAATCTTGCCATGAAAAACTTGGTGTGATTCCAACCAATTAGAATTAATTCCTGCTGTTTTTTTCCTTTTGAAATTCTCACACCCTGTCCCTCCTTGACTGTTCTGATATTGATCAGCCCTTTTTCTTAATGATCCTGGTTCCCCCTTGTACACTGAGTAGAGCATTTTACTGGAGGTGTTCAAAACCAGGCTGAATGGGACTCTGAGCAACCAGGCGTAGTGGAAGGTGTCCTTGCCCATGGCAGGGGCTTGGAATGAGATGGTCTTTAAGGTCTCTTCAAACCATTCTGTGATCTTCAGTGTGACAGCAGAGATGTGAAATTGTGTCAAGCCATCAAGTGCTTCCAGTCGATTAGCTGAGCTCATGTCAGTTTGATAGATTTGAGCCCATATTGTTCTACACTGGAAATGCAATTTTTGTTTGTTATTAACCCCAAGGTTCAGTTTGCAGCAGAGTTGACTGTTGTGTTACTAACTCGTGGCTAAGCAAGAGGCGGGGCTCTACAGAGAGTTTTTCCTGGTCAAACTGTAGAGAGATGAAACAGTGTTTCAAGCTTAAAGAATGGAGAATTCTGTCCAAGATCATGGAATTGGAAAAGCAGAGTCATCAGTGAGGTTTTGTTTAAAAAAACATGCCCTGGTTGAGTGCACCATCAAACTTGTAAAGGCAGATGAACCCACCATGCCCAGAGGATGCTTGCAGTGTTTTGGTCATCGTTGTCCCTGGGGTGGTTTGAAATGCTTGTGACAAGGTTGAGTGTCCTGGCGTGTGTGCCCTCATCGCAGCTGCTCCGGCTGGCTGCGCCAACGTGAGGCAAGTTCACAAATCTTGCTATTTAAATGAAGTTAATCCGTCTCCTGCCAGCTGAATTGGGTATGGGGGGCCACTTGTGGGTCTGAGGTGAGGAAGGAAGTTTCAGTAACATTCAGAGTGTAGTCCTCTATATGTTCCAAGAGTAACCTATTCAGCAGGGTAGCTGGAGCTGGCAGAGGGTTTCTCTGCACAAGTGAAGCAGCTTTATGATGAGATGTTGATTCTCCAAGGTCACGGAACGAGTTGGTTTACTTTTGACTATGGCTCTAGTCAGAACATGCTGCAGTTTTTCTTCCATGTTTGTTTAATCCATCAAGCATGATTAAGGTCAATTAAAAGACAAGACAGCTTAAAGCTTAATGCTGTTCAGGGATTACCAGAAGCTCCACATTTAATGGAAGGAAAACAAAACAGTCAGTAGAGGGAAACCACCCTTTGAACTGAGGAGGGGTGTCCTCAGTAGACTTGGTGAGATGAGGAGCTCTGAAAATACAGTTTTTAAGGCACTTGAGCTCTTCCTTCTTCAGGGTCAGTTTTTCTTAAGTTTTTACCAGTGGATGTTTGTTCTCATTAGGAGTCCTTCCTTCTTTGTTGTCCTTAGTTAAACCTTACAACTAACATATCTAAAATTTCCCTACCAAATTTAAATCCCTCTTTTTTGCTCAGTGGCTGTAAAAACAGCTTAATTTTTCACAATTATCTTTGTGTCTTTATTCTTTCTCTCTATTTTTGTTAGACAGGAAAAACCGAAACCCCTCTGTTTTTCCACTCACTCTCACTTTTCTAGATCATGTTTTATAAAATTATGGTCGTGGCGCTTGCTCTGTTTTGGTTTCTCTTCCTTGGTTCTCTAGTGCAGTATTGAAAACTGAACACAACTCTACTAGACATGAGGGAAGGCTTTTACATCAGAGATTTGGGATGGGATGAGGCTCTCACACTTGCCCTAACATCATATATCATCTTACCCTGTGTCTGTACATCCTGTTCTCATTTTGCTGTAGCTGGTATAAAAGTCAGCAGAACCAAAGCCAGCCAAGGAGCAGTACAAAATAAATAAGTGGAGAAATCTTTCAAATGTCTTTCCTTTTTCTGCTAGGTTCAGGAGGGGAAATGGTTGTCAGATTTTACTGAAATCTATTTCTTAGCTTTAAGCAAATAATGTAGACTACTGTTTAAACACACCTCTTCATAACTGCTTGGAATTTTTAGCTTGGTATCTGAGCCTTAAAATTTTATGAAGCTTGAACTAAAATTATATGCAGTTGTTGGCATTAATGCAGCAGTCAGCAATTTTTAATAAATAGTATTTGTTACAAAAGCTAAGACCTCCCTTTGACCTTCTTGTAGTAGATCCTAAAATCTTGTAGTTGGAAGGGAGGAGGAAAGGTGGTGAGTGTTCACATTTCTCTCTATAAGCAGAGAAGGAAGAAAGGGCTGTTGTTTCTGGGTTTAGATACTTGAGAGGCTTTTTTCCTTTTTTCTCTCTTTTCTGATTTTTTACTTTTTACAGCAGTGAAGTCTGTGATAATCCAAGATAGACAAGGAGCTGAGTAGAAAAGCAAAGGCTGAGCAGCAACATATAACAAGAAGCCCTAGTAGTTAAAAGTAACAGTCCAGTATCCAGTACAACCCAGAAACATTAAGTCCAGTTCTCATTGTCTGAAAATTTCAGGAGTGTTTAAATAATTGGAATCTGATTCCATAATAAGCATTAGACTTAAACTGGCTTTGTTTTTCTTGGAGGAAAAAATGCTTTATTATATCTAATACACTAAAACTTATACACCCAGGGTGGGATTGGTCCACCTGACCTTGGGAAATGTCTGAGCAAGCAGTTTGTGCTCCCATTAGAGTCAGTGAAGAGCCCTTCAGTGGGCTCTGTCCTGAGGCGCTGGGTCAGATGAGCATGCCCTGGAGTTGTCAATTTCTCTCCTGCTTGTGGAAAGGCCTCATGGGACAAGCTCAGATGTTCGTGTCTAAAGCCCAGCAAGTGCTTATATCTGTCTTTATGTCCTCAGGTACTTAGTGTTTAACATTTCATTAGAAAATTAGGTTGAGAGAACATAGAATCACAGAATGGTTTGGTTTGGAAGGGACCTTAAAGAACATCTCATTCCAGCCCCTGCCGTGGGCAGCGACACATTCCACTAGACCAGATTACCCAGAGCTTCATCCAGCCTGGCTTTGAACACTTCCAGGGGATGGGGAGTCCACAACTTCTCTGGGAAAGCTGTGCTAGGGCCTCAGAACCCTCACAGTAAAGAATAAGATCTTCACTCAGGATGACAAATAGTGGAACTTCTCTAAAGGATCTTTTTTAGGCTGCTCTAGAACAGTGACATTGGGAGTTTCATTTCACACCAGGCATACTCAAAGTTATCTGTAATGCTGCGGAACAACATGGACAATTGACCTGTGTTACATTAGGCCTCTGTTACAGGCCAAATTCTGTTTGCCAGTGCATCCATCTATTCCATGATCTCTAAATGTCAGTGGCTCTGAAGACAGATTTTTCATCCAAGAAACAGTAATTGGAAAATAGTTCATTGACCGCACAGCTGTATTTGTTGTTGCAGTAATAGCATATTATTTACCAGTGAAGACATTTAAAGCTTTCATGCTTTTCCATCAGAGAGTATCCTCACAAATCCCTAATCTATTTATTTAATTTTCTCTAGATTTATATAAATATTGGAAAAGAGGCGCCTTTCTGTATGCTTAAAGCACCTTGGGCATAGCTGAAGTCTGCATTGCAAACAGAGTTTGAAAAGCGTAGCAGTCTGCATCTCTCCCCCCAGGAGCAAACCAGACAGCTCAGAAAGTCAGATTTCTCTTTCACTCACCCATTAACAGTTTGCTCCCCTGACCATTCACTTTGTTTATCTCTGCACCACCAACTAAAACTGTTCTAAATGAGTGAATAAATTGTTAAGGAGTAGGAGGGCGTGTTACCAAAACATGCAGCTGTGTAACAGAGGGTACTTCAGTATGGTTGGAAGGCTTTGCAGTAGCTTGGTGCCTAAGACTGTGATAGCTGGGGCTGTCTGATTGTAGTTAGCATTGTAAAGGGCAGATCAAAAAGTAATTCCTTCCCAATAGAGTTCAGTTTCATTGGTAAGAGATGATATATTGGGTAATTGTAGCAGTGAAAAGCTGCTGCTTTTGGTCAATCACTGTCAATTTCTTTGTGTGTAAGAACATTCACCAGCAAAGCTCTGATTTTTAAAGAAACAAGACAAGGATGGATGTTTCAGACACTGTGGTTCTGAGTTAGGCTTTTATATTTTAACACTTGAGAAACTTATATATTTTTCTTCATCTCCTGCACTAATTTATCTTTAACCTGACCAATTTATCTTATGTGCCAAAAATGAAAATCTGAGAAGCCTGATGCCTTTTTTTTGTTCAGATTGGCATTGTTCACACGATGCTTTCTGAAAAAAAGGAAAATTTTTTTAAGGAAATAGCATTAAAAAAGCCTCAACCAGGAACTTTATGTCCCTGTTTAGAGGTGTGAACTGCTACACCTCTCCACAGTTGTGCTCAATGGTGTAGTCCTGTGTTATTTGTTGGTTTCATAGGGTCATATAATTGTTTGGGTTGCAAGCAACCTTAAAGAACATCTCATTTCAACCCCCTGCCATGGGCAGAGGCACCTTCCACTGGACCAGGTTGCTCCAAGCCCAACCAACCTGGCTTTGGATGCTTAATGAGGCCCAGCATTCAGCTGGTGTGAATCCAGGAGTCTTTCTGAGATGCCTTGCAATGGCACCAGGAATGAGGGGTCATCACCTGTTGAGTTCTCATCATGGCACCTCGTTGTTCTTGGCAAGATGACCATGTATATTTTGTTTGTGTGGGATTTGTCTTTCATACCCTTTAGAAGCAGGCAATAAGTAACTGGGTCACTATCCTGTGCCTCCATGTGTTATTTTGTCCTTTGTCTCCTGATGTGGCTGTCCTAGGAAAGTCCTTGCAGATGGGTGGTGGAATTTAGTTCTCAAATAGTCCTTCTGCTGTCCCTTGCAGTGTTTCTCTGCCCAGACACTGCCATTCATTTGCCACCCAGACCAGTCTAAGCATTTTCATGATGGTTCTCTGCAACAGAAAAGGCTTCAGAGCTGCCTTAACATTCACAGTGGCCTTCTACTGTGTGGAATAGGATGTAGATGAATTCCAGTGGACTAGGCAGAAGGGTTGATAGATGTGGCTATTTTTGCAGACTAAGAATATAATTTTGAAAAGGTGGAGCACAAGGTATTTTTTTTTCCATTACTGAGGCAAGTTGCATCCCCTGTGTAAGTGGGATGTGGCCTAACAGGCAATGGTGTGACTTGGCCACTTCCTTAGGTCAGCAACTGTAAGAATTCCTGTCTGTAAAGCTGTGCTCGCAGTGTATCATCACCTCTCTTTGGGCTGCTGGACTTCACCCCGGCAATAATGTATTTTTTATATTGTAAAGGTTTTAATCCAGAAATCTAGGCTGGTGTAAAATGTGCAGTATGAACTTGATCAATTCAGGATAATTCCACAAATATATTTTAACTTTCTGTTTTTCTCTTAACTTTGAGTTCTGGGTAAATAAAACAATTTGTGGGTTCCTCCCGGCAGATAAACAGAGGCCACATGACAACTGAAGCAAAGAGGGCTGCCAAGATGGAGAAGAAGCTGAAGATCCTGCTTGGTGGTTACCAGTCTCGAGCAATGGGCCTCATCAAGCAGCTCAATGATTTGTGGGACCAGATCGAGCAGGCCCACCTGGAGCTGCGAACTTTTGAGGAGCTGAAGAAACATGAGGATGCAGCAATCCCTCGGAGACTGGAGGTGAGATTCCCAAATGTAATACCTGAGGTCAAACACAGGCACTCTGTGGAAAAGATGTTTTCACAAGACATGAGCTCTGAGCTTCACAGCCTGAGTTCATATCACACTTTTAATGTTCTTTTAAAATTATACTTTTGGCTGTTACAAGGTTCATCTGCCGTTGACTTCAATATCAAAGGTTCTGTGATACATCTATTAGAAGCTGGGACTAATCTGCCAGTGTGTTCTTTAACTTTGGGGGTTTCTTATTTCCTTGTGTGGTTTATTTTATAAATCTTCTGAAATGCATATCGGCAGAAGTCCATATCCCTCTTAATTTGTCTTGTTTTGGTTTTAATTACTGTTAGAACTTGTAAAACTTGTGTAAAATCTACTTCCCTAAAAGTCAGTGGACCAAATGCTGGTGTATACCTGAAATCAGTACTTTGGAGACACTTCTCTTAGTTCACGGATCTCCAGGATATTCTCTTTTTATTCCTCTAATGACACAACCCTCAACCACGACTTAATTCTACATCTGAGCCAGTGCCAGCCTTGCTTTCCAAGGTATAAGTACTCACCTGAGCACAGTTTTTCCTATAACACTTTTTTCTTCCATAACAGAGGGTTCCACTGAGTCTCAGATCTTCTCAACCACTTGCTATAAAAATGCTAAAACAGTTTTTAAAACTGATTTTGCAAAGATGGTTCAGAAATGCTGATAGATGTGTTTACAAACTCCAAAGTGGTTGATTTAGTGAAAGATAAGAGTAAAAACATATTAAACCAGGTGATAACTGCTAATAGCACCTGCTTTTAGTATATGGCAAGGTTCCAATTTGAAATCTCTCCTTTCTGTCAAAGACAGGGTGAGATACCTGAGATTTGAAGTAAGAAGGCTGTGATTCTTGATGCTTTACCCCAGCTGCTCTGTTTTATATTTTAAATAAGTAATTTTAGCAATGAACTGTCTCAGTTCTGACCTCTTCACTGAAGGACTGAAAATCTAACGTTTGGGCAAGCTCTTCATGGTGTGACTGTTGGAAAACTGACTGGTTGCTTAATGATGCTTTCGTTACAGTGTCTGAAGGAAGATGTGCAGCGACAGCAGGAGAGAGAAAAGGAGCTCCAGCAGAGATTTGCTGACTTCATGTTGGATAAAGAGACTTTTCAAGCAAAGTATTAAAGCACAAAATCCCATTTGTCACTGATGTAACATTTTTAAAGTGTGCAGATACTTCTCCAGCAGCTTTTGCCAGCAGTTGCAGAAATCAAGTGTAGTCTGCAGTTTGCATCTTGTCAACTTTTGTTCCTTTAATGGACAATTCCAAATGCTCTAGGTATGAGTTGCTCTGTTAAAAATAGGTTTGAAATGTCCAAAATTTTATTGGAAGAAAAAAAATCACTCTGGTATGATTTTAGCCATGTCTTCATTTGCTAGGTTTCTCACATTATTCCTAGTGTTTATCAGTCTTAAGACCTGTAAGATACATGCCTGCAGAATAATGTCTTTTGAATAAACCTGGAATGTTAAAAAATAATGAAGTAATAATGTCTTTTAACTGAAATTGAATCTTTCCATATCCCAGCCCTCTTTTTTTTGTGTCTGGTAAATTGTCTTTCTTCCCTTCCCTTGCTGCTGCCTTAGTTTTCCAAGTTTGCAATTGGTAATAGGAAGTGGCTGTGCAGGATCTTTGTGATCCAGGTAATACCATGTTCCTGACTCTTCTCTGTGCATGGGACTAAACACTCCCAGCTTTATCAGGATGCTCAAATGCTCATACTGGCAGTTGACGTACTGTCACCATCCTGGAACGGGATAGGTGTAAGTTTTACTAAAGTACCCAGCATAGACTAATGGTTCCTGTAGACTTCAGGAGAAAATACATCTTTAAATTTTCTGAGTATTAATTTTTTAAAATCATCTGCTTTGTTGCCCAGAGTGGGGTGTGGAAAAAAATCTCCCTATTTGCTCTTCTTCTCCTTTCACCACATCTCAACAGATATTTTTAAGTGTAACCTGGCTGAATTCTGCTGATCACTGGCAGGAGTAGGTACACAGCCAACCTTGGAATATCTTTCCCTTTACTCACCAGTACATCATTCTTCTGAAGTATTAATGCAATTATAGACTACATACTTCCAGAAATGTGTTAAATATTTAACTAAGCTAGAGCACATCTGGAACAAAGTATTAAGCATCAATCTTGTAGCATATGGGGTATTTTAGCTTGAATGGTTATAGCCAAAAGGAAAAATCATGGCATATCATGACAGTTCTTGTGGTTGTGTGGTAGCTGGAGATATTAACAGAAAACCCTTGTAGGTTTACCAATACCACAACTACAATTATTTCCTTTCTTTTTAGGGCTGCAGCAGAGCCTCTTTGATGTTTGCTGTATTTTTGACAGCTTGGGAGCTAGACAGGTATTCCAACACCCTGCCTTAATAAATATTTTTAGTGACAAATGATCAATCTCAAAAGACTTTTCTTGAAATACATGTAATTAACCAGTCATTAATTGCAGCAGGTGAGTATTTGCCCATGCAAAGCAGCAGATATGAGGTGGTTTTGTTTGAGAAGTACCTGCAGGAGGAGGACTGCTCAGTGTTTTCTGCCATTCAGTTTGTTTACACACCACTTGAGCAAGTTCACAGTTTTCCCTGTCTTAAGTCAGAGTCCTGAAGTTTCTGTGTCTCTCAGTAATGACAGAAAACTAATAAAGTGTCTTGCCTTACAGCTTTAGCCTTTTACCTGCCCTGAGCTGCTGCTCTAAGTCAGCCAGTCCTAGATCTGCTGAAATTACCCCAAAACCTTCACTTCTTTTGGATCCAGAGGGATGTGAATGGACCAGCAGAGCCAGGCTAGGAGATCCCAAGATCAAGAAATTCAGGTGTGGTAGCTTAAAAGGGAGTGCTTAGGAAATCTGTTCAGCTAAATCTGGATGCTGGTAGATGTCAGTGCTTCCAGACACAGGTGATGATGGAGCTTGGGCTTGCCAGGGGCTGGTTCTTGGGCTTGGGCCCAGTTTATGTCCCGAACAGCACTCCCTGAATCTCTTTCTAGATTGCTTCAGAATTGGATACAGATGTTTGGTGGACACAAGAGTGACCAGCACACCCTGACACCAAGTTTCTATTTTAAATTTCTGAAGCCAGCCACTGATTTGATCTTACCAAAAACAGTACTAAGTATAAGCATAGACAATGCAAACTAGTGAACGCTTTACTGCAGGGGGTAAACCCTACCCTGACTGACAGAGGTGGGAGGGGGGTTCTGCTGTGTGTGTTAACAATTATTTTGAAAATTTTTTAACATTCTCCCTGAGAAATGCATTTCCATTTAGCATGCCAAGATATATCTGCAAGCTTTTAAATAATTTCAGCAGATGATTTTCCTCCCTTCCTGGAGTCAGGCTTGGCATTTACATATTGGATCAATCCCATAGCTGGATCCTGCTTCAAAGTCCACAGAGTTGATAAGACTGTCATTTACTTCAATTGAGTTGGATTCCTGTACCTGGGAAAGCCAGGGGGACAGCAGGGCTAAGTTATAACAGCTGGGTGTCTCATCCATACCCAGCAGATTGCAGAAATCATCAGGTAAGGGGGACACTCCTCTGAAGCACAGAAGGTTCGTGTGAGAAATCCAACAGAGCTAGAGCCAGCTCTTCCACAGATGGCAAATATGCAGAGGAATAAGCACTGTATAACACTGTAATTAGTCACTGCAGCCTGGGGTGGCCAGAACACACCAGAGTTCCCTGGCTGCCTCAAGCAGAGACTTCCAGTGCCAGCAGAAGGAGCATCTTGTCTTTGCCCAATGCTGCTGGTTCTGATTTTGCGCCCTTGTTTGCTGGGACAAGTATTGGGGTAGCACATTTGGTTCGGTGGGTTAATCCAGGTTGGGTGGACAGAACAGACATGAATTGGGCCGAATTTCAAGGTAGGAAGTGGAAGTGGGGCAGAGCAGTGTGTCCAAAGAAGGACAGTGGAGCTGGGGAAGGGTGTGGAGCACAAGTCTGATGAGCAGTCTGTTCAGTCCTTAGAAAAGAAGGCTTGGGGGAGACCTGGCTCTCTGCTTCTCCCTGTGACGAGGTTGTAGCCAGGGTGGGGGTCAGTGTCTTCTCCCAGTTAACAAGTGATAGGACAGACAAGAGGAAATTGCTTCAAGCTGCACCAGAGAAGGTTTAGATTGGACGTTAGAAAAAACCTCTTCACAAAAGGGTGGTCAGGCACTGGGACAGGCTGCCCAGGGTGGTGTCACCACCCCTGAAAGTGTTCAAAAAACATGTAGCTGTGGTGCTCCAAGACATGTTTTAGTGGTGGGCTTGGCAGTGCTGGGTTAATTGTTGGAGTCTTTTTCAACCTTAATAATTCTATGATTGCCTCTGTCAGAGGATGTCTCACTTCACTGACTGCCTAAAGTGAGTGTGAAACATGGGCTGCAGTGCTTCAAGGCCAGTAGCTGACATGAGACAACTACCCACAATTAGCTCCTCTAACCAGCCGACTGGATCAGAGCCCCTGATGAAAACACTGGAGATTCATTGTTTTTTGTGATCAGGGCCAGAACATGGATTTCTACATAAAATGCATCAAAACCCATGTCTGAACTTTTTTGTTTTGGCTGCAAACTAGCTAACAGTATCATAAACCAGTGTGTGTGAACTTGGGCTTGCCTTCAGTAACCCTGAACAGTGATGTTGCTGGAGAAGAGAGATTATTGTGGTCTGGACTTAATCTCCCTCCCATTCATCTCAGAACCCAGCTTGCAGTTATCTTCTATAATGTGGGTTCAAAGCAACACCTGCCTTCCAAGCAGGATTTAGAAGTGAAGGATCAAATAGCATTTCCCCCATTTTCCTAGCTGAGCAAAATGCACGTTGAAAAAGAGCCAGATACTCATCTAAAGGCAAAGTGTCCCTATAAGTGATTCCAGACCTGTGCTCTCTGCCTTCCTAGGGCTCTTGCTTATACCTTTCTTGAATACCTGAACACAGAATGCCTGGTTCTGCTGGTCTTGAAGACTTGCACTGACATTAGGAGTGAGATTAGACTCCAAAAAAGGCTTAAAAGTACATTTGATATCTAAGCCAATCCATCCTTATATCTCCACTGAGTGCTCACAATTGTCTCACTCCAAATTAAAAAAGTTCCACACAGGCTCCAAACACTGTGCTGAATCAGGGCTTCAATAATTTTGAAGGAAAGGGGAGTAACTGTATAAAAAAAAAGAGGAGCTTTGCTTTTTTGGTTGCTTGCAGGCCTTTAGATAAGTCATCTCCCCTCCAGCAAGCTTCATTAACTTTTTGATGTATTTAAATGAGGTGGCTTTAACCAATTCCTGCTGCCTCAGGCGCAACTGATGCACAGAGTAGGTGAAAAGGTAAAGGAGTGGGTATGAGCAGCGTTTTCCCGCATCACTTCTACTGCTGGTGTGATTACTCATAGCTGGTTTGATTGTTTGCCAGTTGTTGGGGGTGTTGTCTGGGTTTATTATAATTTATTGAGAGATGCCTTAAGTGTCAGGGTTAGAAAAATCTTGCTTTTAGCTCAAAGTCAAAGGTTTTTCACATATCAGATTAGACAGGGTCTGCCTCATTAGATCACTTTCAGGTTTCCAAGTTACAGCCGTGGTTCTGATGTATTTGGATTCCTCAAAGATTCCTCAAAGGAAATGCAAGTACCTCTTTTAAGATCATTTATGTGCATTGAAAGCATTTACGAATTGCGACACGAGGAAACACAGACTTTTATTATTTATTCAGTTCATATATCAGATCTTTTGCCAAGTACATGCTACTGGTAAATGCCTCATAGGATCAGACAAATGTGTGTGTTAGGTTCCCCTCTTCTCCTCCTGCTCCCTCTCCTCTCCCAAAACAGAAATGTGGGTTCTATTTTGTGTAATTATCA
Organism: Campylorhamphus procurvoides; assembly: GCA_013396655.1. NCBI lineage: Eukaryota > Metazoa > Chordata > Aves > Passeriformes > Dendrocolaptidae > Campylorhamphus > Campylorhamphus procurvoides. Next base: position 145,457 of record WBMV01006788.1, read on the forward strand.
GGCCAGTAGCATTTTAAAGTGTGTTACGCGGCTTAGGTGAGATTGTGACCCCAGTGAAACCGATGGGAGATTTGGCTTCAGCTTCAATGGAGCTGAGATTTCCTTTCCTCTCCTCTTCTGTCTGCATTTGATGAGCCTTTCTGTCAAGAGAAGAAAGAGATCCTCTTTTGAAAAATAGTCATAGATGCTTAATAAAGCTGAACGAGCCAGCCAGGATTACATTTTTAGCTCTGTAGCCAGCAAAATCTATTCCAGAACTAATTCTGATTAAAAGAACTGAATCCACTGGTTGAGCCTCAGACACAAAGGCACCCCTGCAGTAATTCAAGTGTGTGATATATTTACTTAAAAAAACCCCTAATTATTGTACTGATCTTTGTAATATCTGGGCCTTGTGTAAAGCATTGATTTCAAAGCTGTCTCTCTCTTATCTATTATTGTTCATGAATTATCTTAGGGCTTGGGCAGGACCATCCCTGTAACTGGTTCTTAAAAAAGAGTGAGTTTACTGGCCACATTAATTAAGCTGCATGGCAGACCATAAAATGACTAGAATAGAAGTTAAATTATTCTATAGATTGTGTCCCACCCACACATATTTTTCTTTCTTAATTCTGACTCAACCAGATCAATCTCTAGCACAGAACAAGCTTGTCCATCCTTGGTCTGTGCTCCTGCCAAGCACTTCCAAGGCTTTGGGAAGAGGTGGGGTCTTTCACTAGACCATATAGGTGGAGAACACAGATATTCACAAAGTCCTGAACTCTGAAACTAGACTCTCACTCCTCTTTTCCAGCTGGTTTATTCAAAGATATTCTCCCTTCAAACTGCTGCCTCCACATCCCGAGCTCATCTTGGCTCCAACAGTGGCCTCAAGAATTTTCCTGGTGGAAAAAGTAGCTGAAGAGAGACAATGCTGGTCATCTTGCTTCAAGTTTAGAGGAAACCCAGGCAAAACTAGGAACAGCAGTTTGGTGGAAGTTGGGAATGTTCCTTAAATGCTAATGTTCCCCAGCTCTCAGTGGATCCCATGTGCCTCAGAGATCACTGTCTTGATGTGGAGGGAAGGAGCTCTGGGCACAGAACCTTCCCAGCCAACGTGCTTGTCTTTCACCAGCGCTGATGAGCTGGATATGGCTCAAATACCCAACTGAATCATCCCCTGGTGACTTGGGAAATGGGAGAAGTGGATTTCTCAGGTCTCAGCTCTGTGGGATAAATCCCGAGGGTATTGCTTTGTGGTGCATTTTCAAGTGTCTAAACCCAGCCTTGGGCTTTCTGGTGTTACAGAAACCTATCTCATCGCCACGGAACAGCTCTGTGGATTTTCTTTTGGCACCTCTGACCTGCAAGCCAACAGATCCACACATGTACCACCTGCAGCTTTGGCCAGGCTGAGTCCAGCAGGGCCACCAGCCTGTGTAGCCATTGATGAATAAAAGACCAAGTTACCAGGAGAGCAGAGGAAAAGCCTCACCATGCCTGGCTGTGTCAGGACTGAAGCACTTCCTTAGGGAGCCAGAGCGAAAGTCTTGCAGATGTAACCTGGATCAGAGCACAGACCCTGCTTTTCCTCAGGCCAGGAGATCCCAACCCTGCACTGATCCCTCACCCCATGGGGTTGTTTTCACCTCATTAAATGACCAGAAATGTCTTTAGAGAGCTCTGACCAGTTTCTCTCCCTGTTCTAGCAGTTTAGTGACACAAGTCATTTCACTGTGACAAAGTGCCTTCCTGGGGGAGATGCCAAACCTTCAACCTTTTCATGGATTTGAAGGTCCGAACCTTCAGTCACACTTTTCCCAGAGATCAACTATCCAGCATTGCTTGGAAAGCATCCAAATTCTGGTAAAGGGAGAAGTTTTTGGCTCTGCCCTCCTACCTGGTCTCTAGACAGGAAGGTTGGGAGTACCTGGCCATCCTCTACCTCATGGAAGGATTCTACAGCAGAGAAAGAATTGTATCTTACGTATTTCATGTCTGCTATAGCCCATCCTGTGGATTTTTTAGGATCATAGAATTATTAAGGTTAGAATAAAACCTCTAAGATCATCAAGTCCAACCAACAACCCAGCACCACAATCATGTTCACCACTAAACTGCGTCCCTAAGTGCTATATCCACATGTTTTTTTGAACACTTGCAGGAATGGTGACTCCACCGCTTCCCTGGGCAGCCTGTTCTAATGTTTTACCACTCCTTCTGTGAAGAAATTTTTCCTGATGTCTAATTTAAACCACCCCTGGTGCAACTTGAGGCCATTTATTCTGTCATTCTTAATAATGGCAATGCTACTAAAGTCCAGGGAAGAAAAAAAGAAAATTAAAAAATGAGATCCTTGAACCTACAATCAACATAAAATACCCCACCTAATTCTAAATCACATTAAACTGGGGGTGAACTTAATCACGGGGACGAGGATAGAATAGTGAATCCAATTTCCCAGCAAGTCCTGTAATGTGTTTTTAGCAGCAAAACAACCCCTCCAGCACTGTATTTAAATTCCTTTTATTGCAGATGCCTTTTGGTTAACAGCAGGGATCTGATTTAGTTTTACAGTTACCCAGTGACCACAGGAGGCGGATTGTGCATCACCAGGGAATGCTCCAACGTCTGTCTGCCTCCCCTTTTCCAGCAGGAACGAGGGATCCCAGGAGCACGGCCAAGCCGATGTGGCTGTGCTGGTAATTGAAGAAACTGCTGAATCAGCCAAAACAAGGGTTCACAACAGAAGCTTGAGCCAGGCAGACACATGTCCTGGAAGCACCAGGCAAAAGATGACCGCAAAGACTTGGCCAGGAGAGGTCAAGAGATGCCAGCTGGTTGGGAGGCACCTACTGGGACATCAAAATGGTCTGCATCTTCCTCTCGGTGGGAAGCAAGGGGCAGACACTGATGTCCTCTCTTTGGTGACCAGTGACAGGACTCGAGGGAACAGCATGAACTGCATCAGGGGAGGTTTAGGTTGAATTTTAGGAGAAGGTTCCTCACCCAAAGGGTGGCTGGGCACTGGAACAGGCTCCCCAGGGCAGAGGTCACAGCACCAAGCCTGACAGAGGTGAAGAAGCATTTGGACAACTCTCTTTGCAGGCTCATGGTGGCCTCCAAACCCAGGCTCAGGTAACCCCTCCAGAAGACAGTGATCAGCACGGATCAGCCTTTCCCCACCCATCCTGTTGGTTTAGGGAGCAGAAGCCCCAGAACAGCTGCTCAGCGACTGAGAGCCTGTCACAGCCCACAGCTGGAAGCAGTTTTCTTCCTGAGGCTGAGCACAGCTTCCAAACCCCAGGGTGGAAGGAGGATACTGCAGGGAAGTGGGCAAAGAGGAGGAAGGGGGGGAGACAAGGAGCTGTAATGAAGTGCACACATGCGTATGTGTGAGGGAACGACCTGACACACGAGATGTGTGCCAGCAAAATTGAAAGAAAAGGAATAATAAAAAGTGAGTCCTGGTGCTTTTGTGCTCATGTAACACATGCAGGGCTGACCTCAGATGCCTTCTGTCTGGCATCACCACACTCCCAGAGATAATAGGACTCAGGTGATCTATTTGGTTTTTGGCTACCTCTGGCTCAAGTCTCCTCCACAGAGAACTTGGCCCAATAAAAAACAGGAGAAAAGACAGCCACAACTGGAAGAGACTCATCATCATAATTCTCTGCTGCTGAGCAGTTCCTGGACCAGGAGCTGCCCAGTATTGTGTTGGAGCAACAAGGCACTGAACTCCTCTTCACCTCCTCTCAAATCAGGCAGACAGGAGCACTTCAAGGAAGAGGTTAGAAAACTGGCCAGGTTTGTCTTTGTTTATTTTATATCCAGTCACTGTTAAATAAAAAATACCTGAGCAGTCCTTGGGCCTGGGTGTAGAGTCCAGAGCTGCTCAGTGCTTGTTGCCTGCCCCACTGAGGTCACAGGGGCAGTGCATGGCCACATCATGAGTGTCTGAGGTCACTTGCCTTCTTTAGCCTGGAGAAGAGGAGACTGAGGGGAGACCTCATCATGGGCTACAGCTTCCTCATGAGGGGAAGTGGAGGGGCAGGCACTCTCTGGTGACCAGTGACAAGACCTGAGGGAATGGTGTGAAGCTAAACATCAGGGGATGTTTAGGCTGGCTATTAGGAAAAGGTCCTTCACTCAGATGGTGGTTGAGCACTGGAAGAGCCTCCCCAGGAAACAGATCACAGCACAGAGTTCAAGAAACATTTGGACAACGCTCTCAGACACATGGTGGGATTCTTGGGGTTGTCCTGAGCAGGGCTGGATTTCAAGGATTCTTGTGGGTCCCTTCCAACTCAGGATTTATAATTCTATGATGGGCAGCCCATTCCAATATTTAGTCACCCTTTTCGTGAAGAATTTTTTATTAATGTCCAACCTAACCCTCCTCTGGTTCAGCTTAAGACTGTGTCCTCTTGTTCTATCTCTCACTGCCTGGGAGAGGAGCCTGACCCCTACCTGGCTACACCCTCCTGTCAGGGACTTGTAGAGAGCAATAAGCTCCCTCCCCCTTGAGCCTCCTTGTCTCCAGGCTGAGCCCCCCCGCTCCCTCAGCTGCTCCTCATCAGGCTTGTGCCCCAGACCCTTCCCCAGCTCCATTGCCCTTCTCTGGACTCGCTTCAGCACCAAAATGTCCTTCCTGAACTGAGGAGCCCAGAACTGGATGCAGGACCCGAAGTGCCTCAGCAGTGCTGAGTTTGTGTCCCTGCCCTGCAGCCGTATCTCCTGATGAACACAACCCCTTCCCAGCTCCATCCAGCAGCACTCCATTTCCACAGCCTGCGGCAGGACACCCTTCCACCCAAACCATGTCTGCACGTCCTTAAAGGCAGTGCCAGACACTGGCTGCCCTGGCTCTGTAAACACCACGGAGGGACTGCAGATAGCGCCAGGTCATTTCTCAAAATCACATCTTTTCTTCTCTGTGGAGGTTAGGAAATGGCAAATAGGATGCAGGAGTTGGCTTCACAGCGTTCACTGTTGTCGTGACTCATGAGTTATTTTTATCTGTTCTGTAACAGAACAAATGGCTGCAGTAATTATTCTCTGTCTGTTCCGACAATGGCCTGGCCAAAACACATTATGGTTTTGCATACAGTCGATGTAAGAAGAGAAGCACAGCAGCATCAAGTGTGTGAGTCAGTATTTTAAATATTTTCTTTAGGTTTGCTTTTTTACATTCTTTAAAATATGCTTATGTACTGCATTCAGTGCACTGAATAAAGTCAAAAGGAGAAACAAGTGTTCTAGCACAGGTTAGCTGCACACATAAATCTCTGTTCTGAAGCTCAACCACATGTGAAACAAAACCTAATCAAATTAATCTTGCAAAGGCAAAATTAGCGTGAGTCTTTTCAAGAGGATCCAATCCCAGTGGAGGATTTTACTCTGCCAAGCTCCTTCCAACTTTATTGGATGATAATTATTTCAGTAGAAAAAAATGTCGCAATCAAACACTCCTCCAACAGTACTTTTGTTTTCTACAGAGCTGGTTGAGCAATGAAAAGATTTATTAGTGGAGAATATATTAACAAGGAATTTGTGGAGAGACAGCCAAAAATTCAGTGAGTGGCATTTCCATGAAATATCTCCAAGGTGTGAATCTGTTAAGCACACAGCCTGCAGATGCCCAGTGCTCCCTATGGGGTAACAACCATACCCCAAACTCTGGAAATAAGCATTTTGGCCACCCAGCATGCCCAAAGAGTTCCAATTTATAGTAGTATCATAGAATAATGGAATGGTTTGGGTTGGAATGGACCTTAAAGATCATCTCATTCCCCCCCACTGCTGTGGGCAGGGACACCTTCCACTAGCCCAGGTTGCTCCAAGCGCTGTCCAACCTGTAGTCCAGATCTACTGACACCACCTGTGAACCCAAAGGAGCAAGTGCTCCATCTTCTCAGTGCCCCTAATTGTTGGCTGAATTAAATCCTGCACAGAACTGCTCATCCCATAAGCACAAATCATGGTTTCTTGTCCCTTCTCGTGAAGCTTCATGTTCTCATGGCCAAGCGGATGTGAGGGATATGAGCTGGACAAGCCTGTCTTGTAAACATGCCTCTGTTTGACAGAGTCTCGCGGGACTTATACAAACTCATACTAAAATAAGAAACATCCATTTTCCATACCCATTACTCATTGTTAACCTGCTGTCTGGACAGTCCTGCCATCTTCTTGTTTAACAAAGTTTTCCTTGCCATGAGATAAGACAATATTTAGTCTTGTCCTTAGTTACTCCAAGCCTGTTGCACAACAGAACATTATTATAACTCCATCATTTTTAAGATCCAGGAAAAATTTCCTCCAAGTCTGTGGTAGCAGTAAGTGTGATGTTTTTGCTTCCCTCAGACACTGTAAAAATGAGAGGAAAACTTCTTTATTACATTATTTAGGCCTTTCATTTTTGTTTATCAAATCAAGCAATCTGTTTTGGAGTTCCCTTTTTCTTCTACCTATGGGAAAAAAATTGCAGGCTACATGTCCAAATTCTTCCAGTGCTGGGATATCTGTATTTGTGTTGAAGATAAACAGTGACAAATTTCTCTTCTTTCCAATTTACAGAGTTTGGACTGATGTATTTCTTGGAACTGATGTATTTGATGGAACTGATGTGTTTGATAGAATTCAGGGGATATTTTTGAACCGTTAAAGGAAAATACACAAGTATTTCCTGAATTTGTTTCTTCTTATCCCATAGTTTACATGAACTGCTCAGCAAAGGGAAGCAAAAGCTGAACTTCAACCAAACCCAGACCAGACCAGAGCTTCTGGTAGAAACCATGTTGGGATTAAATGATTTCCTTTGGTTTCTATCCAAAACCAAGCTGAACATGGATTTCTGGGTTGAGTTTCACTTTGAATTTTTGGTTTTATTCAGTTATGAAGAATTAAGTGAAACTTGGGAGGTTCAAACCCTCATTGAATGATCCTGAAAAACGATCTGCAAAACCCCTTGCTATGGAGTCCAATTTCATACCTTTGATCTCTGTGGATGCTGGGAGCAGCACCAGTATCTCTTCCAAGCCATAAAAAGCAGGCTGGTGAAGCTACTACTTTTTTTTTTTGTAGAAACTGAGTTATCCAAGAGGCAACATCCAGTTTCAGACACCACCCTCGGGCCAGCTGCAAATCCCAGAATTTGCCTTTCTCCCAGACAGGGTCCATAAAGCCAGCAGGTACCACCCTGAGCATGCCAAGAGCCTACTGAGACATACCGAGAGAGACACAGAACTAGGGGACCTACTGATGTTTTCTCTGGGAAGAGGAAAGCATTCACCTTCCTCAGCTGCCAGCTAGTGCTGAAATCAGAGGCAGGGATTTTTGGGCTCCCCATCATGGTGAGGATGACCCATGAGATCCCAGTTATGTGGTGTAGCTGTCACTGAGCAGCCCATCCCACCTGGCAGGAGCCACCCAAGTAAAAGCCCTTTTAATTTGCTTATCTACCCATCTCCACCCTGAGGTGTGATCCCCTGTGTGCCAGCTTTGGCAGGAGGGGTGGTGCAAGAACATCCTGCCCCACCATCTTGGACCTTCATAGCTTGCTTTTTAACTGGAGTAATTTCCATGGTCTGACTTCAAGCCTGGCCCACACAAGGAGGTATGATGAAATTGGGGAAGGAGGTAATTGCATCATAGGTTGAGAAGCTTTTGGGGAAGAAGAAGCTTTTGAAGCTATTGCCTCCCCCAGAATACCCTCAGGTACTCCTGTTGAACCCTTCTTATGGATGTGTGACACGTCTCCCAGTTAAGTCATTTTTATGGAGCACGTATTTCCTGCTCCCTCATGTTTTTATTTTCTTCTCCCTCTTCAAATGCTTCCTGCCTTTGGCTGTCTGTGACTAAACTCCCTGGAGTCTTAAAAGCCTTGGAATCCCTCCACTTCTCTAACTTGATTTTACTATTTAGGAGAAAGTTTGATTCATCCCCCCAAAACCAGAAAGAGGATAAAGGGGGGGATAATACCCTATTCACCCACCAGAAAAGAAGCAAGATACAAAAAGACAAGATTATTCTCATTCAGCTATTCATGGTTTTGGAGTGTATTTCTTTTCAGTGTCTGCACAGGCCTTTGTAGCAGCCATCTGATTGAACATTACTTATACTGCATATTATAGGCACTAATGAGAAAATGATTCTAAATTGCCCCTAGGGATGGTTATGATTAAACTATTTGCCTTTGCTTCCTCTAGTAAATTAAAGCAACTGAAAGAAAGAGACAAAAAAAAAAGAGGCTTAATCTGGAAAGCAGTCAGGAGAAGGGTTTGGTACAGTTTCTGAATTCCTAGGAACATTTTTGCTCCTAAACCTGGCCATTGGCTGTGTGTTTCGTGCTGCAATTTGGAGCTGAAGCTGTGACAAATGTGTGACATGGGGCTGAACCAGGCACAACGTTCTGTGCTGTCAACTGCTTCGAAGCCCTGAGCAGCTTTAATTGCACCAGACTGAAGCTGCTAAACCCCTCTCTGCCACCGAGGAGCTCCTCCAAGGCGTCAGACGTCTGTCTCTTGAAAAGAGCATTTCAGAGGCTCACACTCACACACGGAGCCTCATTCAGACATTTTATTTAAACTCTTAAATCTTTTGAGCTTCGGGTGAATAAACAAGCCCCTGAAACGCAATCCATTCTTGCCAGCCAGGGTTTGCAAGTGTTTTTTTGTGGGGAAGAAACTAAATGTCATTTGTGTTTTCTTTTGGCCCTTTTAAGCACAGCGGGATTTGGGGAGCAGGGAGCTGCGTTCCATGAGATGTGCCTGTGGGTGTGCATGCACTGGGGCTTTGGTGGCACTTTTATACGTGATTGTTGAATTACCTAATGAATTCATTAAATGTGCACAAACTCCATGGAGTGAGTTGCCAGGTCACACAGCTTCTGGAGCATTAGTTAAAATGCCTGAACTGGTGGGTCCCAAACCCGAGCCCACACCCCTCTGGTGGCCCCCAAGTCTCTGCAGTGTGATTCCCATCATCTTCACACTCTCTAACCTGGACAGTCTCGGTTCCATCACCCAACCCAACACACTGGAGTCAATTGCAGATACTCCTTGTGGTCTGTGGGTTTGTGGGCTACTCCTGTGGTCCCAGGGACGAGGAAAGGTCCTGAGTTGACCTCCCAACACCCCAAAGCACCTCAGCTTCTCTGCTACAACCTGAGACATGCACAGCCCCTGTGCAGGAGTTTGTATTGCCAAGATGCCTTGGTGGTTCCTTAAAAGACAATGAGGCTCAGAGCTTAAAGACCCAGCAGAACAGCCAAGTGCTGCGTTGTTGAGTTTTACTATAGAGCTACTAAGGATGTTACACCCCAGATTTCAGCAGTGTGTCCCAGGTTTTTTCTGTGTCAGAGGGACATGAAAACAATTTATTGTGAGCTTATCTGTGTGGTACTTGAAGACACACGGAGCTTCAATAGCTTAGGATGAGAGGAATCTGTTCTGCCTTTTCTTTGGGCACAAAGAAGGGATACCTGAGCAACCCAGGTGCAGTTGTCTGCACCAGCAACATCTGAAGCTGGAGGAGTTTTGTGCATAAACTCCATTTTTCTGGGGCAATAGAGACAACTCCAGGCTCAAAAGTTCTCTAAGGTGCCAGGCAAGATCTTGGCCCAATGCTTGTGTCAACACAGATGGTCGCTGGAGTTTATTCATATGGCTTGATTTTGGGGGACTACATCAGGGAGCTGAGGTCCATGTCACTGACACCCCAAACTGTGCCATAGGTGTCTAATTAATTGGTTCCCTTGAAGAAAACCCTTTCTGGACCCATATAGTCAGTGGGAGAGAAAAAAATAAAACCTTTGAAAGTCTTGCAGGAAATGTAAGTACCCACAAACAGCCCCAAACACAAATACCCAACCCAGCTACCCATGGCAGACAGGTTATTCCCTTTAGAAGCTCTCCAAGGTGCTTATTGTTAATTACCCAAAGAAATGTGGATCTTGGTGAGAGAAACATCCGCAATTTTGTCATGAGTTAGATGTCCAAAAGAGACAGAATTTGAGCTGCCTGTCATGTTCCAGTGCTCCACTAGCCCAAAAAGGGTGGTGAGACACAGGAACAGGTTGCCCAGAGAAGCGGTGGCTGTCCCATCCCTGGAAGTGTCCAAGGCCAGGTTGGATGAGGCTTGGAGAAACCTGGGGTAGTGGAATGTGTCCATTTCATGGCAGGGAGATTGGAATTAGATGATCTTTCTAATCCATTTGACCCAAACCATTCTGTGGCTTTATAGTTCTTGGTTAACAGGGGCAAAGTCTAATTTCATGTATTTGACTGATGCACAGCTATCTGCACCACCAGGTCACCCCTGTGGAGTCTGGCCATGTGTGTTTCTGTGCATAAGTGCAGTTGGGAGTGCGGGTGGAAGGAGGCAGAGGGAGGACACAGATTCTTCTGGACAATCATTACAACCAAGAACTGTCCCTTACATGTCCTGTCCCCTTGTCCAGAAGGATTCTGGACTTCCCCACTTTGGAGTGGGGAATGCATTTCCAGTTGACCCCATGCTTAAACCTGAAGGCAGAGTGTTCTTTGTTTCCTCCCCACTCCAATCCCTCCCTATAACTGGAAGGTTATGTGTTTCTTAGCTACTGGTCAGACTGGTAGTGCTTGCCAAGAAGCTTTCAGGGAATTTCCTCACTATGTAACAAATTTATGAGTCATCTGAAAATCTGGGAAATGATTCAACCAGCTGTCTTTCGTTGATTCAAAGATTTTTACAACACCTCAGTGCCTCATCTTTGATTTGAGCCAGCAGAATGGTTTATTGTAACATCAAATAGTCTTATGTTCACTGGAAGGATGCTTCCTACTACCAAAAAAAAAAAAAGCTATAAAACATTTGAAAGTAGCCTGTCATTAGGTGAAGGATGCACAGAGCAACTATATTCATTCACTATGGGCTGATGAATGTGGCTGGACTGCTGTTTCCCTCCAGGATGGATGCAGAGGTGGCTGTGACTGAGCAGTGTGGCTCAAATGCAGCAAGCACAGCCTTCCTGCATGGCAGGGATCACGCTGGCAGAAGGTTTGTAATATTTGGGTTTAAATGGCTATTTCAAGGAGTTTGAGCAGATCCTGACCGAGCAGCAACACACCTAAAGCCAGGAAATATTGTTCTTGTTATGTATCCTGTCCAGATGAGAAAGACGTTGCATCCCCTCAAAGAGAGGCAGGACCTGGACCAGAACCTTCCATCACCATGGAAGATGCTCATTGTAAGAGTCAGTCATAAAGAACATTCTTTCTATCATTGTTTCTGAGCAAAACACCTAGAGCTGCTCTTTGCTGTGCTGGAATCACTGTCATCCCTGAGCAGAAGCAATTATCACAGACTGGCTTGTCTGGGGTCAGCAGAGATCCCCATCTTACAGGTGCCTTGGGATGGTCCAGAGCATGTGGAGCTCTTGGAGAACAGAGCTTCAGCTGGAAGAGAGCTGGACTGAGGAGGTTAGAAGTAGCTACAGCTGTGGGCATGAGACTGAGGAGCAAAATGGGTTAACCCTTTAATTAAGGACATTCATTTGGGTGAACCATAGAAACACAGAATGGTTTGGGTTAGAAGGGACCTCAAAGATCATCTTGTTCCAACCTCCTGCCATGGGACTACCAACCCCCACCCCATGCCATGTCCCATGGGCAGGGACACCTCCCACTATCCCAGGTTGCTCCAAGCCCCATCCAACCTGATCTGGGACACTTCCAGGGATGGGGCAGCCACAGCTCCTCTGGGCAACCTGTGCCAGGGCCTCCCCACCCTCACAGGGGAGAATTTCTTCCTAAGGGCAGTACCACCAGCAACCAGCCTTGGCTGGAGGCAAAGCAGGACTCTGGGTCTTCTGCTGCTCACCCAGGCACTGCAGGCAAATTCCTACAGCCAGGGCTGTGCACAGAGACCTCAGTTCTCCATTGCCACTGCTGCCAACAATCATTGTTAATGGGAACTGCACCTTTTGCTCAAGAGAACTAGAGTAAGAGCAAGAGGTTTTGGCAGAACTACCTGAGACCTGGAAAGCCAGCCCACCTAAACAGCCAGAGCACAGCGGCGTTGTTAGGATACTTCAGCCACATTTTAATCACTCAGGATTCATAGATTCCCATCTTCTAATGTTCTATACTTACAAATACGGAGAAATTACAGTGATCCCATGCTTTTTAAAAACTATATAGGTGGATAAATCCACTTAATAGAAGGCACTAAAGCTAATAAGTGAGCAGAAAGCAAAGCAGAAGTGATTCTTCCAGTAACAGTGAAATTGCTGCAAACAGAAGAAAAACTGGAATTTATTATTACAGAACTAAGCCAACACTCTCTATAAAATATCAAAATGATCTTAACTATTAGAACCATGTTTTCAGCATGAGTTTCCACGTCAAAGAATTGCTCACAGTAGCCCCAAATCCTTCAGTTTAGCCACTCAGTTTCACTGCCAAAATCACAGAATGGTTTGGGCTGAAAGGGATCTTAAAGATCATTTCAATCCAACCCTCCCCTGCCATGGGCAAGGACACTTTCCACTAGACCAGGTTGCTCAGAGCCCCATCCAATCTGTTTTAGAAGACTTCCAGGGATGGGGCAGCCACAGCTTCTCTGGGCAACCTTTGCCAGTGTCTCACCAACCTCACAGTAAAGAATTTCTTCCTAATATCTAATCTAAATCCACCTTCCTTCAGCTTAAGGCCATTCCCTACAAATTTTTGGAGCAAGCAGCTCTCAACAAAGCTGAAATGGGTGCACCTCTTGCAGCAGTCACCCAGTACTTTGCAGGTGTAATGTGGCTGACAGATCTTGGAATGCCTTGTGTCAGCACCTGGAGAATCCACTGTACCAGCCAGGAAAGGCAAAGATAATAACAGACAGGGCAAGTAAAGGGTCAGAGGAGAGCAGCATTATTTTGATTTGTTGATGGTGTGTTTGGTGAATTAAACCACCCTTCTCTATCCAGGGACTTACTGCAGCCCTACTCTTTAGGATTCATGTAAGCAGTTTAAATCTTTGTCAAAGTTTTTATCTATATCACAAGTAGACATAAACTAGTTTGCATGAAACTCTTGTTTCTATCCATTTCCAAAAGATACAAGCCTGGGAACGGTGGAGGATGAGGGAACTAGAAACCTGAGCAAAAAAAAGAAGTCCTAAATGGTGATATTGTCTCGTGGCTGTTTCCTGGCTGAGAACTCCCTTTTCATCGTTCCATTCCCTTCCCATTGAGCAGCGTTGTGGCTGCCATCTGTAACAGGCAGAGGGAGCAAAAATATCTGACTTTGGGGGGTTTGGCAAAGGCTCTGGTCTTGGACCCAGCAGCAGATACAGAACACTTGTAACATTGAAAACAAACCCTGTCTTTCTTGACCTCTCTCATTTTTATTGCTTATCTGGGTATACATAATCATTTTAAGATGTATCCCCTTACTTACAATAAAAAACGCATGAATTATTTTTTAAAAGGTAGATAATAAATTTCTTAAAGGTACCCAAGCAAACAAGGGGGACTGTGAGGTTGCTGTCATGAAAGACAGCTTCTGGCAACTGATCTGAGAGAGACACTAATGATTTTAATTGGCTTTTGGAAGCACAATCCACCCATTCTGGAGCTGGTGCCCTGCTGGCAGTGACGAAGCTTTGGAAGATCAACAACATAAGACATTCTCTGTAATGAGACTTTGTACAACTCTGTGTGTCATGCAAGGAGTGATTTGTCCCTGGCAGAGTTGCAATAGGAGAGCTGTGGCTGGAAGGTTTTCCAGCTGTGGACCTCCAGCAGGTAACTCACATCCTCCCCTGGGCAATGGGGGATTAATGACCAGGCACCGAGACCTGGCGCCATCAGGTGCAAATCTGAAGATCAGCTTTTCCTCCTGGCAAATCACTTCACCTCCTAATTTATTGCATCTATTTAGGCTACAGGCTTTTCAGAGGGATGTTAATCTCTGCCTACATGTTTGCACAGTGCCTTGTACGTAGTGAGGGATTAGTTGCTGTCAGAGCTCTCATCCAGTGGGAACAGGAATGGTGAGGTGGCAACAAATTGGGCAAAGCACCAGTAGGTGCTGGTGCCTTGGAGGGATTTGGAATACAGTCCATATTGGAGGACCAAAGCTGGATCACAGTGCAGCAGGTAACAATGAATCTATTCTAGTGAGGAAAATGAAATAGGAAAAAATATTTAAACTATTAAAAAAAATAAAAATTAAACCTACATGAAAGACCTTTACCTACATGGCTTTAAGCTGAATGAGGGCAGATTTAAATTGGGTGTTAGGAAGAAATTCTCTTTTCAGAAGGTGGTGAGGCCCTGGCACAGGTTGTCCAGAGATGGTGTGGCTGTTCCATCCCTGGAAGTGTCCAAGGACAGGCTGGAAGGGGCTTGGAGGAAGCTGGTTTAGTGGAAGGTGTCCCTGCCCATGGCAGTGGGTTGGAACAGGTGAACTTTGAGGTCTCTCCCAACCCAAGCCATTTAGGATTCTATGTCCATGTGCTCAAAAGGTAATAGCTGCTGCCCTCCTAACCTGTGGGGTGTGGGAAGTATTTCAGAAGAGACATGGAGGAATCAGCAGATGCAGTGGTGAAGTCACCAAGAATTTTGAGCTCAACATGACTTTATGCTGACTGATGAAATCACAGATAGGTAGATGTTGAACATATTGTTGAAAAAAAATGAAGTTAAAGAGGAACTGACCAGAATTTTCAACAAACATGCAAATGAAATCTAGGCTTAGTTTTCTCTACAACTTAGAAAAAAATTTAGGTGCCATTTATAATAAATCATCAGGCCCAGAGCACATGTTTAAGCACTTTGTTGAATCAGGGTCATTATGAATAAGAGCCTGGCAATGCTCCCCTGTTAATGAGCTTCCAGGAAATGTACAATTGTTTTTAAAAGAAGTTTAATGAAGACAGATTTGTAGGAGATCTCATTTGATGCAGCCAGAAAACCCAAACTCATCAACCAAGCAAAAGCATGGGAGTAATTTCTATTTTTTTTTTTTGGGGGGGGGGTGTCTGATTATCCTTCCAGGAGTGCTGGTGTGTAGCACTTTCAAACTTTCATTGAACTTTACTCTCTCGCTCCAGGCGATTATTTTTCCTTGATGTCTGATGTGGAATGATATACGTGCACCTGTGTGATAATGGCTGGTTAGATATATCTTTACTGAGTAGGAAAACCCAGGATGTCACCTCTACACTTAACCGTTTTATTTCTTTTATGGCTCTGGTACAGATCCCCTCACTAAAAGCTACTGGTGGAGCTTACATTTGTCAGGGGAAATGTGGGTGTTTTATCATACCAGCTGTTTAAAGTCTCCTACAACTTTTCAAACTGCTTTAAGAGCCCTTGCTTTTATCACTGCTCAAACTTCCAAGCAGTCACCAGAACAAAGGAAAGAACAGCTGGGAAGTTTTAAAAGCAGCAATGTTTGCCATTTCACTCAGATTCAAGCACAATAATTAATAAAACTTCCCCTCCTCTTCCACTTCATCCTGGTGCACAATCACTTTGGAACAGGATTTCTTGCTGGCCCCTTCTGCTGAGTTACAGCTGTTACATTTCCCTATTCCAAAATGGAAATTATTATTATAATCATATCACATCCATATCACACTGGTACAAGGACACAACCTGTAAAAGGCAGCACGCTCAGGGCACTTTTTTTATTAAGCATAAGCAAATCTTCTGGAATTTCATTCATCTGAAGGACAAATGCTGCAGGGGATGGGGAATACAGCCTGATCCCCTGGTATGGCCAGAGGAGGTGAAAAACACCTCATTCCGCTACAGCCATGGAGAAGTTTGGCACCTCACAGAGGTGAATCTTATGGGCTGCACCTACACCCAGCGCAGAGCTGGGGCCTCCAAAGGGTGATTTATTTCGGCTGCCTCAGACACCTCTCTTAGCATGGGATGAATCATGCCCTGACTCTCTCCCACTCTCTCCAACAACTAGAAAAAATATATCTGGCACTAGCCAAACTTGCAGGCAGTTGCATTAGGTCAGGCAAATCCCAACTGGGCATTCTGGTGGTCTGTCCAGCCTGATTTTCCATCAGGCTTTCCATCAGCGGACACGACTGATGCTCCGCAAGGATACAAAACAAAGAGCAGCACCGAGATCTGTCATGTGGGGGCTACACAGTAATAAAGTGTGAAGAAAATTGCTTCCTTCCCCTCTGTGGTGATCAGCATTGGGTCTGAAGTATGAGGGCTGGATTGTAATTTTATCCAAACTGGAGCTGCTGGAGTAGATTTGGAGGGTGGAAATAGTGCTACCCATCCCTGGAAGATGGGGCTGGGCCCTCCAAAAGGACCCAGAGGCTTGAGATGGTGCTTGTAGAGAAACCAAACTGTGGGATTTTAGCAGGAAATAGCAGTGACCGTGTTTTCCCATAGTCTATGCTTGGAGATATAGCAGTAAGTACAGTTCTGAGTATTTCCCAAAGTCACTTAGAAGTCTTAACTCCCACTAAATACAAATACAGAGATTGAAATAACTGATTCTTTTTTTCCTTTCTCTGACAATGAATTCTAGGATTTGTGGCTTTGGCCTTTTTGGTCTGTTCAGAGCTGCTCTCCATCCCAGTGGGACATTCTCTGAGCCATGAACTGAGTCCTCCCTCCAAGAGGTGAGGTGAGTCCTTTATTCACACAGGAGCACATCCAGCTGTGGTTGCGGCAGGGATCTGCCAGGGATTGTCCTTGCTCAGAAATGACCTGGTGAGTTCCCCAAGGTGTTCATCTCCCCAAATCCCAGAGCAATGCCAGCTGCTCTTCATGGTGGCATTCCATAGGCCACTGAAGATACAGATGTCTGGATCTAGCCCAAGACCTTGACCATTCAGCAGAGCATCCTTTCTCTGTGGCCACACAGGCTCATGGCATTAATAGATGTTATTGCAAAAGAAAACACTCAAAGCACATTAAGAATAACAAGGTTAGCTGTGTTTCCCAGTCCACTTCTCCAAGATAGTGGCAGTGACACTTCCGACAGACAGCGTTTACAGATCATGCTTAACTAAACAAAGCTCTTTAAAGGGAGTCACCTCAGGGCACTTTGGCCTCCCTTAAAACAGACTGCTCAGAAACATTTATGGACTTAAATAAAATTCATTTCAGAACACCAGCAAAATTGCCTCCAGGTTACACTCTGGCTTTGCTACCAGTCTAGTCCTTAAAATTACTCACCAGGAAAGGGAAAGATTTTTTTTTGCCAGCTAAAGGGTTCCCGTGTGTGCTGCTCAGCTGTGAGAGTCCTGCCAGAACGCAGCTGGCCAGATGTGGGTGGCTGAGATTTGATGCAGTGTATATACCTGATTTGTGTTATTGTTATTGCTGCTATTATTGTTATTCGTATTACAGCCTTGCCTGAAAGTTTGCATAGGCAAAAGGTTGGAGTTGAAAATGCTGTAGCAGAGGAACTGAGGCACAAGGAGGCCAAATTATTATACAGGAGGTCAGTGGCAGAGCTGGGAAATAAGCTCAGCTTTTCCCAGAACCAAACCAACCTCTTTAAAACAGGTCTAGCTACAACATTTTCAAGGTGTACATCACACTGACATTCAAGCTGCTGTTGCAGAAGCCCAACCTGCTCAGAAATTACTGTGCTGTGGAAGCTGTTCCTTATCCTCCTTCAGTAAATGCACAAACCTCATCAATAAGAGTGGGAGAAATGGTTGCAGAAATGCATTTGCTGGTAACTTTCACTCTCGAGCTCATATTGTTAACACACCCCACTCCGAATGCTGGATGGCAGATGGAAATACTCACTGGCCTGATGGATTTATGGATGTCTGAATCCTTGTGGCAGTACATATTGCCTTCAGAGCAACATTTTCTTCACACTGAGCCAAGTCCTGGTGCAGTTGAAGTTATTGGAAGTTTTGCCACTAACATTAATGAGATCAGCATTTGGATTTTTGCGTGCAGAGACAAAAATAACCACTACTGCAAATTGGAAAGTAAGATTTGGATTAAATGAGGTGAGACTGAGAAAAAGAGAGAGAACGACTGATGCTCTGGTAAGGTTTAGGACTGAGTTTTGCCCCATCTCTGTGTCTCCTTGTTCTGAAGGAGGTAGTTCCACAGCCAGGTAGATCTGCATTTGGCCCAGGAAGAAATGTTTCAGCTACCACTAATGAGATGTAACCCCAGCCTGTACCACTGGGGACCCAGAGCTGTCACTGGTGCCCTGTGTGCATCTAGGTGTTGTTCTCTGCCTAGTTTTCAACAGATAGTTTTCTACACCACATAAAACTTCTTAAATCCAAATATAAGAGGGGCACACTGCTAGATTGGTATCTGGGTAACAAGGACAGGAAGCAAGGAAACAGCCTCAAGTTGCACCAGGGGAAAAATTTCTTCACTGAAAGAATGGTCAGGCATTGGAACAGGCTGCTCTGGGAAGAGGTGGAATCACCATCCCTGGGATTGTTCAAAAAACATGCGGATGTCACACTTGGGGGCACGATTTAGTGGGGGATTTGGCAGTGTTGGGTTAATGGTTGGACTCAATGACCTTAGAGGTCTTTTCCACTCTAAATATTTTTGTGATTCTAAGATGTAACAGGGAACTGAACTGAACTTTGGCCTAAGAACAATCCTAACACTTTCTTTGAAATAAATATGTAAAAGAGATAAGAGCAGGGACAAATGACCAAAGAGTTCTAGGTAAGACAAGCCCACATTTGACTCACCTGACAGAGCTGGCCTGGGAGGCTTCGCTTCCTGAGAGCGGTTCTGACTGGGCATATACCAAGAAGCACAAGACATTTCAGGTAACTGACACTTCGGGGGTGATTTCTAACAAATTTAGTACAAAAGCATGGTTATAAAACTCACAACAATCTAAACTGGTACCCTGGTGGCCAACAGGGAGGGGAGGATGCTGCTTGGTGAAGGTGGTTTTTGCAGTCAAAGCAAACCAACAGGAGCTGGTAACAGCTGGACTCAGCCCCTGGCATTGCCTTGGTGATTTTGAGGCTGCTCTGAAGCCACCAGGAAACCTTCAGCTGCAATTGGTGGGGCCAGGCTGGTGTGTCACCTCATGCAAGACACCTCCATCCCCTCCCAGGGAAGCACTTTACCTAAAAAATGTCAGAAACTGAAGGAAAGACCATCCACTAAGCTCACTGAACAACTTCAATCCAGCTAGAGAGGAAAAAACCATCGAGTGCAAGACTTTTCACAGCTCTGCCTTGAAAGGAGAGATGGAATCCTCCCTCCTGAGCTGCTGGGCTCGGCCAGCTCCAGCTGTGAGCTCGCAGCCGCCCTCCTCCACAGCAGAGCGAGATAGGAAATCCCCCCCGTGGCTGATTGCACAAGGCAGGTGTGATGCCAAGAACATCGTCACCTGCTTCCCTTGCCAAGTACCTGGATGCAGCATGAACAATGGCATCCTGCTCAGCGCTCCGTCAGCGATGAGCGCATCCCCCTCGGAGATAGGATGGCTGGACATGCAAACTAATGTGCCTGTGAGCCTTTCATGTGCAGAGCTGTAACAGATGTTCAAAGATCATCCTCTGGCACTGGGAAAGTGTCTAGGAGGCCCTGGATAGGAGTTTTCTTGGCACACTTATTTATTTTTTTTTTCAGATGAGCTGAAGGGGAAAAGTTCCTGTTAGTGATTATTTTCTGTCTGTGAGCGAAGGGCTTATGATGAGTGTCCTGGCTCATACATCAGGGAATGCCAACCAGATAAATGCAAGCTTTCCTCTTCCCTGTGGGTCCCTGTCTCTCAGCAGGCGTTACAAAGATCCATCAGACATTCTTTTTGGTGATACCAGCAATTAAAAACCTGCAGCTGGAATCATATCACACTTCCTCCGACACAAAACTGTGAACCACAGGTAATGCCTACATGAATCTCAGCCAGCAGCAACAGGGATTTATGCAGAAATTATGTTGAAGCTGAGAAAAAGATGAGAAAGGAAAGGTTGGTATGGGTGTGTTCTCCAGGGCTGTCCCCAGACCCCAGACACTTTGAATTTCAGTGATATGGACCCTGTTCATATGGTGGACAGTCTCTTCAAGAATACTCCTCCAGCTTGGCCACTCCCTTCTCCTAATAACTAAGGAAGAGTTGTAGACTTGTCTTCTAATATCTTGATGCACAGTAAGTCAGCCCTTGGGATAACCAGACCCTTGCCAACACCACATAAGTGTTTGCAATCCCTGTTGAGTCCCTGCCAGCAGAGCCCTGGATTTGTTTTGGGATGCAGCAAAGTGGACATGGGCACAGGCAGCTCAGCACGTAGATGGCCTTTGGGGCATGAGGATGCAATTCCTGTCTCAGTGCTCCATGGAGCAGGACCTGTCCTCAGGGTTTGTCAGGGATAAAATAGCAGAATCACTAAAGTTGGAAAAGCCCTCTAGGATCATTAAGTCCAAATTAAGACCATGACCCTGCCCTGAGGTGTGAGGGCAGAGCACGTGAAGACCATCATTCTGTGATGCTGGTGCCCAGACATGGCCACAGCAGGTCACTGAAGCTTTAGAAAACATGGCCACTTATTAATAGCACCTAAAGGGTGAACCCCACTGATGCTGGTTGTGGAGCTCATTGCAAATCTGGCTGAATGTTCCTCTGAGTCTTTGTCCATGTGAAGAGAGGGGATTCCTACAGCTCCTTTCTTTAGTCCATGGAATAATTTAGGTTGAAAAAGATCATCGAGTCCAACTGTTAGCTTCGTGCTGCCAAGTTCACCACTAAACCATGTTCCCAAATGCCCCATCCACATTTCCAGGGATGGTGATTGCACCACTTCTCTGGGCAGGCTGTTCCAATGCCTGACCATTGTTTCAGTGAAGAAATTTTTCCTAATATCCAATCTGAAACTCCCTGAGGCCATTTCATCCTATCTCTTGTTACTTGGAAGAAGAGACTAACCCCCACCTTGCTACAACCTCCTTTCAGGGAGTTGCAGAGAGCAAGAAGGTCCCGCTAGTCTTCCTCTTCTCCAGGCTAAACACCCCCAGCTCCCTCAGCTGCTCCTCATCTGACTTGTGCTCTAGTTGATCTTGCCCATCTCCTGGAAATGCTACACCATGTAGGGACTGTCTCCAGCTGTGGGTGTATTTGGTTGATGAGGCTTTAAAGTTCCTATTTAGTCTTTCAACCGAGTAGTCAAATGCCTGGCATGAGCAATCAGGATCACATCCAACTGAGTCTGTATTCCTGCTATGAAACCCTATAGCAACAATTTCAGCTGCCTTACTGAAGACTGCCTGTCCCACCATGAAATAAAGCCTGCAGGGCACCACCACCTCCTGCAAAACCTACGTGCAGCAAGTCCCAGTTAAGCAGTGAGAGGTTTTTCTGTAGGGCAACTAAAATGTCTTTGTCTCACTCGATGGGCTTGGCTTGCTCACTGCAGAGTTACCTGACTTTAAACAAGAAGGAGCATTTATCCTCAAGGCCTGACCTAGAGCCACTGTGAAGCATGAGGACCCTTTTAACTTATTACACAGAGCTGGGAACAGACCCTGATTGACTGCTAAAATTGTAGACTTTTTTAAGCTGTTTTTGAGTAGAGACAGAGAAGACATAGACACAGATAAATAGGGCATAAAAGACATTTTTTCAAGAATAGATTAGAACACCACAGGAAAACCTTACCCACTCCCTCCCCTTCATTTATCAATGCTGCGTTTTGAACTCTGTGTTTTGGTAGAGGGATATTTCACTATTAAGTTGTAAGGAGAAACCTAGCATGGAATGGACATCAAAGTTAGAGGGAGTTTTGTCCCAGGTGTCAAAAGAAGGACAGAGTCCCAAAATAGGCTTTTTACAACATCTGATAAGAACTGGAGGCAGTTTCTCTCAGTTTGTGCCGATAAAACGGTGATTTCTCTCCCACTCTTCTGGATTTTGTTTTTAGCAATGGGGCTGTACCACTGTAAGCTTGTTTGCAGCCTCATTGAACATAGAGATTAATTCATTAATGCTTACAAATTGCTTTAAGATCTGCAGCTGGATAAGTGCTAAGTGGTCTTATTACTGTAATACAGATGAATTTGCTTATCTCTCATGTAAATCAGCTTAAAACATTACCCTGAAATTAACAGCTCCGGGGTTAACAATGGGCTCAACCACACACTAAACTGCAGTGCTTATCATATCACAACATTGCCCTTATTAATTACACGCCCTGCTGTGGTTTTTGGACCAAACTCAGCTACTCTTCAGATATGGACAGCCGGACAGCGCTGGGAGGAAAGCGTTTTTAGCTGCACGACACACATGTTAATCGTGAAATTAAACAGATGGCCCAGTCACTCATCAGTGAAAGTCCACCAGGGGCTGTAAGAAAGAAGGAGATTTCCTATGTAACATAACAATTTGGACATCAGAAGGTTTCGAGTTACAAGGTTTTTCTTTCTCCTCCACCTGAAACTTTTAAGGGGTAACGTCAGGGAATTCCATCTGGACTTGGGATACTA
Organism: Campylorhamphus procurvoides; assembly: GCA_013396655.1. Lineage (NCBI taxonomy): Eukaryota > Metazoa > Chordata > Aves > Passeriformes > Dendrocolaptidae > Campylorhamphus > Campylorhamphus procurvoides. Next base: position 167,886 of record WBMV01006788.1, read on the forward strand.
ATCTAGTTTTATGCTGTTTTGATCTGTCTGTTGGGAGCTGGCAGCCAACCCCAGCGGCTCCACGTAAGTGTACACCCTGCAGCAGATGGACCAGCCCTCTGCAGCCACCGAGAAGTGTCTGGAGCTCACAGATCCCCCCTGTCTCCACAAATCCTCACGTGTGATGAGCTCATAAAAGAGGCAGAGCCAGCACTCACTGCATCATGCACTGGCAGGATGGGTTTAGGGACTGAGATGCAGAGAAGCAGGAGCAATATTTGCTTGGGCATCTCCTCTGAAGGGACAAGTGTCAGATCTGACATTAACCCCAGTTTCAGTCTGTGTGACCACTATGCTCACACCAAGCTCACTTGGGAAGTTTTGTTCACTCTGAGCAGTGTGTTCAAGTAATACCTGCTGTCAGATTGCCTGGAGTAAAACCATAAAAGCAGGATAATGGGACAAATTGAGATTAAAAGTCAATTTATACAATTATAGAATTATTTAGGTTGGAAAAGGCCTTGAAGATCATCAGGTCTAACAATTAACCCAGAATTGCCAAGTCCACCAGAAAACTATGTCCCAAAACCCCACCTGCAGTGCTGCATCCTGATCTGGGGTTTCCAGCTCCAGAAAGATGTGGACCTGTTGGAAAAAGTCCAGTGGAAGCCACTAAGTTATCAGAGGGATGGAGCAACTCTCCTATGGAGACAGGTTTAAAGGGTGGAGGTTGTTCAGCCTGGAGAAGGGAAGGTTCATGGGACAACTTAGAGCTCCTTCCAACACCTAAAGGGGGTCCAGGAGAGCAGGAGAGGGACTCGAGCAAGGGCATGGAGTGACAGGATGAGAGGCAATGGCTTCACATTGTCAGAGGGCAGGGTTAGGTTAGATATCAGGAAGAAATTCTTTTCTGTGAACGTGGGCAGGCCCTGGCACAGGTTGCCCAGAGAAGCTGTGGCTGCCCCATCCCTGGAAATCTTCAAGGGCAGGTTGTACGGGCCTTGGAGCAACCTGGGATAGTGGGAGGTAGAGTTTGGAACTGGATGATCTTTAAGGTCCCTTCCAACCCAAACCATTCTGTGACTCTGTGTCCCTAAACGACACTGGTGGTTTGCCTGAACACATCAGTTTACTTTCCTCTGTGTCTGAATTCTGCATTATTCTTCACTTACAGACATGCAAGGGATGATTATTAATATTTTAAATGTATTTCTGGCAATTGTTAGAAGTTCTAACCAAAGTCAGTGCTGTGATGAACGCAGGCATGGTACAGAAAGCTTGTACAGAGGATGATTTACAGTCCAAGTGGACACCAAAGAAAGATGTGAAGGGAAGAAAGGATTATTATCCCCAGAGCACCTAGAGTCAAATTTTTGGTGGTATTTAAAAACCTACTGGGGGCCCATCAGCTTTTGGCAGTCACAGACCGGAGAGCAGAAAGACCTTCCTTAAGTACCTGTAGAAATCAGATGTCTGAGACAAATTTGCTGAAACAATTTGTGCCACAAGAAATATTTCCTCTTCAGTTATCACAGAATCAACCATAAATAGTTTGGGTTGGAAGGGACATTAAAGATCATCCATTCCAACCCCCTGCCCTGGGCAGGGACACCTTCCACTAGACCAGGTTGCTCATGGCTCCATCCAGCTTGTCCTTGAACATTTTCAGGGTTGGGGCAGCTTCTCTAGGAAATATTTACCAGTGTCTCACCAACCTCACAGTAAAGAATTTCTTTCTAATATCTAATCTAAATCTCCCCTCATTTAGTTTTAAACCCTTCCACCTTGTCCTGTCATTCTTCTCTTCTTCTTTCCCACTCCTTCATTTTTAGCTTGTAACACCAAAAGGTGTCGGAACAAAGGCTCTCTGATGTTCTCACATTGCAGAGGGTCGGATAAGATGATCCCTCAAGGTCCCCTCAAGCCATTTATCCTCCCATTCTGTGATAGGATCCAGTTTCCTGGGGATTACTGACCAGGTGGGGCTAATGGTGCTCAGCTGCAAGAGTAAGCCCTCAGCTCCTTCCAGATGGTCAGTGTTCAGCCTTGCACGTCAGCCTTAACTCCTGCCCTTTGGGTCTGTGATCCTGGAAAAAGCCATCAGACTTTTCCTTAGCTACCTGGGTACACATCCTCCCCCAGGAAAGGGCTGGAAACAAAGCCCAGCAGTAACAACTCAGCATTGCTGGACAAGCTCTGCTGCAGGGGGTACCTCTGTGTTTTGGTCTGCTAAGCAATGTGTTGATCAGACCAAAGTGCTCTAGTCATGGGCACCTTCTAAAGGATTTCTTGTTGTTCAGAGAGGTCTTCATACCTTTTATTCCTGGGGCACACTGAGGCAGCAGGTATTGACCAGTCCTTTGTCAGCACAGGGGTACCTCACTATCTGCTGAAGGAGGAAGGGCTTGGATTGGCCATGGTGCCAGCAGAAGGATTCTGAAATGCCTATGCCTGCAGCTCAGTGACTGGATGGGGACACAGTGAGATTGTTCTGGCAAAACTGGGATGCTGGGATGGGGTACATGGACAAAATGCCCAAGAAAGCAGCAAGGATCTCATCACACAGGGAAAGACAACATACCCCAGCAGTCCTCATCAGTCCAGCTTGGAGGAAAACCACATTAGATTCAGCCTCAGCCTGACCTGGAACTAAATAAAATATTTACTGTGCCAAAAACTACTATTTATCAGGGTCCAGAGTGCTGCCCAAATCTTGGGAAGATGTGTTTTTACCTTGTCCATGCCCAGCTCCAGCCTTGCACAATGCACCCATCGGTGCTGAAAGATTTTCCAGCACAGAATCATAAAATGTTTGGGGTTGAAAGGGACTTTTAAAGATCTTTTAGCCCAACACCCTGCAGGGACCCTTCAACTAGACCAGGTTGCTCAGAGCCCCAGCAGAGATTCCAAACCCACCTCCTGCTCTGGGAGCTGCTCTCAGCAGGAGAGAGGAGCTGAGCGGGAAAGGGCTTGTCTTGTAGCAGGAAAACCAAAGCAAAGCCTGTGCCAGCCCCCAGCAAGCCACAGGCACAGTTTCTGATCTTCATGAAATCATCAACTCCCTGTCCTGGGAACAGGGGCTCAGATAAACCACCCAGAGGACCTGCTGTGCAAACAGCAGGAAGGGAGGATTTCTCCCCTTAGTGAGCAACGTATATAGTTTATAAGAAAGATTATTTACCTAACAGGATTTAGCTAGTTCAGACCTTGAGATGGGGAGCATCTGGGCCATGGAGCCCCATTGCCCTGCATCCAGGCAGGGGGCACAAGCAGAGACATCCCCCCACCAGCTACCATGGCTCCTGCAAGGCAGGACAGCTGCAAATAAATGTGCAACTCATAAAACTGGAGGGGCTCTGCAAGCTATTAGGTAATTAAGCAAAGTGAGGGCTCAGAGCACCCGGCTGCTGCTTCCAGCCCGTGGCAGTGCTCTCTTTAGAGTCTGATTGGATAAAGGATTTTTATTAACTTCATATTTTTGCTTCTAATTTTCCTCTCTTTGCCTTTCATATTGCAGGCCCTGAGCTCCTCTGGTCTTGTGGTGATGTTTATTGGCACTGGCAGGTTGCAACACCCCTGCAGGCTTCCCACAGACAGACCCCAGAGTGCAGACCACGAACTGAGGCAACTTCATACGCTGCCTCTGCTGTGAAATTGCTCAGGCACTTCCCTGACGGTTTTCCTCTCGCCCTCCCCACCTTCCCAGCTGGAGCTGGGTTCCACCAGCTGTGCCTCTCCTTTTCCAGGAGAAGAGGCAGCAGGCCCAGAAAAGCAGCTGGTTTGCAGGGCATCACCAAATTCACCTTTTTGCTGCTCCTTGAGGCTGTGGTTTGAGGTAGAAGAAAGTCCTTGTGGGCTGCAGTGGCCACCACTTCAGTGTAGTGCAGGACAGACTCCAGACAAGGGGAAGGATGGGAGCTTTAAAACACCAGGAAAAGGCTTGGTCATCTGCTTTTGACTCCACCATAGACCTTCTTTATCTTCAAGGTCACATAAGTCCTGGCGGAGAGGTGGTGGATGCCTCATCCCTAGAAACAGTCAAGGCAACACTGGACAGGGCTCTGAACAACCTAGTCAAGTTGAAGATGTCCCCGCTTCTTGCAGGAACTTGGACTAGATGATCTTTAAAGGTCACTTCCAACTTGAATCTTTCTATGATTCTATGATTTTCAGTTGACCCCATCCAACCTGGATACATGGGAAACTTCACTTCAACCCCTTAAATGCACTTTGCACTCCTTTTATCTTCAAAGAGAACTTAAAAATGCAATAATATATTTTTGTTGCTGTAGTGCTGGTGCTTGAACACATACTATTTGCCCCAGAGAGCTCCCCAACCTCTCTCTGCAGCAATAAGCACCTTTCTGGAAGCTTTCCACAGCCTGAAATTGTGTGCCCTGGGATTTATTTAACCCCCTGCAGTTTCTTGTTGTGCCCCATGGAACAATGGGCTTTGCTTTGCGAGCAGGGCTGGCTCGGCTAAATTGGCTTATTCTGTGATGCTCACAGGCACATCTGTTAGCCACAGCTGGCTGCCAGCCCAGCCTCCCTCCTTTAATATCACTTTGGGGTTTTACTGGTAGTGTCTCTGGACAGTAGGAGGCAAAGAAAGAAGCGACAAACCCCCAGAGTGCCACCAGTGAATCCCAATAAAAGGCGAGCGGGAAAGCGCCTGTTTGACGAGCAGCAGTGCCCGGGTTTGGTGGCCCTCCAGCTGCTTGTTATAATAGCAGGGGAGTGGCTGGGTCACTTGATGATTTATTCCAGCCCCTTGTCCTGGCTGGGAGGAGGCATAAAAGATGCTTTGTTTTCACGAACAGGAGATGGGGAGCGCTCCAGCCTCCAAATCTCCCGCTTGCCAGCGGAGCCTGATGCACTGCCCCATGTGGGATCCATTTGAGCCTGAAAACTTGACAAGGAATGTCATAGCAACACCAGGATGTTTCCCCATCCAGCACAGCAGCGGCAGCTTATTTGTTCAGCTCTCAGCTGCTGAGCACAATCAATGCAACATGTAGCGTGCGACGGGCTCGAAAGGCGTGTGGGGAATCTCTGGCTGTGTCGAAAGGATGGTCTGTCCACAGGGAGTGCTTTTTGAGCCACACTCAGCATTGTTTGAGCTTCCAGGCTCTTACAAGCTCTTGTCCCTCCCAAGCACTTGTAAAAGTTTCAAGCCGAGATATTTCCACCCTTTTTGGGGCTGCTGCCATATTCAGTGTGAGTGCCCCAACCTGCACTCAGAGCCTTTTTGGGTTCCTACCTCTGTAACAGATTGGATTTAGGACCCAAAAGGTGGTGTTGGATCTGGACCGACACATCTGTGGTTATCAGTGGATTTATTATATATTTTAAAGTCCCTGCCCTTTTATGGCTGCAAATAAAAGCTGAGGAGCACAGAGAGACATGACTGATGCCTTTGGCAGCTTGGGAGCTGCCTGGAGCAGCAGTTCTGAGAAGCAGCAGCAGCTGCCTTTCCCCAAATCTGCTGCTGCCCCAGTGGAAGCAGACAGGTTCATCTTTGGAGAGGGGTTCCTACAGGGCCCTTCAGCACACATCTGCTGTGGCAGTGGCACTCTCAGAGCAGCCACGGGAGCTTAAGTCTATGTAGTTATCATAAATTTGGCTAAAAGGAGTTTTTCTCTATGTAGGGCATCTGTCAGGAAAAATGCAAAGTGTTTGTGGGTCTGTTAGAGGACCTGCACTGGTAGTAGTCTATTTTAAATAAATGAGTATAAATAACTTAAATCATTTTAAAGGCCCCAAGTTTAATGGAAAGGGCAGAGATCTGTGTATCAAGATCTGACTTGGGTTTTGCTTCCAGTGTCACTGCCACATTCTGAAGAGACATGGGGTGTGGTGTGAGAGGACTCTCAAATACAAGATTACCCCAAGGAAATAATACCCCATTATTTAAAAACATTCCTACACAGTCCCTTGTAGTCTCTGGACATTGATCCTGTTCTCTCTGATCTGCAGATTACTTCATGGGGACATTTTCTGCAATTACTGAGGATACCCGGTATTGTTACTAATTTTTCACAAATAGAAAACCCAGAAGGTCAAAAGGCTTGCCCATGTCATATGGAGTTCAGGGCTGAATTTCAGTTTCTGGACTTAGGAGGAAACCCCTCAAAAATAAATGTATATTGATATACTCAGGTGATACATTTAGCTGCCTGATCTTTTCCTTTTACCATTTACCCACTTGTCTCTACTCTGCTGAAAGTCACTGTAATGGTTCTTTTATCTGCTGGAAGAAGTTTTTGTCCTGGCAAAAGAGAAAAGGTCTTTTTGTGTCACATGGCAGCCCCCAAGGGAATAGGCAAGAGAATAGTCTGCTGAGTGAAAAGCTTTGCTCAGAAATGACTCAGTCAGTGCTGGATAAGGCAATGCTGACCTTCAGTGACAAAACTTTGGCATGTAATGCTCTTTTCTCTTGGGATGTCATTTGGGATGCCAGCTTGGATGGGGCTCTGAGCAACCTGTTCTAGTGGAAGGTGTCCCTGTCCATGGAAGTGGTGTTTGAAAAGATGAGCTTTAAGGTCCCTTCCAACCCAAATCATTCTATGATTTTTAAGCCTGGCCAGAACCAAGGCACATCTGACTCCTTCCTCTCTCCAAAGCTGCAGGACAGCACCAGGAACTGATGGTCAGGACCACCTAAAAGGATCTCAGCCTTTCAGGATTTTGCTTTCCAGTGGAACAGGAGATGCTGTTTTCCCATAGTTTAAGGGTCACCAGCCACCACAGATGGCATTTCAGCCAGCACCACTGGCATTCCAAAGGGACATCACTCCTCAGTGTGACATCCTGAGTTGTTCTTCATTTGTTCTCTGCTGGTGTTCTTCTCAGTCACAACCTCTGCCACTGTCACTGAGGCTCTTTGCCCCAACATTGGCTTTTCTGGCCCAGGCTACAGCCAAGTCCTTCTTGGTTTTGGCCCTCCCTACACCTGCAGAGGGCCAAGCCCAGGCTCCAGCTGACCACCATAACCACCTGGGTCACCCTGCAGCTCCCCTGCCCACGGATATTTCCATCTCAAAGAATCTGCCACCCTCTGACTAGTAGTGGCTCAAATGACTTTTAATGGCAAAGGAAAAAAGCCCCAATATTTAGAACAAAGTTTTATTTTTGCTGTTTGCTTTAGTGTTTGCGTGTTCCTAAATTCCCAGCTCATGCAGGCCAAGGATGCTGTGTGGCTGCCTGGAATGTGCTGAGCTCCCTGGAAGCACTGCCATTAACAACTAACAAATGTGAAGATAAACTCCACCATCCCTGATTGTTGCATTCAGACCTGAAAACTCCCTGGATTGCTTTACCTTTAAGCAAAACCACCATGTCACTGGACTGACACATTTTTTTAGGGCCAGGAGGCACTATCAGATTTTGGAACTCAACCTCCAGACAGATTTCAGGCAGAGAGCATCTCATACCCACAGCAGCCTTGCTGGAAAGCTGTGGAGCTCAGGGCTCGAGTGTGGGTACAAGAGCCCCAGTGTGAGCTGCTCGTGTTGAGCACTGAGCTGATCACCATCATAAGGTGACCTTGTAATCCTGGTCACCTGCTGGCCCAATTAAATTACGGACATCTGCAAAATATAAGCTGAGAGACTCCCCGTGTCCCTGTGGCACACCAGTTGTGTTTTATAATGATTCCAAAACAGTTCTAAGGGAAGATAAGCCACCCGGCACAAGAGCAAATGCAGGCAGGGTGCAGAGCGGGAAAAGAACTGGAAAAAATTAACTTCTGGTATATATTTCCTATGGTTCCTTTGAGTTAACTTACTGCAATGCTTAAAATACTCCCTCGCCCTATGAATCTGCTGCGGTATATTTAACACATTACTGGTATGAAATGAGTCAAGCATGAGGCTCTTTTATCAGCAAAGGCCAAACTACTTCCCTCCCTCTAAACCAGCGACAGATCTGAACCAAACCCACAGATCTGATCACTCCCTGAACGTTAGGGCAAGTTTGGATCTTCAACCTGGCATCATGTACTGTCCTAATTTGTTGGTAGGCCCACACCTAAGTCCCGAATCCAAAGGTTGCTGGATGTGGAGTTTGCTCCTTATAACAAAAGTGATCCAAAAATTCATTTCTAGGAGACTTAGGCTAAGAGGGAATTTGGTTCTGACAAAAAACAATCACTCATTACCCTTCTCTAAACAAAACAGAAAGCAGAAACTGGAATTTTATCCCTCTCGTGTTTAGACAGAGATTTCATTTTGTTCCAAATTTCTCCTGGCAAGCACCAGGGTTTGGGGCAAACCAGTGAAATTTTACAAGGTGAGGAAATTATATATGTCTTTGGGGATTTGTCCTAAAAGGATTTGGGATTTTTTTTTTTCATAAAGGAAATTTTACCAACATTTGTTTGGGTATTTTTGCATTTGTTTTTTGTTTGGTTCTTGTTTGGGGGGTTTTGTTTAATTTTTCTGTTTTGTTTGGTTTGGGGTTTTTTTTTTCTTTTTTCTGGCAGGTACATTCTCTACTAGTTTTGAATCAGAACAGTGAGAACCCACAGACAGAGATGAACAGTCACAGGACAGTTTTCTCCTTTACCTTGGCCACATTAGGAACAACCAGTTCCTTAGACAGACCTCCCTGATGGTGTCCTCTGTCATACTGCCACAGTTGTCCTCATCAGGCTTCCACAGCTCTCCCAGGCTGCTCCCAAGGTTGGTGCAGGAACAACCACACTCCTGGAACCCCTTCCAGTAGATGGCTGGGTGTAGTTTCAGATAAAAACAGGGCTTAATAGGGGGAAAGTAACCAGACTTCAGTCTCCAAATGCAAGAATCACTCCTGGCAAAGTTTTTTTATTAATACAGATGTAGCCATTGGGGTCAATAAGAGAAACTGGAGAGACAGACACATTTAAATAGAAGAGGAAAGCAGGAAGAAGATAAAAGTCTGGTCTATAAATCCTCTGCTTTTTCATTACAGAGGAGTAACACAGCAGCAGCACTCAATGCTACATCACTAACCCAAAATCACAATGCTGAGCAATATGTTGAGCTTTTGCTCTGAGAACATCTTTGACCTCCAAGACCAGTCATCAGCTCTTCTTGCCACTGCTGTCAATAAGACTCACCCAATGCTCTAGAAAGCCCTAAACTCTGAAGGGGAAAAGACAAACACAGAGTCTGGCAAAAAAGGGCACAGGTCCTTTCTGTCCACCATGCCTTGTCATGATCACAGAGTCATAGAATCATAGCATCATGGAGTCATAGAATCATGGAATGGTTTGGGTTGGAAGGAACCTTAAAGATCATCTCATTCTACCCTGTGCCATGGAGTGGGACACCTTCCACTATCCCAGGTTTCTCCAAGTCCCATCCAACCTGGCCTTGGACACTTCCAGGGATGGGGTGGCCAGGTATTCTCTGGGCAACCCATGCCAGGGCCTCACCATCCTCACAGCCAATCATTTCTTCCTAAAGCTTAATCTACATGTATCCTTTTTCACTTTGAAGCCGTTCCCCCTTGTCCTACACTATCTGTGTAAAAGTGAGTCAGTTTGTACTGACTCACCAAACTCTGAGCTGCCCAAGGAGAAGGATGGACAGCTGAGAGTCCAATATTTTACTCCTTGTACAGCTCACCAGAACAGCCTTGTAAAAATCCCAACCCTGTGAGTTACGGCTCAAAGAAACTTCTCACATCAGAAGACCTTCTGCATGTGTTGCAATACTCAGAAACACTGCAGGTTTCCCACAAGCCTATGGGAGATATCTGCACCCAGAGCCTGCTGAAAGAGGATGTTCAGCTGCTGCTGGTGGATCAGTCTCTCTCTGGACCCTCTAGGCTGAAGCCAGATCTCAGATAGGTACCTTGACCCAATTTCAGAGTTCCTCCTCATCTGCTCCCTCTCAGATCTGTATGATTGAAGCAAAACAGGGAAGAGACTTTAAAAACAATCCCGAGTAAGCCAGTGTTACTGTATTCCATGTTCCTCACTGTGCTCTTGGTGTTAAATTCTTCTGTGTCGATAAAATGTCACCAGAATAAAATATAAAAATAAAAATAAAAGAGGCATCTCACTGAATGAAGGTCACCAAGGCATTGCTGCCAACAATTTTTGTTGGATTTTTTGGTTGTTCTTCTTTTTTCACTCCAAGTTTCCCTCTAGTTTCAGACTGCTTTCATCTCCCTCTGTCTCTTGGGCACTGTCTCACTGTGCATCTGTTTTCCCTTTGCATGTTCTCCCTTCCCCCTCTGTTTACTTTTATAAGCAGTTGTTTTTTATTCAATTCCCCTTGGTTTTCTTCGAGTTTTTCTGTTCTTCTACTCTTCTCTGCAGCTCTCCCATTCTCTCCCCTTACCTTCCAACCTGGAGTGCTGCTGGGGCCCTGTTTCCAATTAGGTCTGTTTTGTCTTCTTTACTGGAGTTTTCTTCTCCTCTATGTTGTACAGAAGCCACCCTTTCTTTTAATTTTCCCCCCCCTTGCTGATCAGAAGCCAGGGCACTACTTTTTCTTCACTGTTGTTGGTTTTACTTATTTATGTATTTTTATTTCCTCAAGAAATAGAGTAGATGGCTGTTTTAAAAATGTTTACACTCCCATTACAGCAACTGCTGTGGAAATTGCTTTCATGCATATTAAATTGTAGCAAAAAAAAGTCCATCTTAATATCCTCCCTCTTCCTTTTTTACCTCAAAGTGCCTTATGAAATACAGACCCAATTTTACTTTCCTTCCTGAAAGACCCACAGACCCTGGTCACTGGTCCTCATCAAGCCTTCTTCAATCTTCCACTGACCGGTCAGAAGGATCCTTCTGAGATGACAGAAAATAACACAAATTTCCAGTGCAACTTCTGGCTTGGGTCTCCTGTAAGATTTGTCAAAGCCAAACCTTCTCCAGGAACCATTCAGATAGCAACAAACCTGCCTTTCCTGGCAGGAAAATGATCTGAGGGGAAAGTTCCTCTGGATCTGGTTCATAGTCAGTGTTACCTTGTCCTGGGTAGAACAGCTGGGAAAAGCTGAGCATTACAAGGGAAGGTAAATGTCATTAACAAGAAAAAAAGCTCAGAGAGCGACGTAGGTTTCATCTGTTCATTTCCTTTTATTTTCAAGGAAAAGCAAACAAAATAAAAGTTAGTTTCTGTACATGGCAGTCTTCTGTACCCTCAGAGCCTGAGGGCTCTTTTCAACCGCTGGGGATAAAAGCAGGGCTTACCAAGATGCATGAGGGTAACAAAATCAAATTCTACAGTAATAAAATTTGTGAGGAAAATGATCCACCGGCTTTGAGAATTCCAGCAGTGCTCAAAGCCGTAAACGTTTGGCAACACAAGGAATTCAAGAAATCTAAACGGGTGATGTTGGGTTTGGTTCTTTGAAAGCCTTCCTTGTCCCTCCCCTTTGTTATGTTCTTTTCATGCTTGATTCTTATGAGCAGAAGTAGTTAACTTGGGAGTTTATGAAACAAGAATCTTGGCTTCCATTCCTGGCTCTTGCTTTCACTTTCTGCCTAGTCTTGGAAAAGTCACTTAAAACTGGTCCTGTATGGAGACTTGGGCTGTTCCAGGCACCAGGCACTTGGGATCTCTGTAAGCAGGTTCAATGCATGAGTAGAATTACACAAAACCAGAAAGCAGAGCTTAAAAATACCTGGGGAAACCTGTAGAAAATAGGAGGATGGGCAAGACTCAGGGCGTCTAGATTCCTGGATGAAGGAAGACATGGTGTTCAATAGCAAAGTTTTCAAAATAAGAGAGCAAATGAGGCACTTTGTGATATGGTTTGGTGGTCATGGTGGTGTTCAGTCAAAGGTTGGACTTTTTGACCTTGGAGGTCTTTTCCAGCCTTAATGACTCTGTGATTCTCCGTCCATCTGGGAGTCCAGCTGGCATTTTAAGCACAGATTTTTTTCTACATTAGGTATCTAAGTCACATTTTCCCAGTTTTATGGAAATCAGCAAGATGATGGATTTTTTTGACAGTGAAAGGGAAACACAGGGAGTTGCTTTTTCTCTCAGATATTCATTACACTTGTTTGAGGCAGGAACTTCAGCCCACATCTTGACTTTTGGGGCAGTTTTTTGAGCATCTCTTTGGAGGGGTAGGCAGTCACTGGTCTGTAGGATATGGTGGGACATTCATGGCAGCATCGGAAAGTTCCATTTTTACCCTTGCTTGGTGCAAAGCCAAGTATAATAACTGTGCTCAAAGAACGACACGCCCTGAAGCAGGTCCTAGAGGAAGGGCCATGGAGCAGGAAGGCAGCCTGGGAGCTCTGCTTTGCCTCTAATGTGACACGGGGGTCTGAGCAGGATGACAATTCCAAGGCTGGTGTAGTTTCTCTGGTGGAGACTCAAGGCCCACAAGGCTTTGCCAGCACAATGTGAATGTGCATAGCCCTCAGCCACAGGAATTTGAAGGATCCCTGTAAAATACCATGTTGGAAGTAGCACTTAGGGCCATTTGTAGCTTTAGCTCAGCAGCCTGACTGTGCGATGTGCCAGCACCTCGAGTGATGGATTGCTTTGTGAAAGATGGGAATATTCATATAATCTAGAGGTGAACTGGACCCAGCCAATTGTGTAGTGTGTGTATGTTTAAATATTTTCTTAGAAGTTTGCTTTGGAAAGACAAAAAAGAATAGCACAATGTGAATAAATAATCCTATCAAATGTTTATGATGCCAAAGCCATAATATAAATCAATATGTTTAGATTTGAGTATGATAAGTATACCTTAAAACAAATGAGTTGAAAATCATTTCCTTATTCACTTACCTGCCAATTTTTCTGTGGAAAGACCTTTGTTTCTCCAGCTTCTCCTGATAACATCACAGCCACCTGAAACAGCTATTGCAGCAGATCTCAGAAGCAATCCAAACCTCATGAACTGTGTAGACACACGTGCACAGTGAGACTGGGACATGCTAAAATGCTGACTAGTAGGAATTGTTTCTGTTTTTAACAAGTTAGGGAACAGGGATGTGTGTGTGTAGTTCACTGGTCAGGTGAGAATCCCAAAAACCTGGCAAAAGGCAGTGCACAAGGTTGTTTATTCTGCTCGATGCAGTGGGATGAGGATAGAGAGAATGGAAGCAGGAAGTGTTTTCCAGTGATTGGTAAGAGAGTTAAAGGCTTCAACCAAAATAAAATGGTGATTTGCCTCAACCTTAAGGGCCAGACATGGAGTTTGGGGTTTGCTTTGCCACTTCCTTACACAGTTAGGTTTTGTTTCTGGGTACAGACCAATGGCTATACAGCATCCACGGCCAAAACTTCTCCCAAGGCCAACCCTGGCATCTACCAGGGCTGTGGTGGGGATCCAGGAGAGGACATTAACTCCAGACTTCTGTTTTGTGAGTAAACCTTCTATAATTGTATTTTTGAAGTCCACACCCTAATTCTGTCACATAATGCTAATGATGGGGTTTCTTTCAGTCATTCTTGTCATATGGTCTTTGATTGCTTGGACGAGAGAGCTGTTCCTTCCTGTCTGAAAGCAGCCATCCCACTCCTAGACTAGCATGAATTCTGCTTTTTCAGGATGAGAAGCAGATGGAGTTTATGTCCTAAAGATATGGTGGCTTTTCTTTGTTTTAAAAACATCCGAAGGGCAGATATTTTTCTCACTGTGTATTTTAGCTACTGGCAAATGTCTCTACCCATGCTGGAGAGATGATTATATCCCTCTCAAGCTTCCACTTTGGATCAAAAAAGTCTTAGTAACAGTCGCTAGCAAAAACATTCTGGAATGGATTTGTTGATAGAAGATGACTGCTGTGCTTTCAGAAAGAAAATTAAACTGAAGAACAAGTATATTTAAGCTTAATTGCTTTAAAAACAGAACACATGCTATATTATAATCTGTATTTCACTGGAAAATAGAATAATCCAGAGGGCTGAATTCCATACAGTGCACTAGAAGAGTTATATTAATTTGCAATGAGTCCTGCTTGCTGGTTTATATCAGAATATGTATATAAAATGCCTCAGCACCACTGGAGAACCATCTGCTTGGATTCTGATATGACAGTGCAGTAAGACTTAGATGCAATTTTCAAGAAGATAATTTTGCAGATCAAGATAATCTTACCAAAAACTGTTTTTTAAACTGGATCCCGTTCCTTTTGATGGCTGGGTAATCTCAGTGTGACACATGTGCTCCAGACTCACTACCTGTCTCTGGCGTTGTGTAGCATCTTCTCATTGGGCTCTGCCAGCCATGGCACACTATTTAGTGTGTTGTAATAAATTCTGATAGCAATTCTCCCCTGGTGAAGCTTTTAGTTTCCATCTGATAGAATAGCATCTTTGAGTCACTACCAACTTTCTGCAATTATGATGCTCAAAAGGAGGTGGAACCAACATCTGATTTTCATTTTGGAAAACTGGAACTTCCCCAGTTTGTACATGAAATAGAGGACTCAGACAAGTCCATTTGTCCAGCAGGTCTGAACCCTGAAGGTCTGAATAAGTGGCTCAGGCATCCATGAGCCTAAATATTATTTCAAACCTCCAAATGCTCATTGATTGCATAGCTCAGAAATTATTTACTTTGGCAAACGAATAAATAAACTGTGTTGAACAACTCAACAGTTTCTTGGTTGCCTTTTCCACTTGCTTTTTTTATCCTCTCCTCTTACTTCCTATTCTTCATCATATGGTTCTTGTGGAAAATGAGGCCACTTCACAAGAATGGACATTATAACAAATCTCAGTGATGTTGTGGGTCGACATTAGCACTTTCTAAACAGCAAAACCAGATGTAAAGCATGACAGGAACAACAAATCCCATTATAGACCTGAGTGCTGGAGACGCCAGCAGGTAAATGGGCCTGTGTTGGTCAGACTTCACCACATTGCAATCTTACTGTGCTAAAAGGAAGCTTTTCCAATGAAATGTCAAAAGATACCAAGCCTTGAGCAACTCCAGCCTTCTTGCAGCTCTGAAGGAAGGAAATAATCCATCTCAAGATGTGTTGAGCCCCTTCGTGTATAATAATCCATGTCAAGTTTCTCTGGAGCTTGTAAACCAGGGAAGAATAATAAACAAGGGAAAGCTGAAAGGGGATAGAAGGAACCTGGTGTATATAACAGGAATTCAGCTTTGCTGCCACCAGGGTTTCAGCAGGTTTCTCATGACAGCCTCACATTAGTCACTTCTCAGTTCAGTGAGTTTTGAACAATTTTCCAAAATTCTTAAATTTTTGAGAGATGTTTTAACAGAACTTAGCATACATAATGCTATTTGTTCCCACAAAGAGCTGCAAATATTCAAGGCCAGGTTGGACAGGGCTCTGAGCCACCTGGTCTAGTTGGAGACATCCCTGTTCTTTGCAGGGTGGTTGAACTGGATGCCCTTTAGAGGCCCCTTCCAACCCAAACTATTTTATGATTCCAACTGCATAATTCTTTTTCCCCCATCCATGGAAACCTCAGGATACTCCATCAAATCAGTACCCCAGCTTTCTCAGGCACATCCCTCAGGGAAGCTGGGACTGGTCTCTGGGGAATTGTGGGGCCCAAACTCTGCTTAGGAACAGCGTTGCCAAGCTGGAATTAGATGAGCTGTGCTCCTTTGGAACCACGATGGCTTGGGAATAGTGCTGAGCCAAACCCTGGGAACATACCTGCTTCACAGTGTTAGATTTAGAGATCAGCCGTGTATTCTGGGCTGCCTCAAAAGGACAGCCAACAGGTTGAGGGAGGGGATTCTTCCCTGTACTCCATTCTCGTGAGACCTTATATGGAGTACCAAATGTAGCCCTGGGGTTCCCAATACATGAAGGACATGGATCTGCTGGAGTGAGTGCAGAGGAGGCCATGAGGCTGCTCCAAGGACTGGAGCTCTGGAGACAGGCTGGGAGAGCTGGGGGTATTCAGCCTGGAGAAGGGAAGGCTCCAGGGAGACCTTAAAACATGTTCCAGTACCTTAAGGAGCTCCAAGAGAGCTGGAGAGGGACTTTGGACAAGGGCATGGAGTGACAGGACAAGAGGGAGTTGCTTTAAACTGACAAAGGGTATATTTGAATTAGATATTAGGAAGAAATTCTTGGCTGTGAGGGTCGTGAGACTCTGGCGCAGGTTGTCCAGAGCAGCTGTGGCTGTCCCATCCCTGGAAGGGTTCAAGGCCAGGTTGGATGGAGCTTGGAGCAGCCCGGGTTAGTGGAAGGTGTCCCTGCCCACAGCAGGAGGGTTGGAATTAGATGATCTTCAAGTTCACATCAAACTCAAACTTCAAACCATTCATGCTTGCCAAAATTCCAACAACATATTGTAAACATTCAGAGGTAATTCATGCAGGATCCTGAGGTGCTCATTGTGATGAGTAGCTTTGTTCTGATTATCTTCTAAATAATGTTCAAGACAATGAAGGAATACAGGAGCTGAAATCCTTAGACATTCATAGCACATGAATTAAACCCTTTCAGTACAAACCCAGGAGGCTCCATTGGCTGTGTGTGTTGGCATCACATTGGAATGGTGGGTAAACTGAGGCACAGAACAGTGACTACCTTGCTGGTTGGACGTGCCCCACAATCTCTTTTGGAGTTTATCATTGTTGCCTGGCCCTATAAGCTATAGAAGGGAAGGCACATATTGCCAGCAGTAAATACCCCAAGAGTGATAAGATTATTAGTGTCTGACGTCTCTTATACTCCCTGTGTATAGAACCACTGTCCAGTAGGACCAAGGATTATTTTGATAAGCAGCTGGTCTCAGGCAATATTAGTTTGTGGGAAAGTTTCTTGGATGTAGCAAGTCTTCCCTACAAGGCTCATTAAATTGCATTTTGCTACATTTACTTCACGTGAGCAGTTTCCCTCATATGGATTGACTGTTTATACTCATTTCTCAGCTGTGTTTATTGGTTAAGTTTCATAGCCTTAATCACAAATGCATAACATCCCTAACCAATACAGAGCATCCACCATCTCCAGTAACATATGGTCTGACCACTCGATAGTTTAGATGCCATGGTTCATTAATTCTCCACAGGAATAATAAGCATTTGGTATCGTCTTGTATTTTAAGCCAATTTATTGTTCCAAAGGGACAAGAAAAAAGGACCTGCTATAATCTGAGTTTAAATAGTCCCTTGCTTAGTTTCTCCAGAGCTGTGCTGCTGTGTGACAACAAAGTCAGAGCCACAGGACTTTTGTTTTGGTTAAATAAATGTCACTGCCAATTGATTGAAAGTTTCCAGAGGCAGGACTCTGGTTCATCTCTAATGTCATTCTGATGTGGTCCTTTCCATTACCCTAGTTTGGAGGAACCCCCAGCCTTAGCATGAAGACATGAGAAAGAAAAAATGGTAGATTTAATGACAAGTAAATTTAGGACAGATTGGTTGCTGCACCAGATGAAAACTCTGGGAAACCTCACTGTTGGAAATAAAAAAACTCAGAAGGGATGAACCTGAACTTGTGAGCCACATGTGATTCCTAAAGGTATGGAAGGAAGGTTTTTAATGGAGAAGGACACTGACTACTAAGGGAAGGGCTACAGATATTTTTATGGACTTCTATAAGGCCTTTGATGGTCTTACACTTGTCTCTTATCACTTCAGTGAGGCTTAGACAATTGTCCAAAATTCTTAAAGACCTGACTTTTGAAAGAAGTTTTCACATAACTGAGCACACATTATGTATACTCTTTGCTCCCACAAAGAATTGCAGGACTGGAAACGTTCAGGGAATGGCTTTAAACTGGAAGATGATAGGCTTAGATTGGATATTAGGAAGGAATTCTTTACTGTGAGGGTGGGCAGGCCCTGGCACAGGTTGCCCAGAGAAGCTGTGGCTGCCCCATCCATGGAAGTGTCTGAGGCCAGGTTGGATGGAACTTGGAGCAACCTGGGCTAGTGGAAGGTGTCCCTGCCCATGGCAGGAAGGTGGGATGAAATGATCTTTAATGATGATTTTAGTGTTCTAATCAGGCTCCTTCAGGAAATCAATTCATTCTGGCAAGTTTGAGGAGGCATTTAATGACACAGCAATTACTGCATTGCCAGCAAGGTGTAAGAGGGAGGATTATATCTCCCTGTGAATCTTCAGTGACTGAGTGACTAGCCAACCTGACCAGCTGGCAGTGGGATGGGTCATCAGCCAAGCTGTTTGATACTCTGGGATATTAAGCTGGCTCATTTTTCATTTTCTACAGTTGCTCCTCATCCTTCCAGGACACCTCCCACTGTAAACCCAGCAGCACAGTCTTCTTTGCAAAGGCTTTCATGTGGGGAAGCTGATTCAGTCACAGACCAAGAGGATGAGATGTCATGTGGGCTGTAGACCACACTTTCAGGTCAGCCCACAAGATATGCAGGACTGCAGCCAACTCACCCGTAAAGAGAACACTATTGTTTGGGTTTTCCAAAGTAATTCCCAAAATGTAATGTACCAATAGAAGTGTGGTGATGGAGAATGGCATCTAGTGGCTCCAGTCCACTGGAGTCTTTAATTGACTCCAGTATGAGCCTTTCTGTGCTAGGCTTTGTCAAAATATCCACTTGTTGCTACCATTGGTAGGAGCAGCAGTGAGAGCTCTAGTATTCAAACAAGTCACTCATAACCACCAGAATTTTTAGACCTGATGAAGTAAGATTAGCTAAGAAAGGAGATAATGGGTGTTAGCAGGTTTGTAATGATGCTCAGACCTTTGCTGTCCCCAGTGTAACTTCAATTTATTTTTTTCAGGTCACTCATAGGAATTGTTAGAGACAGGCAATGGGCAGAGTTATTGACCACAGATCTCCCAGATATGGAAGGAGGATATCTTCTTTTTATTTTTTTTTATTAACTCATAAGGAAAGAGTAAAATTGAAGTCTATTACCCTTCAGCCTTCTACTGACATTGCTGGCCAGAATGAAAAACATCCAAATGACAGCTGTCCAAAAATGAGAAGAATAAAAGGCAAGAAGAGTTAACTTTTATTTCAAAACCTGTTGTCAAAGCCTAATTGATACTGTGGAATAAGTCATTTCTCTGTCTTGATGACTGATACCAACCCTTGTCTGAAAGACAACCTTGTTCACTTAATTTCTCTAAAATTCTGTTCCATCTGGACAGAAAATGAGTTATTTTCTACCCTTGAGAGATGTGAATGGAATGAGGAGTTTGTGGCTGTACCTGTGCTGCAGGGTTTGAGTGCTATCGCCTCACCTGAATCCTTTATCTGCACAAGATCTCTCATCAGAGCAAGACCCCAAATCCTCTCATTCGCCCTCTCATGGCAAGGTTGCAGCAGAAAGGGAACCTGGGCACTTGGGCAAAGGACGTGAGATTCTGCATCCAAACCCTGAGTCCACTGTGCCCCTTTTCTGCTACTAAATGAGGTGGATGGGAATAGAATCATAGAACCATGGAATGATTTGGGTTGGAAGGGACCTTAAAGACCATAGAACCACAGAAACATAGAATGGTTTGTGCTGGAAGGGCTGGAATCACAGAGTCAGTTAGGTAGGAATCTGAGATCATGGAGTCCAACCTGTGGCCAAACACCACCATGTCCATTACACCATGGCACTAAGCGTCACTTTCAGTCTATCCTTAAAGATCATCCAGTTCCAGCCCCTCTGCCATGGGCAGGGACACCTTCCACTAGCCCAGGTTGCTCCAAGCTCCATCCAACCTGGCCTTGGACACTTCCAGGGATGGAGCAGCCACAACTTCTCTGGGCAACCTGTGCCTGGGCCTTACCACCCTCACAGCCAAGAATTTCTTCAAGAATGTCTAATCTAAACCCTAGACATGAAGGTCAACAGGCGTGATGGCACCTGCATGTAGCATGACCTCTTAATCTTCTTACAGGATGGCTGGATGCAACCTGCTTGCTGGGCATAGTGGCTGCAAGCTCCGAGTTCCAGCCTGTACAGGGACACTGTTTGGACAGTGCCAGTTGTCCCCAACCAGGACCATGGCAGGGTGAATTCCAGAAGAGGAATGAAGAGGTGGTTGCACTCCCAGGTGCCATTTAGATGGTTGGCACCCTTGGGATATCAGGCTCTGCAGCCTGTGGTGGGATGTGCCCACCCTGTATTCTCTGCATTGCCCTGAGGGGTAATAAAAACCAAAGCAAATCACTTCTGTGGAAAATCCTACTTGAGGAAAAGGAATTTTGTTAAAGTAAAGAGTTTCTTTTTAGTGCATCATTTATAGGAGCTCTGCTGGAGATAAAGCAGAGGAGGCAATTTTCAGGGCAAGGGTGCTCAGTGGTTTGAGCCTGAATGCCTGTGAAAAGGGTTGGGTTTGGCCTCCATGAACTGCAACACTCAAGGTTGCCCTCAAAAACCCAGCTATAGAAGGTGGATAACAAGGCATGCCTCCAAATTTTCTTCAGCTTTTATATACGGAATGAGTGGCTAGTGATAACACACCTACACAGTGAGCTCTAACAGGCTAAGATGGTGTTCCACAAAGCAGAGAGAAAAAGGGGGAAACTGTTTTTGTAAGAAAATACTAAAGCAAGTAAGAAAATACTAAAGCAAGTGAGAAATTCCCTTGAGGAGGTTCCAAGAAGATACTTTGATACTACAAATTCTTACACACATTGTCATAACTCTATAGCAGTATTATTGTATTACTCAGAACTTGTTGATCCCTGAAATGTGTGCTTCCAGATGTTGATGTACTTTGATTTTGCTAGCAATTCTTTTCTAAGTGGTGTATAGAGAACCATTGTGTGAAAATGGTTACTTTCCTACACTAAAGTTTTTCCACAGTGGTCATATCTTTTGTTCCCCTCTAATATTTGACCCATCTTCTTGGTCAGTGAGACAAAGTATGTCATGGGTGTTGCTTGTTCACATAAACTTCCAAGCCTTTAAAAATATCTCTCTGACCTTCTTCAACTCTGCCTCAATGGTTTCCTGTGGCAGGGAATTCCTTAGGGTGATTATATGCTTTAGACAGAAGTATTTCCTTGCATCCATTTTGACTTTGTTGCCTGTGAGACGGACCCAGCAATCCCCTTTGCTTCTTGCTTTATGGACTTGGATACAGGGAAACTTCCAGATGCTTTCTCTACAAACCACTCATTATTTTGTATTCCAGCATTATTTATATATAAGTATATACACAAAAAGACACACAACATCAGCCCACATATATAAACAGGAAAAATCTAAAAGTTTTTCCAGAGCCTTTAGTCACTAACATGCAAGGAGGAAACAAAACTCCAGAAAATGACCTCAGAAAGTTAGATGTACCGAGTATACACAGTAAATGGAGAAAAAAAATAGCTTTTTTTCCTTTTTTTTTTCTTTCCCTTCAGCTGAAAGTCCATTTATCTGGGCATCTTACTGCTCTACTAAGAGAACTGGCCCTCATGTCCCTCTTGTTCACTGTGGGTCTCTCCCAGACCTCACCACCATCAACAGTGAGATTCCTGTTGGAGCAGCAGACTTAGGAAGAGCTCCAGTCACCCAGCTCTGTGGGATGTCCTTCAACCCTGCAGTGGGAACACAAGCCAGGAGAAAGAAGGACTTATCCAGAGCCATCCCCAGTGATGGGACAATGGTTGGGGCTGAAGGACACCAAGACCCACAGCTTCTTGATGATTCTGGGTAACCTTTCCACCCCAGCAGTATTCCTGCTTGCATCGACTCCCACCACACTTACCCTTGGGTGAAAATTATAAGCTTCAGCCCATGGTATTTTCATGTCAAGATGGTCAAAGAGGTTAAATAAATTTGTTCAAGGTTATTGTGATCTCATCAGTGGAGTCACAGACAGAGCCGAAAACCTTCACCTCTCAGCCTGCCCTGTGACCTTCATTGCTGATTGCCTGTGTGATTGATTTTACTTCTACAGGCACTGTAGAAATGAGTTGGTGTGTGAGAGGGTGTAGGAGGGGTGGAGATGGGTCAGGAGACGGGTGGGAAGTGACTTGTGTGAAATGAGTGCTACTGTACCTTTACAAAGGCTTCTACCTTTAGTCCAGACCATAGAAACTCCTCAAAGGAAATGTTGGAATCTACTGAGGAAATAGAAATTATGAAGCAGGAACATCAGACTTCCTCATCAAGAAACAAATAATCACATCCGCCCATGGGGCTGCTCTGGAAGATACCTGAGATTAGGCTGGAGAGGGCTGGCCTGTTGTGCCAAACAGAAACAGTAAACACACAGTTATATAGTTAGAATGGCCTGTTTTCTAGTCAAGGACTATTATCTCCCAATTCACCTTTTATAATGAAAAATGTCTATCATCCCAAATCAGGGATTTCAAAGGGCTTAGCAACTGTGAAGTCTTTCTTCACAGTCTTTTGCAAGCAAATCCCAAAGGTTTTGTGTTTGAAAAACAGAGCCCTTGCACTAAAAAAAATTAAAAAATTTTAAAAAAGTATTTTTAGCTTCATTCAGTAGCTCAGCTGAACAAGAACCCATCGGTTCTCTGAAGACCTCAGAGCTTCAGGATCAGTCTCATGTCAACCCTTGGGATGCAGAAGCTTCCCAAAGGCCACCACACCATACTTGCCATCAGCATATATGTGTTTAATCAGGCTCCTGACAGGTAAGGACTGTGAAAAGAGGACAGTTTGTTCTCCCAAGCTGTTCACTCTCTAAGCCCCCTGTTTACTTTGGAAGTGAATGAATAACATTGTGCTGGGAAAGGAAATTAAAAAAGCAGGGTTGTAATTTACAGTAGAGAAAAGAACAGATTTAGGGGCCTTTTTTTTTTTTTTCTTCTCACTCTTCTTCTCCCTCCTCCTTTCCCCCTCTTTTCACTGCTCTGGTTCCAAACATCCAAACGTGCTACAGCTGAAAAAGAGGACCTCAAGCCCTCCTTATTGCTGGCAACAAGAAGTGAGTTACAATTGCCAGTCTCTGTATTCTTGCCAAAAGAACAAACTGCTTCAAGGCAAAAGAGAAAAAAAAAAGGAGGTTTATCAAAACCAAATGCCACTGGAAATCCTAACGCTACGGAGCCCAATTCAAGATGTACATTGAAACCTATCCCCAGCCATTTAAGGGAAAAGAAGAAAATGGATTCTTTAATAGAATATTTAAAATATAACAATTGCTTTGGAGTGAGGAATTCTACTCTCTCTGGTTCTTATAAAGGCCCTGATTTTTTTTTTATTCATCACTAAGTAAACTCCCAGCAGTTTTCTTTGAAAGTGGATCCTAGACAGGCACCTCTTTTCCAAAGAGCTCAACATTGTTCTAATGAGATGTGATAGGTGGTTTGGAGTAGGAGCTGGTCCAAGGAGTGGAGGTATTACTTTATTGTGTGTTTGTTTTTCTTTTAAAATTCAGTGATCTGGCTACTCTTCATTTTCACTTTAATGCTTCTTATTATTTTGTTTCTAACCTGTCCCCTGGATTCAAATCAGATCCAGCCTTTTTCCCCCTTCCAAGCATTGCCTGTAGAGTGAAAAGGGGGGAAATTCAAGGCTTTTTATTTTTAGACTAGTGATAGTTTTGAAGACCAGAGGGAATGAGCCATTTGGACCATCTATTTAGATTGTTGGACACCGCAAACCATAGAATTTCATGCAGTGACTTGTCCATTTTGTATGGGAACTGGACAACCCTTTCCAGGAAACCACCCAAGCATCAAATCCTGCAGGAGCTGTCACAGCCTTGAGGGTACAGACCTAAGGGGTGAGTCTCACCCTGGCAAATTGTGCCAAGTTTTTGCCTAGAACACTTTCAAGTCCTAATTCAAGACATTTAAGGTGGCAGTAACTTCAGAAGACACTGCAATGAGCTGTGTTTGTCCTGTGTTTGTACCTGCAGACCATGGTTAAGGCTGTGGCTCTTAAGTTTCACTTGAGAAAAAATCGAGGCTGGTCTGTTAGCTTAAGAATCCACAGTCAAATGTCAACCAAGAGGCACGTGGCAGTGGCTCACAGTGACAGAGCAACCATCAGCAAATGCCACCTTTGAGCTGAGACCAGAGTGTACAGCCAAGCCAACTCACAGAAACACCCCAAAACAGTGAGCAGAGGCAGAAACTGCAGGCACTCATTTCAGCTGAGAATCAGGGGACTTCCTGCTGCCTCTCTACATGAGAAGCTTTCCCACCTTGCTCCTGCCTGTAGGGAGGAGCACATGGTTGTGGCCCAACCTCAGCCCCATCAGGTCAAAGCCCAGATCTGAGGAGGCTCAGCATCACAGCTGAGAAGAGGCACCTGAAAGAGGCAAAGTAGCTGAGAGTCACCTCCCAAGCCGGCTGTGAGGTCAGAAGCCATCACCTAGGTCACATGTCAGAGCTCAGGGCAACAGGCTGAACCTTCTGGGTGAGTCCCACAGGGCTTCCCAACTTTGGCTGCAGTCACAGAGGTCTAGCAGAGGACACGTGGCAAAAGAGCAGGGTGAAATCAGGCCAGCTCCATCATGCAGACACTGTTTAAGCTGTCTAGCATCACTGCCTATCTGTCCCATGGACACAGCATGCAGCTTCACTCACAGGTGAATTTTTCAGATCCTGCATGGCTTATTTAAATGTTTTCTGAATCTTTCCTATTTAGCCCATGCTTTCGTTGAACTTCAGCAGACCTGCAAGGCAGCGACAGCCCCACTGATGAAAACACAGATGCAAGACCATCTCCTACACACTGTTTTCCCACTTATGGCTGAGAATTTTCCTTGATGAATGCAACCATTTTATTTTGCTGTGGTATTAAAATTGATGTCCATTATCCGCGTTACATTATTTGAATCTGCTCATTCTTCCATTATCCTGTTGAGGTTAATTGAATATCAAAACATCTGTTTCAAAACCTCTTCGATTGGCGCTGAAGTCTCATTTACACCAACCCTTCAGCATACAAGTTTGCCTCTCCCAACTGCCTCACAAAGAAGCTATTGCAATGTTTTCCTCCACCACCCAACCACATGGCTGTGTTGGAGAGAATGCTGTTTAGACCCAGAGAGGAGGGTCCCAGAGGATATAAGATGTTCTGGACACAATTTTGGGGCCTTGTAGGTTGACATGAGTTCCAAGTTTTGTTCCTCTGTGATTCTTACCCTAATATTTATATTTTCTCTTATTAAATCTGTGTCAAGTAATAAAATATGCCATAAATTAAAGGCAGGGCAGGAGCTTTTTTGTCTGCTCTGTGCTCCGTGTCAGCCTCAGGATGTTGCCTTACTGAGCCTTTCCTGGTTCACCAAGGCTCCTGCTCCATTACGTCAAAAGTGAAACCAGTGAAATATTCCCTTGTTATTAACTGTTAATGCCTGATTTTAAAAAAATATTGCTTTTTTTTCTTTTCTTTTTAACACACAATGCTCTGAAATTGAAATTGGAGCTGCAGCACATTAGCAGCTGTTAACACATCCCTGTGAGCTTGTCCACCAGCCATGGAGCAGCAATCCCTCCTGAGACACCAAGCTCTGTTTCGAATGAAAGCCCAGCTCAACTTCAAAGTGGGCACCCAGGGCAAAGCTTCCTTGGCATCAAAGGTGTGGACAGCTCTTACCAAGATGCACATCAGTCTTGACATCCAGATCCTGATGAGATTTTCCTAGGAGCTAATCAGGATTTGCACGAAAGCAAGGAATCCAGGAAAAGGCTTGCCAGTATTTAGATGCTGGATTTGAACTCCACGTTATCTGTTGACTAAGCACAGATTTTCACCCCCAGGTCCTGACTGATTCCCCCCAGATTTATGGAGATAGGACCTGAGGGAATGGCATGAAGCTGTGTCAGGAGAGGATTACGTTGGATATTAGGAAAGGGTTCTTCATTCAGAGGGTGGTTGGGCACTGAAGAGGCTCCCCAGGGAAGTGATCGCAGCCACCAACCTGACAGAGTTCAAGAAGTGTTTGGACAATGCTCTCAGGCACAGGGTGTGACTCTTGGGGCTGTCCTGTGCAGGCCCAGGAGCTGGACTCGATGACCCCTGTGGGTCTCTTCCAACTCAGGATACTTTGCCATTCTGTGATTCTGTGACCAGCACAAACATTGCCCATGCCTGTGGGTGCCCCTCACTGTTTCTTTGCTTGTACCTGAAAAGCAGGACATGGCTCTTAGGAAGATGGTGTAGAAGCATAACTGGCTTGGGTGGCACCTTGAGTTGAGGGCTGCCTACTCAGGAACTGGCACAGGGAAGGGAATTGCTGGTATTTGAGTGTTCCTGTATCACCACTAGAATCTCTTCAGTGTTTAAACAGGGTGCCAGCAGCAGAATTGTAAAAAATTTCTCTAGAAATTGAATAAAGTTGTCAGCTACCTTAAGGGAACTCAATGGACTGTGGAAATTAGTGTTTGGATATCCTTGCTGATATCTCAATGAAGATTTTTCTATATGCTCAAATCAAATGTCTCAACTGGATCCAAAGTCAAATCTGAGTTCTGATGAGGCTGTATAGGTCCTAAATCTACCCTGCAATAGCTCCTTACCCAGGCTGTGAAACTCCAGAGCCCTTGGGCCAGATCTCAGTGGGTTAAGTGGATTTGACTTGCTTCTCACATTTGGTTTACAGAAGGGTGCAATATAACCAAGAGGGGTTTGGGAAGCTGCTGTTGATAATTTCTTGGCTGCTGGTCTCTGATTGATATCAGGATCTAGGAATGATGGGGAGAGAAAAAGAAGGAGTCTTCTCTCCACTTTGACATGTTCGCAAGGTCCAGCTTGACATAATGATGTCACAAAGACCTTGAAAGGAAGGAGGATGAGGATTTTTCTCTTCTTCATGTGTCACATCTCTGAGCTCTGTTCCAGCAGCAGAGCCTATGCAGGAGCCAGGACTGCAGGGAGGTATCACCACAAGGTGTGGGTCTGAGCAGGGCAGCTGTGACCTGTGCTTCACTGCAGAGGACAAAGCAGTAAATTCATCCATAGCTTAACAGCTTCATAATGAAGTTTGGTGTGTGGAAAAGCTACGTCTGTTCCACATGCACTCTGAAGAGGCAGCAATCCACACCACCTCTGCCTGAAGGATTGTCCTTCTTCTCCTTCAGTTGTCCTCTGGCAATTCATAGGAAGGACCCATAATCATCTTCTCCTCCTTTCATATTTTCAGAGATCTAACAGGATAATACAGTCTGCAAAGGTGTGGAAGAGTCCAAGCTATGAATCTGAGTAAATTGGCTCTGTGAATTTCACTCAAGGACCAGGCACCTAAAATATGAAAAATTTATCAATTCCAACCCAACATGCTTTTCATAAAGTGACTTATAAGCTCTATGTATGTCACCTGTCATCTTTACTTGGACAATAATAACACCTGTGTATTTAAGAAAGAGTAAAAACACATCTCCTGAGCTGTCTCAGTTACCATCATGAGGTGAGAGTAGGAGACACTAAGCAATGATGTTAAGAGGGAATGGAGGAAGAAGCATCAGATGTTGTGCCCAGCCTAAATCCAGGTGACCTGCTAGTCCTTTTTGCTGCCCTGCCCTCTCCTGGTGCGGAGGTCAGGCAGCACTGAAACAGGGCTAAGGAGTCCCTAAGGCAGATAGAATATGGTATTGATACTTTTCAGGGAAAAATTGGTTTCAGCAGTATCACTTCTGAGTCCTAGCAGAGGCACAGACTTTGCTGGTGATCTTGGGGAAAGAAAGGCCTTTCTGTGGCAAAGGTAATAAATATGTGAAAGAAAGGCTCAAACAAGGAACAGTTTGCAGCAGGAATCTCATTCCCTGAGTACCTGTGGTAAGACTACAGCATTATAAACCATTGCTGTCAGAAGTGACACACAGGTGAATCAGAGTTTCAGCA
This sequence comes from Campylorhamphus procurvoides, assembly GCA_013396655.1. Taxonomy (NCBI): domain Eukaryota; kingdom Metazoa; phylum Chordata; class Aves; order Passeriformes; family Dendrocolaptidae; genus Campylorhamphus; species Campylorhamphus procurvoides. The sequence goes on from WBMV01006788.1 coordinate 195,511, forward strand.
ATGCCACTAACAATGGGACATTTGAATCACAGTCATAGAAAAGTTTGGGTTGAAAGGGACTTTAAAGGTCACCTACTTCCAACTCCTCTGTCATGAGCAGGGACAACTTCCAGTAGACCAGGTTGCTCAGGGTCCTGTCCAGCCTGGCTTTGAAAAATTCCAGGGGTGGGGCATCTACAGCTTCTCTGGGCAGCCTCTTCCACGATGCTCACAATAAATAATTTCTATTATCCAATCTAAACCTGATTCTGTTATAAACTTGGTTTCTGACTTGAAAAGCCACTTTGCAGCAAAAGTGGGTCATGGGACCACCTGCTCATTCAGTTGCAATCTCCTGTCATGTTTACACTCACACTATGGAGGATGATTTTTAATTTTCCATCCCTGCAGATCTGAGATGCAAGGGGTTGTCTTCTTTCCTGTAGCATTATTTTCAAAGGAGGTCCTATAGAATAAATACTGTTAGCTTTTATGTACCTTATGGCCACTGAATGAGACATTCAGGGATGTGTCCAACTTGTCAAACTCCAGTGGATATGATTAGAAATAACAGAAGGGAAAATGAATCATTTTATTGACTGCAAAGGGAGTGAGATGCAGCTGAGTCTGTCTTAAATATGCTTATTCTGCAAGCCTAGAAGGCTGAAAGCCAGTGGCTCTGAATACATACAAGAGGAGGCATGCAAGCTAAGAAAATGCCATTTCCTATTAGCTTTTCAGTGTAAGAATCACAGCATGGAAGAAAAATATCTGCCTCTGAATCAGCAGAAAGAGACCAGTGGAACTTCAAATGAATCTGAGCAGGGGGTGCTGTGAATCTGGGATGCAGGGCATGGAGGAAGAAAAGGTTGTGTAACAATTTACATTAGAGCCAGTTCAGTGTGTCTTCCAGCACCCTGATTCCAGCCAGTAAACAGGAATAAATGTTTTTAAACTTGTGAAAGAAAATTCAGCTCATACTCCTATAATCAGGGTCTCATTTTAAGCATCCCTGTGTTTATGTACAGCAGAAGTGTGGTGTTTCCAGGGAAAGCTTAATAATAACTAAGGGAATAGGAGACAAAGTTGACCAATGTGAGGCAATTAGAGACACTAGCAAAGATGCAGGGAAGTCAAAGGCTTTCTTTTCTTTTCCTTTTGGAGCATTATTCTTCAACCATAAAAATTAATAGGGAAATTCTTCCTCTCAGGGAATTTTTATGGAGAAATCTGAATGTGGCCTTGAAAGAAACTCCAAGTTTCCAAAAAAAAAATAAATATGGAGAAACCTGAGAAGTTAAGTGCAGTAAATCAACAGGAGTTGATGATCTTCACCCACGGGTATGGAAGGAAATGAAGTGTGAAATAGCAGAGATCTGAGTTTATGCAATAAGGGACCAATCCAGGAGCCACTGAAATCAATGGAAAGACTCTCCATATTTGTCAGAAAATGGGATTGGACCTTCCCAAGCTAATTCAGAGAAACAAGGAGTACTCACAGGAAGGTGCCCATCACCCTCTCAGGTCAGACATGGGAAGAACAAAGGGCCATGTCAGGCAGGATCAGCCAGACCAGGAGCAACCCAGACGTACGGAAAGTTCCCTGTAATTACAGAGCTCCATCCCGGCCAGTGCAATGCAGCTCTGTGGGAGCTGGCCCCACGATATTGGGAATGACATGTGACTCTACGAGCCTCCTGCCAAACCCTACCACCCACATGGCATGGCCAGTGCTCCCAAAATCTGGCTCATCCCAGTGGCACCACTGTCTTTCCATGACCATGGGCTCTTGCAGCTTGTCTTCGCTCCATGCCTTGCTGGAAGAAGGAGATCTGAAAGCTGCTCTTTCTTCCTCAAAGTCACTGCTGGCAATCATTTGTCACAGCTAAGGACAACATCTCCCGCTGCTTGGCGATAGGGCTTCTGCACAGACGATGCCTTATGGACAACTTCAAGTTTCCAAAACAGCATGAGAGCGGAGCACGGGCCAGAGCTCCCTTTGCAGGCACCAAGGAGCAAACACTCCCTGCTGCCAAGGGCTTTACTTTATTGTCATTTAAGTTGGCTCCTTCAGCACAAGTCGCTGGCGGTCTCACAGTAGCAGCAGTTGAGTAATAATAGTATTTCCAGCATGCTCACCTCCAAGCAATGCTTCAGAGGAGGGACTGCTGGGCGAACAGGATGGGGATGGTTTGTATTGGCTGTTCTCTCCCTCCTTCTCATCAGACTGTGATTCAAACTAGCATCAAACTGCAGACTCCATCATTCATGTCCCCCCTGTGGATTTTCCATGTTGGCTCCTCGGCAAGGGGCACTAGCCTGCCATTCATCAGCCCTCAGAGGTGCTGAGAGGGTCTTCTCATCCTGGAAATTTTGAAACAAAGTCATCCACCAGCTTTTCAACAGTCCCACAGCTTTACTACACAGGGGTTGGGGATTGATATATTTTTCCATGAGAAGATTTCTCCAGGAAGTTTGCAAAACCTAGACTCACCAGGCTTCACTCAGCTAAATAGGGGACACTCCCTCTTCCTGAAACTTCCCTCATACTCAGAGAAAGGCAAAACAAATCTAGGCAAGTGTCTAGATGGAAGGGTAATGCTACAGAGCTCCAAAATCACCTCCAAAGTCATCAAGGTACTCTAAATGCAATGTTAATATAGTCCCTGACTGCAAAGATCCAGTGCTCTTCCCCATTTATTTCTTTGAGAGTGCAAGGAGATGCTCCCCCACCATTCTCTTCCCTAACACTGACCTCCACTTTTCCAAAATATACCTTTTGCTAACTTGGAGGCAAGGTCACACTGTTGAGAAGCAAGAATATTTTCTGACTTTCCTGGGAGCTAGGAGACTGTACTTGGAATTAATGCAAGTTGTCCTGTGTTTAATTTCCTAGACTGTTCTAAAAAGTGAAAAGAAAATTATTTTCTTATGGCAAATAATACTTCAGTCAATACCTTAGATAGCCCTGACTAGGCATCAGTGCTCACAACTTGTTGAATAAAACTTGGAGAGAAGGAAGGACTTATCATTCCTGTCTCAACATTTTTCTTTTGTGGCTGAAAATAGTTTTATGAGACAGTGGAATGAAAGATCAGTTACTGCCTTGCTAGTTTGGTGACGGTTTTCTACCTCATAACAAAAAAGGGTAGTGAAAATTTACACCACAAAGAATCTTACTGTTTCCAGAATGTTTTGGGCAAAATTAGTGGCTATGAATGATGACAGAGAAACAGAGACTCCATGAAATCCATTGGGAATTAGGACATCATCTTTGCAGTGTATTTCTGAATCTGCAGAAATTTGCCTTGCTCCCTGAGTCATAATGGGGGGAGGGGGGCAGTCTGCAATTGCTTCTCATCCGGGAAGTGAAATACCTTCATTCACCTACACCCTCAGTCTTTACAGCTCCAAACCCACCCATCCTACCTCCCAGAACAAATCCCTCACCAAGACTCTCATCTACACCATGGCAGAGACAGGGCAGGAGGGAGAGACCTCTCCTCCGTGCTCTCCTAGGAGAGACAGCCCAAGATTTAAGGCACTAGCTCTTCTGGCACTACAGAGCTGTTCAAATTCATCCAGAGAGCTTTCCAGGGTGGACACCCTTCACACAGACCCACCAAGATCAAATACATAAAGAAAGCTTTCCAGGTAGGACAGCCCCTGGAGAGACCCACCAAGAAGATTTCCCCAAAGCCAAGGTCTTCAGGATTACAGGGTCTGTAGCTGTAGGGCAGGGAGTGATGCCAAAATTTCCAGACAGTCTCTCCTGGAGCCAAGAGCCTGGAAGAGTAGATACAATCTGGGCTCAGCTCCCAGGTCCACAGCAGGGAGCCTGGAAGCTCAGAGAACCCTGGCTAGAGCCAGAGTTCTCCAAGCACGCTGGTTCCCTGCTGCAAGAGGGACAGTCTCTGAGGGCAGGGAAACATCCCAAATGCAAGTTGTCCTCATCAGGACCTCCCTGGACCAGTGCACAACTTAGGGAGCAGAATGCCAGCAGGACAGTGTAGTGACAGGGCTCCCAGTGGTCTCTTCTGACATTTGCTGGAACAAGGAAAATCTCCCTGTCAAAAAATCCTATTTCTTTTCAGAGCCACCGAGCTTTGGGAGCCTTGAGAGAAGAAATTTATTAGAAATTCAAAATACTTTTTGGGTTGCATCCAGCTGAGCTGGAAATCAAATTTAAAAGATAAATAAATAAAAGTTGGAATTTTAAACCAGAAAAACCCAAATCCCTAAAATTTTGAAACGTTACCTTTTTCCAGAACAGTGTCTGCTCTAGGCCTGGATGGAAGGAATTGACTAATTTGAACAAAACACCTTTTTTTTCCTACATGTTTCTAAGTGAACTGATATAGCACTCCAAAGACAGAGATGTGGACTGGTCTTACTGGTGTGTGTGAGTCCAGCTCCACTGACTGCTGGCAGGATTCCCCCGAAGCAAGTTATTCAAGAATGAGAGCAAAACCCATCCACTAAATTATTCACAACTACAGTCCCTGCTTTATTAGACTGTTAAAAAAAAAGAAAGTTTATTTTTAACTAATCACAAATTGAAATCACTTTGCTAGAAAATGACATGCAAAAAGCTCTAATCAGCTTAATAAGCTGTGGGAGAGAAGCCAGGCGTTGATTTGGCCTCTTGGAGCTCTGCTATCACACTGGCTGCTGTGCAATGGTTAGAGGAGTCAGAGATGCAGCATGCTGGGTCTTTTAGAAATCCCTGCCAGTGCAGACAGATGCCATTTGGACTAACACCCCCTGAACTCTCACCCACAGGCACAGAGGGGGGTGTGTGTCGCTGCCTGTGGCTCTGTCGCTAAGTGGATGTGTTCACACTTTCCCCAGTTGTTTTATTAACTCTGACATGTTGTTGTGTGGACACAGTGCTCAGCACGCTGCAAAAAGTGCCTTTCAGGTAAGGTGAGTCCTTCCTGCTGAGCTCTGTATGGATTTGGAAGCTCTTCCATTCACTCAGCATGGAGGGATTAATGATAGTGACTAATGCAAGGTGGGCAGGGCAGGCTTCCCTTTGTGTTCTTCTGTTTAGAAGCTTTCCCTTCCCGTTCTTTGACAGCTCTCGACTGCAATGAAAAATGATGTCTTTAATGGAAATGCAGGCTCCACGAGCAGAAAAGAAAGATCTTGTGGGACAAACACAATACTAGGAGGCAGGAGATGTTGATTCAGGCTCTGGCTCTCCTACAGCCTGCCTGTATGATCCCTAACAATTCATCCAATACCTCTGTGCTTCTGTTCTCCTGGCAAATGAGAAAAACAAATTGCAGACTTCCTTCCTCTCTTCGGCTCGTTCAGCCTGCGAGACTCCTCGGAGCAGCAGTGTCTCCTGTTACACGTAGATACAGGGCCTTCCCCAACAGGTTGCAAACTCAGAGGATTCCTGAGTGCTACCGTAATAATGAGTCATTCATCCCCAAACTCCCTTTACAGGTTATTGTAGATAATAAATAAGGGCAAGACTGACCTTTACTGGAAGCTGAAAACTTTTTGAAGGTTTAAAAATCAGAGCATGCCAGGACAGAAATGTCAATTCAGCTCCCTACAGAAAGAAAGACAATTATCTCCTCTTCAGGGATCGAAAACTGAACAGCAAGAATAAATGCTAGTTTGCCAGTTCCCAATTCCCTGTGGAATTTCTGGGAATTAAACATAAATCTCTATTGCAGAGCTCTTACTAACCATTTTCTTCTTTGTATTTCAAAACAAAAAAAAGCCAACCATTTCCCCCAGGTTCCCAGCAAAGTCAGAATGAGAGAGTGAAGTGTTTTTTCCAGTCATTCAACTGTTTTTTCATCGAGGAATATTTGTAAATTCTAAATTCATCCAATCATGGGTCATTTTTTATTGAGAAAATGCTTATGTATCAACCACAAGGCTACTTTTCTCCTATTGCTGAATGACATGGCAATTAAAAGGAGTGCAGTTTAAAGCCTTTTACCTCCCAGGGAAGGCTGGGTGGACAATGGATTGACAGCAGCCCTGTCAAGGAGGACTTGGGGGTGGTGAAAAGGCTGGACAGGACCTGGCAATGTGCACTTGGAGCCCAGAAAGCCAAGTGTGTCCTTGGGCAGCAGGGAAGGGGGAGGATTCTGCCCCTCTGCTCTGCCCTGGTGGGACCCCACCTGCAGAGCTGCCTCCAGCCCTGGGGTCCCCAGCACAGGAAGGACGTGGAGCTGCTGGAGAGGGTCCAGAGGAGGCCACAAAGATTCTCTGAGGTCTGGAACACCTCACCTCTGCTATGGAAACAGATTGGGAGAGCTGGTTGTATTCACTCTGGAGAAGGGAGGGCTTCAGAGAGACCTCAGAACCCCTTCCAGGGCCTAAAGGGGCTCCAGGAGAGCTGTAGAAGGACTTTGGACAAGGACATGTAGTGACAGGACAAGAGGAAATGGTTTTAAACTGACAGATGGTGGGTTTAGGTTAGGTATTAGGAACAAATTCAGACTCAGAGTACCGATCTCAGGTCTGACTTCAGCCTAGAGCATCCCAAGAGAGCCTGATCCACCATCAGCAGCTGATCAGTCTCTCTCAGTGCACATATCTCCCACCGACTTGAAGCCAGACAGTCTACAAAATCATAATTTCCAAGCACAAGTCAGGATACCTTTAGGAGAACATTATTTATGTTAAGTAGATTAAAAAATCTAACCTGTCAAGGAAAAAAATCTGCTCTTTGCATCTTCTGTGGAGCCTGTTTTAACCCACAGTTGTTCCAAACACTGGAAACTTCAAAGGTCTTCTGATGTGAAAAGTTTCCTTGAGCTTAAACTCAAGGGCTCAAGCTTCTTAAAAAGCTATTCTGCAGAGCTATGCAGGGAAGGTTGAAATATTACCCTCTCAGCTGCCTGTCCTCCTCAGGCAGCTCAGAGCTCACTTATACCCAGGCAGACAGTGACAGGACAAGGGGGAATGGCTTTGAACTAAAAGAGGAAACATTTAGATTAGATATTAGAAAGAAATTCTTCCCAGTGAAGGTGGTGAGGCACTGGCACAGATTGCCCAGGAAGGACAAGATATAGATGCCCCATCCCTGGAAGTGTTCAAGACCAGGTTGGATGGGGCTCTGGGCAACTTGGTCTAGTGGAAGATGTCCTTGTCTATGGCAGGGGGGTTGAAACTAGTCCTTTGAAGTCCCTTCTGACCCAAACCATTCTGTGATTCTGATTCTATTGTAGAACATGTGTGTATTTCAACGTATGCCTAGCCATACACTGAAATACTTAAGTACTTTGAACTGCAAATATTTATCAAGCACACTAAATATTTTAAATGAGTACAGCTACAGCACTCTTTCCAAATACATGAATAACCCTTACAGAATAATATACATGAATCTCGACTGTGTGCTTAGACTTCTCCTGTATATTAATTTCCTGAATAGGGCATCATCTCTGTCAGAGTCACAAGGCATCTTTTACACTGCTGGGTTCCACCACTATAATGTGGTCAGGAATTATGAAGTTTTTAGGTACCATTCAGGGGGCATTTTAGATGTGTATTTCATGAGAAGAGAAGGTGGGAATAATATTTTTGGCAGACACTTGCCAGGATATGGATGGGATTCAGGAGAAGATGACTTTTCTTATAAGTAGTCAACTCCACTCAATTTAAACCATGGCTCTTGGGAAACATTTAAAACACAGAGCTTTAATGGAGCTGCACTGTAAGCAGTACAGAGAAAGCTGTTCAGACTGTGTGTGTATATATATATATATTTACATATAGCCAGATGCTCAAGGTCAAATGCACAGAGGTAGCCACTTGGGGACTGAAACTATGAAGCATTTTGCAGAGACAACTGGCTGTTCAGAGCTGTGCACCCCTGAGAGGCTCCTCAGTGCCAGACGTTGTCCTTGGGGTGAACTGCAGGCTCTGAGTCACTGCAATAGCACCCATGACAAGAGACATCTGAGGAGCAAACGCAGCAGATGCAGAGAAAATAACAGTGCAAGTTGCTCAGGGATTAAAGTGTGAAGTCAGCTATCCTTGTACAGCTGCTATTGCACCGGGACATCTTCCTTCCTGATGAGCTGCAAAGCTCTGATCCTTAAAAATGGTGCACACACAGCTACACACTCAGCATAAGTGCAATAATCCATCTGTGTCTCGAGTCAGCACCTCATGAGCAAAATTATGGGGAAAAAAATTCCTCATGAAATAGATTCAAAGCTCAGTGATAGTGCTTAGGAATACCTGGTGTATGGCAACAGTCAGGGCTTGGGGGTGGCACTGAGTGCTGGGGGTGTTTAGCCTGGAGAAAAGGAGGCTCAGGGTAGACTTTATTGCTCTCTCCAACTCCCTGAAAAGAGTTTGTAGCCAGGTGGAAGTTGGTCTCTTCTTCCAGGGAAAAAGTGACAAATTAAGAGGAAACAGCTTTAGGTTGTGACAGGGGAGGTTTACATTGGATATTAGAAAAAAGCTTCATAAAAAGGGTTCTCGTGGACTGGAACAGTCTGTCCAGGATAGTGGTGGAGTCACCATCCCTGGGACTACTCAGAACAACATGTAGATGTGGTTTAATGGTGAACACGATGGTGGTGCTGGGTTGGCAGTTGGACTCGATGATCTCAGAGGTCTTTTCCAGCCTTAGGGATTCTATGACTCTACGAAAGCCGAAAGCAACCTTGTTTTCTTAAGGTAGCCAGTGGAAAGGAGAAGGAAGAAGAAGTACACACATTACGTCACCAAAACAGAGGGAATGACTCCTCAGGACACCACAAGGCTACAGGAATCCTCATAATCCAATCCACCCAACCTCCATCAAGGTCCTGTCCAGACAGCTTCCTATCTGCCCAAGGCACTTGGCTTTTGGCCTGGCCCTGAGTAGACTCATCTTTGCCTTTCAGAACATTTCCTATGCAGTCAAAAGAAGAAAAGAAATGAGAAACCTTGGCAGTGTGGATACATTGCTAACAGATTTTGGAAATAAGTAATCTGAATACAGTTCCAAAGCCTGTGTTCGTCCTGTCTAACAGTGGAGCCACAAAAATTAGTAGCATAATTGCCTTCAGCTCCTCTCTAATTAGAGTGATGGGACAAGCACTAATGGAGGCAATATATCTCTTAAAAGGGCTGGAGGTTTTCACTCTCTTCTTTAACTGTAATGGAGCTTTTGTGTCTTTCTGTGATCATTCCTGATTTCAACCTTCTTGAACTTCCCCAGTCCAGCCAGAAAGTACATCTTGGCTGTATTAGCTGTAAGCTATTTCTTTAGAGATTTGTCTCTCTCAAACTTTTAGATTTATTTTCACCTTTTCTCCAATCATTACCTTTCCTTCATTAATGGTCTAGATCCAACCCAACCCTTTCTTAACTCCTTTTGGCTAAATCCAGTTTAACTTCTGTTACCAAGTTCAACTGTAATTTCAGCATGAGACAGTAATGATTTAGCAAACCTACTTTGACTGGTTGACTTCCCTGGAAGAACTGGGAATTAAAATTCTCCACTAGTATAAGGTCAAATACACTGCAGGTCGGACACATATTCTTAATTTGTGGGGCACTTTTTTCACAAATTCACTCTCTAGAGATGGTGAAAGCAAGTTCATGAGCAGAGAAAAGATAAGTGTACCATTAAAATGAGCTGTTAAGATTAGTCCTGTACAAGCCCCTCCCACCAAGCCCCTCCAGGAGCAGTCAGAAACCAGAAACCATCTGCCTTGGGACCAGTCAGTCATGTCTCCATCCGATCCTGGTGCCTGTCCTGCTGAGAAAGGGGGCTTGTTTTCACTAATTTCATGATGTCACCATTAGAAGAGTGGGAAGCAATATTTCCATGAATAATAATAATACCATGAAGGGCAATAAGTGCTCAAGAGCAACGTCCTTGATCATCGTCCAGCCAAGCAACCTAAAGAGCTTTCCTCCTCCTCCTCCTCCTCCTCCTCCTCGTCCTCCTCCTCTTCCTCATTGCACAGGGAAACAAGTTCTTGATTTGCACTTTGCTGCAGAGGGCAGTTCTTAATCATAATTAGGCCACTGTGAAAAGTCAAAGCATTCAAATCATGCAAGGGCTTTCACCATTGCAATCTGGCATCCATATGTTCCATGGGAACTCAAACAGGCTGCTTTAATTTTTCCATAGTTTTTTGGGGGTTGTCTTTTTTTTTTTTCCTCTGAAGACTCGATATCATTTACCCCTTTAAATATGTCAGTTCTGTGATTTTGGATATGCAGCCCCATATTGTCTTTCAGCAGGCTAAGTTAAAACATAGCACTCTATTTCGATGCACTATACAATAAGAAATCATCTCTTTAAGAAAAATAAGGCATGACAGTCACCATTGTGTTGTGAGATATTCCCACAAACTTCCATATTTCAATCTGAATATGGATTGCTTCAGAACCTGACCAAGTTGCTTAAGTAAATTCTGAATAAATGTAAGAGTAGTCAAAAATACTTTTAACTGATTGCTAATCAAGGGCACTGCATACATCCTTCAGATATTTCCAGGCATCACTCAAATATTCCTAGCTGAAAGGTTTAGTGTTTATGCTCATCTTGGGTTTGGTTAAGAAAATTTGAAAAAAAAAAGTCTAAAATCTCCTTGTGAAAAGTCTAAAAGCAGTGGGATTTCAGCAGTGGGGATTGGTCCCTCTTAGCAAGGAAAGGGAGCTAATGAGTGAAAGAATGATGGGGGCTCAAGTGCAAATGGGCTTCTGTTCGCCTGGAATGTATTTACTCTAAAAATGTATTTACTCTAAAAATGTATCTGTCAAATTTTTGGATAGCTGAGGTCTGAAACCCTTTTACAGTGAGAATGGGAGCAAAATACCTTGGTGATTTTAGGGGAGAGGATAATAATTTTTATAAAAGGGTTAAGACTCTTCTTGAAGGAAAGAACGGGATCCCCGGAATTCTGCAATGCAAGTGGTGGCTCCTTCCTTTTCCAGGACATGGGGTGGAGGGGCTCCTCCAGGACACTGGTCCTGTCAGCCTAAGGAAATGTCTAAAATGGGATTCAGGAACCACTTCCTGGACATACCGGTCTTTTTCCACTGTCTATAAAGTGATCCTAGTATAAGGTAGATGGACAGAGTTGCACTTCAGGAGTTAGGTGATATGAATCCCATCAATGGGGCAATATTTCATTTCTTTCTATCAGATATATCAACTTTAAATCCAAATCTAAAGTTTGTAAAAACCCCAAGGTTTACTCTGAGATCTGGAGTACAAAGTAGAACCGAAGATGACATCATGTATTAGAGGAGAAAATGTATCTTAGCTTGTCTGAAAATCGCTGGAATACATCAAATTCATCAGTTCTGCTTAGGGTCTTTCTGCCCTGCTTTCCTTCAGCTTCCAAATGCCTCCCTAGGTGTCCTGCAGAGCACGTACCCCAGGTCCCTTGCTTGCAGTGCTAGCCAGCTTTTCCTCAGCAGCACATCACTCAGCAAATCCAGTAGGAAGCAGGAAAACAAAGGTCATTTTTTTTGTATATACTCTTGAATCCCATCCCAATGAGGATCTTCCATTGCCTCTATGAGCTATATGAGCAAGACTGAAATAAGGTCATTGAAAGGATAAGAAAACAAAAATTATTAATTTATGCCAGCCTAAAAGCTCCAGCAATTTTATTATTTAAAAATGCTGAAATGGGGTGAGATCAGGGGCATATACTTCAAATGCAAGAAATTTTTCTAGTGAACCAAAGCCTTAGTTAACAGCAAAAGGTGGAGCTTTAAAACATCTCCATTTCAATGGACAAAATATTAAAAATCTGTCACACTGGCCATCAGTTCCTTAGAAAGTAAGAGTGGTAAATTTCAGCTTGGGGCCACTGAAGGATTGAAGAGCCCTGAACTAGACTTAAAACTCAGTTCCTGTGGCAGGAGCCATGGCAGAGTCTGTCTAGAGTGATGCTGTATGACATCTCACCAGTACACCTCCAGCTCATCATGCTGATGAACTTTGTGACATGACAACCCTCTCTCTGACCCAGAAAAAGAGATACCACTTAACACAGCCGTACAAGCTTGACTTAGATGATGTCTTTGCAGCTCTTTAGCACCTGACTGAGTGTGTGTTTTACCACAAGAGGCCCTTTACAGCAGTGTGTTGGCACCACAGAGTTTTCTAACACAAACTGGAAGTGCCACTTTCATAAGACCTCAGTCTTGCAAACACTGAAAAGGCAAAGCTGAAAATGCCCTGTTCTTCTGAAATCTCTAAGCATATAACATTATGTGCTACTCCAGCATGGATAACCAAATTGTATTCCTGACTTCCTCTTGAGAAGCTCAAGCAACCCACAGAAATAGAAGAGCCTGCTCCTGTGTTATCATAATGAATTACATTTGTTAAGCCTGTTTTAGCAAATTAATTGATTTGATATGATCTAGAAGGACAAAATTTTCCTCTTTCTTTTGGCATTTTACCTCAATGCTGCCACACTTAAAAGACCCACAGAGAGCAGAGGAGTTAAAATGAAGGACAGCAGAACTGGCTGCTCCTGTGGCTTCCCATTCCCTGCAAAACCAAGAGCCATTCTGCACAGCAGCATCCCCTCTGCTACCCCCAGCCCGAAATACTATGAATAAGGGCCACAGTTCTCTGTTCACTCAGGAATGCCAGATATGAAACCACAATCAAGCTTCGATCTCTTCAGCACAGCATGCTCCACATGCCAATCTACATGTTTGTTGAAAAAAAATGACTCTACTGGAATAAGTTTCTATTATAAGCTCTCACTGTGTACATTTTTTTGAGTTAGTATATAATTCCTGCACCAGAACCCAATATCTTTTCTGTTTTACAACTGCACATAAATACAACTGCCTTCCATCTAAAAAAAAAATAAATATTCACAATGTCTGTTCAGTTTGCCTTCTCGCAGCATCTCTCTCCCTCTGCCCAAATATAATCACACTTTCTAACCCCAATCACTCATGGTGGATGAGGGGAGAGCCAAACAAATCTCACATTCATAAACTCGTATGACAGCCACCCTGAGCCACAGGAATAACATGGATTTTATTGGAGCCATTAGCACAGTACAAAGCAATGGGAGTAAAGAGCGACTTCCAAAGCAGGCAGAGTTATTTGGAGCACCTCCAGCATGCAAATGGCAGAGGCACTGATAGCTGAGGCAATTATTATCTCCTTTCCCCACGCTCTTCTCCTTTCTGCAGCTTGGCCAAATGAGTTTCTGCAGATGCTGCAGGCACTTGGAATCCGCTGAAAATGATGGTGATTTCTGTGGCCCCAGTCAGGTTTTCAGTACAAGAATTAAAATGTTTTCCCAGCTTACCATCCCCATGAATTGACTATGGGAATAATGTTTACCTTAATAACTTGTTCACTTGGTCTTGGTTTCTTCCTGCAACTGATGAAGCAGGTTGCCTGACCAAGTGACTTGTGAGCTCATCCGTGTCTGTGTGAAGCAAAGAGGAAAAGGGCCAGTTTGTATGGAATTATTATTTTATTTTTTTAAATAGCCAAGCTCCCACAAATATGGGCTGAGCCCAGAGAGATGGGTTCAAGGTTAAAGCACAAATTTGAAAACTAGGATAATTATTACTGATGGTAGCGTTGTTACTGCTTTTAGCAGCCTCACACCCAAACCAGAAAGCTGTTACAAGAGTTGTGCAAAAACTGAACAGAAAAATTGTCCTTTTCCCAAAGAACAAACTATCTTATGCAAGACCCAGTGAGACTAACAGGGAAAGATGAGGACACAGGGGATGGTTGGTAGCCTGAATGGGACAGAATGAAGGGGACTCTGGATTCACCTTCTTTTTCCAGCGCTCTGCTTTCTTTCCCCCAGCAGACCTCTGGGTCAGGGTGCCTCTCTTTCTATGCATTTATACAGCTCCAAGCATCGTCTCTGTTCTGAAGGGAAATTTGGGGAAGCTTTCAGCAAGTTTCTAAGTGAAAGGTATGCAAGTGGGTGAGACAGACAGCCTGGCTTTGTGATCCTTATTCTTGTGTTGAATTCATATGTACGTGGGATTGTGCCATATGTTTCCAGTCAGCCCTCAGACATGGGATTTTATATGGGCAGGGAAGACATTACGTGGAGGGGAGCAAGAGGTTTCAAGAGCAAAGGGAGCTGCAGCAGATCCTTTTGGCTTGACTGCTGAAATTGTTGGGTTGCTTTTGTGTTGGGAAGAGGAGGAAAGCTGGCCTTCTGGGACAGGCTGAAAAATTCCTTGGTTTGATGTTTTGGACACAAAACTGAGTGTGAACCAGTGGGCTGAGCACTGAATCAAGACTTGTCTGATGCTGTTTAAGTTTACAGCCCTTGCTGATATCTTTTAGGGGATTTGGGAATACACATGCACATTCCCATGGCGTTTTGCCCTACCTGGTACTTCTGCTTATCACAGCACTCTGTGGTCTTGCTGCAACCCAGATATCCCTAACCCAAGATCTGTTGCACAGTTGGGTCCTTTCAAAGATTTCTGGGCCAGACACAATTACACAATTGCTTCATGGATCAAAGAGCTAACATGCATTTATTCCCTTTGTAATGCATTATTAATTGACAGAGTAAAAATCATCCCTTAGCACCTCAAAATGTTGCACACAGCAGCAAAATAATCTCATTCCTAAAACTATCATAGAAAGCACATGACACCAGTTGCTTAACACAGTTGCTTAATGCAATGTCAACTCTCAGAGCAACTTAATGCACATTGTGGATTTAATTAGCAACATTACAGAATGCTGCAGTGCCAGCCCTGGTCTTGCATCAAAGATTTATAAAGCCCAGATTGTTAACTTTTTCCAGGATAAAGGCCAATGTTGTGCAATCCAGTACCTAAAGGGGTGATGCAGTTGATGGAGGCAGAACAGAAGATTTCTACATCAAAAGGGTCGTCAGCACCTGAGCAAGTGTCATGCACTCAGCTTCCTTTATACTTTTTCCAGATCCATATTTTATATGGGTTATCTGTCAGCAGGAGGCATTTCAACAACAAAATCAAACTGATCTCTGCTGAAGAGGTCACCTCAGAATCTGGTTCAGCTCACCATTACCCACTGGTTTCATTCTCATTTTAAAATTGGATTTAAACATATTCTGGCAGGATTTGTAAAATCAGATTGGGGGTTTTTTCAACACAGAGAGTGCTGTCTGTAATCCTCAAAGATATTTATCAACTAAATAAAGCCGGAAATATGACCATGTAGTATCATCTGGAGATGCTGGTATGTTGGAAGTCTCTGGTACCATCCACATAGGCTGCAGCAGCAGATGATAGGAAGTCTCACAAAAGATCCCCACCCAACAAGGAGAAAGACTTATGGAGGCTGATGACAAACTTCAGATCAGATACACCTTTCAAGCACTTACTTCATTTCCCAGGGCTATAATGGGGACTTGGCTCAGATGCTGACATTCATGTTGTGGAGCTGTAGAGTCAGATGAAATGAATTCCAGGCTCATAGTCAGGATGCCCCACTGTCTGTCATGAGCAGCCCTGAGGGGCCTCAGAAGGCTGAGAGTTACCAGCCATGACAATGTGGGCTCATATATGATATTCTCAGATGGATGCATGAGCCTCAGCATCCTGAGCACACTCAGCACACCAATATCCTCCGTGGCACATCCAAGCCTTTTCTTTTCACAGCCCTGGTTACTTGTTCCACTTATCTCCTGTACATAGTCCCAGAATACACTCTCAGTGGTTAATGTTTCAGTCTGAAGCCATCAGTACCTTTCAGGACTCTGCCCCAATTTTTTGGCAGTCATAAAACGAAAGGTTTGGGTTGGAAGGGACTTTAAAAATCATCCAGTTCCAACTCCCTGTCTTTGGTAGGGACAGATTCCACTAGACCAGGTTGGTCCAATCCCCATCCAACCTGGACTTGAACATTTCCAGGGATGGGGCAGCTACAGCTTCTCTGGGCAATGCATCCCAGTGTCTCAAGTACTCACAATTCTGTTCCCAGATACCCTGTTTCTCATGATCTCTTTTTTATCAATTTTATCAATCAATAAGGCTCTGAATTTCATTTCCCAACTCCTTTAGCTATATGTCTGTTGGTCCTTTTTTTCCCCTCCTAAAATGGCTTCGTGTCAGATCACCCCTGGTTCTCACACTTGTTTTCCATATCTATAATTCTTTTACTAAGCTGTTCTTCATCTTTTTATTCAGTCCCAGATGACATTTTTTTTGCTTTTATATGATAGCCTCCTTGCTAAGCCTGAATTTCACAAAAGCAAAACAATTCCCCTCTCTTTCCACTTCTCTATTTGCTCTCAGAAATATGAGAAATATTTTTGACAAAGCTTAAAATAGAGATTCCAAAATTTCAGTTCCAAGAGGTGAAGTATGACATTATTATAAGCACCATAAAAGAAAGCAAGACCATAACAGTAAATCAGCTTGGGAGTAGAGGTACATGCTGCCTAATGCATCCACAAGCACTGTAAGTAACACACATCCACAGAGCCTGGCTTTGCTCAACAGACTTACAAAAAGTGGCTGAAAACAACCTGACTGCCTCTAGACTTGCAGGTGTTCAGGCTCTGTTTTAAAGGCACCTTTTACATACTTGCAAGAGGAACTGTTTTAATCAGACCAATAATGCAAGAAATAAACACGTCCTTTAACCACTAAAAGGTGTCTGTGCAGTTTGTAAAAGTCACCAGCACCTTGAAACCATTTGAAACTGAGCCTTCATCGTGTTTCCCCTTCAGCAAAATGCTTGCTGAGTTAATGGACAGGATTGCAGCCACTCTGGGCCAGTGGGGTGGGAAATAAGAGAAGTGACTCAATTAACAGGAGGCAGGTCTTCGAACCGTATCTCAGGTGGGATTTTCACTGAGAATTCCATTCTCCATATTTATAATCCCCATGTGCTGGCACTCCATTTGCAAGTGTTAAATTCTTCACTCATATTAAAAAAAAATATGATTGCCTTCACAAACAGCAATGTTTTTAACATAACCGTACTATTTTTAATGCCTAGTTCCTGCTATTAATGCCCCTATACCTTAGAAAACATTACAATCTGCAAAACATATGAAATTATTTTCACTTTAAAGGAAAACTCTTGCAAGGAGTAGAAAGGATGAACAGCACCTGTTTCCAGGTGAATCTTTTCACTGGACTGTTAAGAAACTGTTCTGTTAATAACAGGCTCTGTCATTCCACCTTCCTTTCTCATTTCCAGAAGCCCATGACTCCTACTGATAAATTACTCCCAACCACAAATGTTTGGGCTCAGTGCAGGAATAACCAAGCAAAATCCTGAAGATTATGTTGAGCTGTTTTTCGGGATTTCCACGGGGAAGAGACAGTGTGGAACAAGCAGGTTCCCACCTCTCAGCTTCAATATGCATTTAGAGACAAACCCTCATAAAACAATAAATTCCTTATCAAAATATTATCTTGGGTTGATTCCTACTGAATAGCACTCCTATCTTCCACTTTCCAGCTATTTTCCATGTTTTAATGTTATGCATGACCCTACTGAGATGCTGTCTGGCCCATCCTCAAAGCAATCAGTGATGTTCACCACTATCAGTCCCACTGCAGACCCCTGAAGAACACTGCCAGTAACTGGTGACCAGTTGCACATCCTGCTGGTGACCATTGCTCCTTGAGCTCAGTCATTTTTCCACCAACTTTGCAGCCCATCCATCCAGTCCAAATCCCTCTGAATCTGCAGTCTTCTCACCACAGTGTCACTGCTTCCTTTTGTTCCCCGCTTTGGAATTGCTTTAGGAGAACTGGAAAATGGAGCTCTGAGGTAAAACAAACCAGAGCAGCAACAGTTGGTTCTGCTCATATCCAGACTTCTGAAGCATTAGAAGTTATCAGATGCTCACGTTGCCTGTTGCAAAGGTGCTTGGAGTCCTAGGAAGTCAGGAGCTGGCTTTGGATGACTTGGGATGTCTCTACCTCTAGAGTTTTCTGTTATGGTTCCATATGTGCATCTGATAAGCATTAGCTCATATTTTCATACCTGTCAATCTCAAGGCCTGAATTGTATCAGAAAAAAGCTGTTCTGCACTTCTTTCAGTCCAAGTGAGAAGTCATCCCAGGAATCTTTTGGCCAGACAAGATGATGCTCCACGTCCAACATGCAGTCTGGGACAGAATCCTTTGCTTAGTTAAATCCAAAGTTCAAGGTCTGTGACATTTTCCTATCCTTTTGCAACTGTAAAAGCCTGGACCTACTTTTCCTTCTGCTGAACTAACAGCACAAAGGATAAGTCCTATGTAACCTAAACACTGCCAGGGCACGCTCTCTGACCCTGAGATTAACTGGTATACCCCTATTATTAGATTCCCTTACCTGTAAAACAAGGTGGTTGCATCACCTTGCCTATAGGAAATGGATCACAGATGCAAATGTCATGAGTCAGGAGAAGTAAAAGGGCATAAATCTTGGGTTTTTTACATGGTACATCTGTAGGTGCATATTATATAGGTAAAAAAACATGAAAATCAAGAGTCAAGGCTTTGGGTGCACTCAGCATTGCTGATGATGCAGCTGATTTCAGCAGAGGCCATTAACTTAATGCTGAGCACTTTTGCCTCAAATAAAACTGCTCAATACAACTATTTTGGGAGGAAATGCAGGCGTAGGACTCAGGCACTTTAAAATCCTATTCTAGGCTTCATCTCTTCCTGTGACAAGGAACAAATCAGAACATTGTTTGATGATACTACTTTTCTACTTAGCAAGCACTGTTAGGATAATAATCTACTGAAATATACAAAGAACAGGAAAAGCAGAAAGCACTGGCAATGTCATCAGCTGTTGTTATTATTATTTTATTATGTGGGTATTAATTCTGCATTTGATCCCCAGGAAATGAAGTTTAGAAGCAATGCTATAAATGGCAACACAGTTTGTCCTGTTCATTCTGGAAAGTTCAAGAGCAGCAAAGTGTGAGGCAACAGCTAAGAGGTATTATCTCCAATAACTCCTGAAACAGGTGAGGTTACGGAGAACCAAATAAAATTCAGTGCCTGTCTTTGAAAATAGGGGGAAAACCAAGATTTTGACACTTGTCAAAGCCGACTCAACATAAATTTCTAGGACAACTCCTAATATCTTAAATATTTTTTCTTCATTAAAATGTAGCCTAAAAATATTTTAATCTCAATTTGTAATATCACATAAAATTATAAAACACATCTGAGATGAATTTGCAAGAACAAAAATCTGTATGTCATATCTAGATTTTAATAAGGTTTTTGACATTGTTTAATGTGAGTTTCTCAAGTACAACCTAAGCAACATGAATGGGGCTCCAGTAAAATGGTTCTGCTGTTCATAATCACAAAACAGTTACTAATAGTCACAGTCAGAGTGGAAAAATATATCCAGCAGTTTCCTCGAGTATCTGATCTGGCTCTGTACAATATATTCATTAATGACCTGAATCATGAACCAGGTTTGTAATTGCTGGAAAGTTTGTAATTAATCCTGGTTTGAGTTTGGGACTGGACAGATGACCAGCTTGCTAGTTGTTGTTATTCATCTCCTTATTTTACTGTAATACACATGATTATGGCAAGGAAAACAATTTAAGAAAATTAATGTATTTTAAATAGAATATACAATGCTACCCATTACATGGTTTGGGGCTTATTCTGCAAGGTATTTCTGCTGTCCATTCATTATATCTTGAATAAACACCACTGTTTTTCTATGCTGCAATATTTTCCTCCTGACATTTCCAAAGCATTCTTCAGAGCTATCCAATTTTGTAAACCCTCCATAGATTTTTAAAGCTGAAGGAAAAAATTTTAATTATGTAGCTTTATCTCCAGCCTAGCACATTAAATGTATGAATACATGAAAACAGCTTCAAGACATCCTAAATTTTTTCAAAAAGAGCAATAATTATCTGGAACTGATGTATCCATCTTCCTCTAAGGCCACCACCCTGGAATCTTCTTCTGCCATTTCCAATTTACTGAGCTGGGCACGGATTTAAGCCATTGCTGACCCTGGAAGAAACCACAGCTCCGCTACAGACTGGTTTAGATTTAGGCCAGGGAGTTCAGGCTCCAGCTTGAAATGCGGAGGTCAAACTTCAGTAACCAGAAATAATCTTCAGAGCTTTAAAATGGCAGGGATCCAAGGATCCAGCTTTCTCCTTGCTGCCCAGAAGTAAATCCTCCAGGGTTTGAGTGTTTTTTCACATATCTGGAGGTATGCAACGTCTTTGTCAGCTCCCTGCAAAACCCAGCCCTCCCTGGCACTGAGGCCCCGAGCTGCCAAGGTGGACATCTCTGAAGATGTGGAGGTGGGAGTTGGTGCCGTGTAACTGTGATGGGAAGGCTCAGGAGGTGCCAGGGCCCCACTGATGTGTCCAATTGCCACAAGAAATTGTAAGACACCGACCATGCTATTTACACTTTCCACATGCAGGCAAGTAGAGAGGTCTGATGGTTTTGAGCTCTCACTCCCATTTATATTCTCATAATCACAACAGAGAAGATAACAAAGAAACAGGAAGAGTATTTTATCTTTAAAGCAGGTTTTGAGTACGAGGGTGGGCAGCACTATTTTTAGGACATTTATGAAAAATGGAAAAAAAACCCTTCTGGATTAATCCTGGTGAGGGGCAGCCTACAGCAAGTGAAATCCCTGTTCCCCTCCATTGCCAACCCTATTGCCTTCCCACAAATTTCTCCCTGGTTAAAGTGTTCACTGCAAGCAAGCAGGATCTCAGATTTATGTCTCATCTGCGCTGTGACTCTTCCAAGCACGATAATGCTCAGTTAACACAATACATAACACTAGATCAGGTATCATCCAGGGGTGGGGGGAAAGAAAACCTGCCACCTCTGGAGGCACAAATGCAACTTCCTCAGCACCTGGGTGTTCTTGGAGGGTTCTTACTTACTAATTTGTTTTTTAATATATACAGCTATTCAGTAATGGCAGAGGGGGGCCACTGGGGCTTGGAAGAAAATAAGAAACTTTAGCTGAGCAGAGACAAGGCTTTGGAATGGATATCCAGGGTAGCATATCACACAAGGCTCAGAAAACTCAAAAGCCTGCTGGGATTTGTTTTCCTGACCAAGTAAATTGTGTGACATGGAGGGAGAGTCCTGCAGGAAACCTAAGCAGGGGATTCAAACTTCAAGCATGGTAAAACAAACCCACGTAGGAGAAACCTCAGTTCCTGACAACAGGTTTGAAGATTCCTTGGCTCTCCCCAGCCTCTGACATGAAGTGGTTTGGTTTTCTGGCTTCCTGTGGAGCTTGATGAATACAGTCCATATGAGAGACAGTGCCTCTATCCCGAAGGATGCAAGAGCTGCTCCCTGTTATTCTTGCCCAAACACACAAATCCACTGAGGTAACCCCAAAGCACCTTCTGGGAAGATATTGGTTTTTCCCATTATCCGTTTCCTTTCCAGACTCAAGCAAGGAAGTGAAAAACCAAGGAAAATATAAAAATTCAGTCAGCCTTGCTGTGGATACACACTTGAGACTCCTGTAGCCCAAAGTGGGATGTGTGTTTGCGCATATCTGAAGCCATAATAAGACCCTTCAGTTGTTGTGAGATGAGCTTGTACTGCAGTGCTTTAAGCCAGAGTCAGTTTTGGATGCAAACCATCAAATTATTCAAATACAAAATTTTGTTTTGGTTGGTTACACAGCTAGAAGGATGCTAGATGTTTTCCAAAGTCTGGAGGTGTTTGAGGCAAGGGCAATACTGGGATGTGGGAGAAGGAAAGAAGAGCCTTGTTCTTGATTGCCTCTGGACTTCCCATTTTACCTGTGACTGGAAGTGGAAATGCTGTGCCACAAAAAATGTACTTCACACTCAGTTCCATGGTAAGATGGGATATAGCAGCCACCCCTAAAACACACAGAGAAACTCAGTGTTTTTTAACTCCCTGAAGGTTCAGTTCAAGGCTCTGACAAACACTTTGGGTCACGTCTGATTTTATCCAACTCTATTTGACCAGGCCTAATTGCACAAGCACATCTGGAAATGCTACAGCTAAGGCCCTGCCAGCACTTTGATTATAAACCCTCCTGTTTGCAAGTTTTCCTTGGAAAAAAAAAGGAAAAAAAAGAAGGGAAAAGAAATAAAAAAAAAAAAAAGAAAAACTGCAAAAGGGCTGAAACTTGATATAAAAAGTTCTCAGCTGGGGAGCAATTTTTTGTGTGCGTGTTGCAATGTTTCAAGGAAATCAAATCAAGCCATTTTGAAAATGACAGAAGAATTTGTAGAAAGGGGTGAGAAGCTAGAAGGGTGTTTTCTTGAGTTTGCTTTTTTCTTTGTTTGAAGCACAGAGGGAAAAAATATTGCAGCTATAAACCATTTCTCAACTCTGACCTGTGGCTTGACTTGGATTAAAAGCTTTGGATGACTCTTTCAAAGGACAGAAAAGAAATAGAACATTTGCCCACAGTACCTGCTTAGAAATGGCTCTAAGGGGATGAGAAACATCAGTATGTCCCTATCCTTTGGTACAGGGCAATGTGAGAATGTATGGAAACCCTGGGAGCATCCGTGACCTCTACTGCTTAATAAAGGCTTGCTTACAAGCACTATTTGGCAGAGGAATTCCTAGAATCAGCTTCTTCCACACTTGGAGAGAAGCACTGAAGTATCTTCCCAGGCAATCCTTCCTGGGTTTTACTCCAAAGCCCCCTGGCAGAGTGAACCTCCCACTCATGTCAAAGCAGAGCAAGGCCTCTTGTGGTGAACACTGAGCAGATGCCCAGAGTGAGATTAATCCTAAGATTAAGATAAATGCAAACCTGTGAGTGTGTTGCTGTGACCACATTATAGGTAATGAAGATCTGTTTTGAAGTGTGAAATAGATTGGCTTGACAAGGGAAACACACAGGGGTTGGGTCCTGCTGGACCACAGCTGAGGGACTGTAGGAGGGCACTACTGAGATACTTCAGAGAATCATAGAATGGTTTGGGTTGGAAGGGACCTTAAATCTAGTTCCACCACCCTGCCATGGGCAGGATGCCTCAGGTGGCACTAAACAGCTGATTCACATAATACATGATGTATTTGCTACAACCTGAAGCTCTTACTGCACTCCGTTGTTACCACAACAAGTTTGTGCCCTCTAACTACAGTAGAAGCTCAGACACTTACATGTAGCTACCTAGAAGAACCCAGAGCCTCCATCCAACAGACTGCACCAGTAACCACATAGTCAAAGGGCACCTCTCATGTCTGGGTTTCAAAAAGCAGTAGAAGGGAGCATCATATTTTGCCTGTGCTCATTATCAAGACACAGGACGTGTTAAAAATACTAGAAAAAGTTTTTACTGCTTACTTGATCCATGTATCAGGTACAGCTGCACCAAAACCACAGGAACATGATTCTGAATTACTGCATTGTACCAAGTTATGGGGCAGATTGTAACCCAGGTTGTCTGAAGATAAGTGGTATAAGGTGCTATTTGCAAGGGACCATCTCTGTCTTGGCCACTGACTATTGACAGGCCCCTGACTAGTCCAGCTGAGTACATTGTCTACTCCATTTCTTCACAATTGACCAGACACATGTTGACTGTAACAGAAGCTTGGATGCACATGAGCACTAAATTTGGGTGTCCTGGCCTGTTGCTTATTAAAGTTTACAATTTCATAGACATGACTTCCAATTCTCATCCATAGCATCCAACAGCTTCTGCAGCATAGCATCAACCTCTTTCACTGCAGGCCAATGTGTGCATTAGATCACATTTGCAATACAGTCCCCTGTGTCAGGTCAGCTGGCATGTCACAGCTGGCACGATGACTTGCTTGTGTCTCTGAGCCATAACTCTTAAACAGCTCAGATGCAAACATGCAATTTGCATTCTTGCCAATCCTAACGTAGATTGATGAGAACTTGATGGAGGAAGATTATTTTTATTACAGTTTTTTAAGCCTGTCTCTTGTCTAGAAGGAGCTGAAAGCACTGTGGGAACATACTGGGAATTGTTTTCATTACACAAACCAGCCTGGTTTAAATCAAACCCTTATTGACACATCTTCACTGGGCTGAACCAAATTGGAAACTGTAGGTTTGGTGACTACAGTTGCACAGGTACCAAACTATTGACTTCTGGAATAGTTCAGGTCACCTGTGATCAAGAAAGATGACCTGGAAATAGGATGATGCAGAGACGAGCACTGGGATCATTTGAGGAATGTGGAACTTAATACATGGGAGGAGAAGCTTGTTTTAAGTACCGAAATGGAAGGTGAAAGTTGATATGACTATTTAAACTACAGAATGATTTTGGCATAAGGACAAATGGGTACTAACAGCCCATGAATAAATTTCAGAGGGGCATTAGGAAAGAATTTCAAACTGTCAGGAAGGTGAGGGTTTGAAGCAGCTTTCCCATAGGAATAGTTATGGCAAGAAACCTAACCCTTTTATAACAGAGGACACCAAATTTATGAACAGATCACATCAAGTTGGAGGCTGAAGTAGCATGTGGCTGGATTTGTAGATCCAGAAGGCTCCTTTCAGGCTACCTCAGAGAAAATTTTAGAATTCGATTTTCAAATGTCCTTTATACTTTCTGTATGTAATACTGAGTCTAGATATTCTCTCACTTTGCAGCTATGTCTTCTTTTCTGGTATTTTCCCTTTGGACAAATAAAGAAAATAAATGGAAAACTGCAAGAAAAGCTGGTTTTGTGACAATATAGACAGAAAATGAAAAGATAAGGTAAAAGAAATCAGTCCATGTGCATCCATGGGCTGCTTAACACCCTTTGTAAGATTTACGTATTAGACCCTCAGAAATATCTACTGTCATTTTGCCTGCCTAGAGCCTGACCAATGTGTGCCAAACCCAGAGAGTGAGCACAAGTGTTAATGCACAATTCAAAGTGTGTCAGTGGCATGTGAAGCAGGACAGAGAAGGAATATCTGGGAGAGAATTGAATAAGTTCCAGAAATGAAAGCATTATATCTATATTAGCCCAGGGTTGAGGCCAGGACAACTGTCTAGAATTATTAATTCTGGAATGAAATTCAGTTCACTTAAATCTCTTTTTTGTCACAGTCAACAAACCCTTCTTCCATATATTTCCTGGATTGCTCATTGAACAGTTTTTAGTTCATTAAATGTATCTTTATTTTATCAGAAATTTTTCTCGGCTCCTATATATATATATATACACATATATATATTAATCAAACACTGTTGGGATCAAAGTTCTAACCTGTCCCACGTCTACCTGACTGTGTCACCACCAAAGTCTTCTAGAGAGGGCTTTAGAGTCAGAGGTGACAAGGACAATGATGGAGCAGTATCTGCCTTTCTTCTAAGAGCCCCAAAGCTGTAGAAACTGGAAGATATTGAATCCTGCAAAAGTGAACTGATATTTTCTGCAGTGTTTTAACCAGCACACCACAAACCATTTTCTGACTAATCAATTGTGGAGCTGTAGACAGACACAAAGGGAAAAAAAAAATAAAAGCATGCAAGAGTCAAGTGGTCAGAAAAAGAGCAGGAATGTCATATCCTGCTCCTGGTAACACAGCGCAAGTGGTGTGTTCCAGGACACACAGTAGTTTAAGTTTGTGGTGGAAGGGGAGACCACACTGTCTGACCTTGGCTTGGGGATTAAGGAATCCTTGTGGTCAAATATCCTCGAGGTGGTGTAGACTCCAGGACATGGGGTTTTGGGGAAACTGTCAGGCGTGATGTCATTATATAGAACCTGGGCACGTGGTTCTTCTGCATTTTGCATTCCTCATGAGAACGTGGTGGGTGGCCTGGATCCTACGCAGGTACCATTACCTATAGTTTACTTCTTTGCACTCTCTGGGGAAGAGATACACAGTTAAGCAAAGTGGGTTGTCCTCAGTAGGTCTTTAGAGCGAGTTCTCTCTCTGTGGTTGTGTTATGTGCACCTGTTTTAAGCTCCCTACCTCCCAAGTCCTACAGGATCCTGGATCTCAGCTATTATCTCTACATAACTCAGCAGTTCTCTCCACAACAGAGCAGATCGCAGCTGTCTGTGGTTTAAACAGCTCCCATCAGTCACCTTGAGAAAAGTTTTCAGGCTACTTAGAGACCTGAGCTTAAAGCAACAGACTGGCCTGGGCCTGAGCAAGAAGCAAATTTACACCTATTGGAAATACAAAGGAAAGGGTGATCAGCTAATTCAAAAGTATGAATATGCAAAATAGCATAGAGAAGACCATTCAGAGCAGAGCAGATCAGGGCTGGCCCCTGATTGTTGCTCCCCAGCTTTAGTCTGCCAGCCTTATTCAGGAACAAGATCCAGGAAGCAGCATAGTCAAACTAAGTTGTTCCATAAACAACTCTCTCTGGTTAATCTCTCTTAAGATCAAGTTGCCACTTGGATCTACTGTTGATCGTGGTGTTAGACTGTTATTTATTTGATGAAGATGTGCACCACCATTTATCATACAGACTTATATACACTGACTGGCAAAATGCTAAAGACCATCATAAAATGTGAAGCATTTGGAATTCACCATGTCACTTCTCATCTGCCTCCAGAAATTCCATGAGGTTTGTCAGACATGATTTTCTGTTCCAACAGCTCTCCCAATTCCTTTATATCAGCTCATATTTTTCCAGATGTTTTGTGATCTCATCCTCTACTAATGCCTCCAAGACCTTGCCTACTGTCAAAATCGAACTTTATTGCAAGCATGAAACTCCCTGATTTCACCTTAGTCCTCTTCGTATGGAATGGGTTTACATTTGCATTTTTCCTGTCCCTTAGTACTCCTTCCTCTTCCAATAAGTCGTAACTATTCTTTAGCTGACCAGTATCCTCTTCCATCATCTCTTTCATGAGATTCAGGTGTGACCAGCTGAGCCCTACAGCTGTCTCCTCTTCCCAGTGATTTTTTGGTTTTAAAGATTGATACTCAAACTGCTTTGGCTTTCAGAATCTTTTGTTTTAATTTCTGGCACTGTATTTTGTTTCTTCCTGGAGACCTACTTATCACTGATGGTAGAAGACTATGTATGAAGTAATGATGATACATAGACTAAGACAATCCATAGGCTGGCCATTGTTTATAGGGCTTTTTATGTCCAGACAAGACTGCTAGTGATAAAAAATAATGAACATCAGGCGTCTTCTTACTGCCTTTTTTTTTAAACTTCCAGTGAAAAACTGTTCAATTTACTAAAACTTTTATCTGGAATATCAGACCTGGCAAGCTGTCCACAAGTTCTGTGGTTGTGCTTGCTGGAAGAAGGTTTGCATGGATGTGATGGTCACAACTAAGGGATACAGCAGTTGCAAATCAGCAAATTTGTCCACTATAAATGTGTACAGAACCACGACAAAATGGCACACTATATTTGCATTGGAACATTCCCTCTTCATATCCCAGAGATGATCAGTCTTTGCCCAGTCCCATGGCTAGAGGAGTGATTTGAGTCCAGGAATCTTGCAGTCCTCTACCATCCCCAGAAGATGGCACTTACTTTGGAAACATCTTGCAGAAAATAATAATAACTAAATCCATGGGGTTATATAATTGCTTCGAAAATACTTAGCATTCAACAAATTTTAAGGCCCATTTGTAATTCATCCTGTCAAAATTTATGGACAAGGTATAATTCCATTTTAAGATTGTGTGCAGCATTAAGATAACTAGTTGTAGTTACACAAAACTTACACATATTTGTTAGGGATTCTTTTTCCTATAGAGAAAAAAATCACATTTTAAAGCCAAAAGCTGACAGGCTAGTTGTTGAGCGGGCTTAACGTTCCTCAAACAAGGCCAGGACTGCTTTTCATCGGGCCAGTCAGGGGTTTCATGCAGTGAAAATGGTTTGACTGGATGCAGAGATCTCTCAGTAACCAGGAACTGGCCAGAGCTCCTGCACAGAACTCTTGCTCTTGTCCCTTTTCTTTGACTAACTGCAGGGTTTAGTTGCCCATGGGCTCAGTTTAGCACCTTTCATGTGGTTCCAAATATGAGTAAGGTAAAGGCAGGGAGTTTGTCTTACAATGAGGGAGCATAAATGTTTGTAATATTCAAGCACTCATGTTGTTTAACAAAACCTGAATTCTTCCCTCCAATCCCATTGTGACAATATGAGGTTATCACTCTCTTCATCATTGCTTTATTCTCTCAGAAGAAGAGGTGTTTGGGTCCTAGGGGTCACATGAACTCTGATAACAGATTCAAGTCCACTTAGCTTCAGACTTGAACAATTCACATGGACTGAGATCTTGCAGCAGGGGGTTTGGGGATCACAGCTCTCAGGGATGTAGGATTATGTTTGATTCATTGCTGCTCTGCTTTGTAGGAAATTTCCACAAGACCTTGCACAAGGGTTTTTTGTTTGTTTGCTTATATTCCTCTTCTCCTTTCCACCCAAGGAGCATGAGGTTCCTAATATAGCTTTGCCTCTCTCAGCTTCCTATTCCACCTGAAAGGTGGGGGATAATAGCACTGTCCTCCTTAATTGGGGTGATTTAAAGGAAATGCACTGAGGGCTGTAAGCTACCACTTAAGATAATGGAGTTTGATGGCAATTCGGTACCAACAGATATAAATAACCACTAGACGGGACCCCACAGACTCTGAGTTTTTAGTATATTATTTGGACAGTTTAGATTATTCTACCACTCAAATCAGTGGCAAGGCTTCCTTGGTTGGCAGGAGGACACGAATTGTGTAACAGATAAGTGTCCTTGAATAAGAGCCCCGTATATCTCCAAGCATTAGTCATTTTTAGGACGTGAGCTATACAGAGACTTGGAACTAGTGATAACTTCCCTTCTTGCTGAGTCTGTGCAAACATTTCCTGAGGCTTTCAGTTTTACCACAATAGAAGGCTTTTAGAGCTTAAATAGGGATAACTTGAATTATTAGCATCGGTCCCCCAGCCCAACCACAAGCATGTCTGAGCAGCTCTTGCTGATAACACACTGCAACAACTACATTTTCCTCACACTGTCCACAAAATAAGCTGATACTTGCGATTACCACACAGTGGGAAATCACTGGTTTGATGGGACTGCTGTCCCCAAATAACCTTTCAGTTTCTTCTCTGCGTTTTCAGCCTGACCATTTCAACACACAGTGCAAGCAATTTCTCAGTGAAACCACGAGGCAGATACTGTTAACAGGTATTGAAGGTGCCCTGCTGAAGTCAGTGGCTCTCTGTAATGAATAAGAGCAGCAGGTTTGGTCCTCTGTGACTAGACTTCAGGTGTGAGGGTTTCCTCACACTCTTTGCGTGCAGGAATGGCCTTGGAAGCCAACCCACTGATTTCACCTTCAGCACTGAACAGCCAAAGGGACCCCACAAATATAGGAGGGCAGATCTAAAAGAGACCTAATTTCCTTCCATGTGTGAGCAGAGCAGTGCTCCATTCCAGCTGCAGGCCAGTAGCATTTTACAGCTCAGAGAACTTTATATTTCCTGGCCTGATATTAATTGTCCTCCAGTTTCTATCAGTGGTTCAGCCATGGCATTCTCCTCCCATATGCATACAGGCCATTAGGAAATGCTGACTAGCCCTTAAGGGACCTCTACCATTAACCCCACTCCTGGCCCAGCAGTTCCCTTCTTGGGAAGGAAGGGAGTTATCTCCCCTTCACATTTCTTGTCCAGATTTCTCCATCTGTGCTTGCATCTGCTCACATGATGTGATGTGACAGAACGTGGCATGAAAGATGTCAATGAAGACTTGGCAGATTTAGCCTAGGCTTGAGCCAACACAGGTATCTGGTCAAGGAGCCAGCATTGGTTTATGGAAGGCCACCACAGATTTATGTGCATCTCTGTGTCCAGACAGCTGAGGATATCAAGAGACATGTTGTAGCCATGTATCTCACTCATAATTAGTCATTCTTTTGCCTAGATTTCATAGAATCATTAAGGTTGGAAAAGACCTCTAAGATCAGAGAGTCCAGCTGTTCATCCAACACCACCATATTCACCACAAAACCATGTCCCAAAGTGTCACATCCACATGCCTTTTCAACACTTCCAGGGATGGTGATTCCACCACTTTCCTGGACAGCCTCTTCCAATGACTGACCTCCCCTTCAGTGAGCAAATTTTTCCTAATATCTAATCTAAACCTCCCCCAGGGCAACTTGAGGGTGTTTCCTCTTGTCCTCATGATTTTCCACAAGTTGGACACCAATATCCTTCAATCAAAGCTCCAATCTTGTAAGTCCCACATTTTATCAGCCTCTTCCATCAGATCTGATTGCAGGTTTTATATCTGCAGCCAGCTGCCTCCAGTGGCTTTATGCTGTCCAGTCGAATGTTGGATATGGATGGACATCCCATGATGGATGGTGAGGAATGAGGCACTGAGCACCCACAGTGAAACATCTGTGCTTTGTCTGTACAAGCAGAAAGCAAGGAAGGTTTCAATTCATTAGGTAGTGTTTTAGCTGCCACCTTCCTCCAGACATTTCTCCATCTCCCAAGGTTTGATTTTCTCTGGAGTTTACTTCTTAACACCCTTGCTTTGTATCACCTAATTTCCTTTACTCCCTGCTGCTGTGTTGTGCCCGGGCAGAACATCTGAAGGTGGGAGACATATAAACAATTTAACTTCATATTTCCAGGAGTATTTTCTCCCATGGAGTCAAACAAAACTGGAAAGTGTGATTCTTTAATGTCCTTTACCAAGCCCAGCTCCTGCTGTGGCAATCAGGTCACCACATTAAACCTTTTGTGGTCATAAGCAAAGTGGAGCTGAAGGCACTGTGGTAAATTAGCTCATTTCAGACAAATCAAGCCTCATTAAACAATTATTTGCTGCTTCTGGGGATTCCTAATTAGCCACTTACTTCTTCTTCTAGAGCTTTGAAAGGAGTGGGGATTCAGCTGCGACATATTAATAAAAGTGTCTTATGGAAGGCTGTGTTTTGTCATTTCTGAACTGTGTGAGTGATCCTAACATCCCAAATTCTTTACATGCCTCAGGAGAACCAAAGGATAGTGGCTTTTGGTGGCTGTAGGACACAATTTCAAGTGTTGATAACTAGGTTTCCAAAGGCAAAGTAATGGATCCTATTGTAAAATCTTATTCCATTCATGTGCTAGGGAATGGGAAAACTTTCATTTTAACTGAAATAGATAAGAGACTTTTTTTCTTCTAAAGAAAATAAAAAAGGAGGAAAAAAAGGGTATTTTGATCAATTAATTTAGTCTTAAAAATATTTGCCTTTTTTTCCCCCCCAGGTAGACACTCTAATGATCATCTTCATGTTGAACATTTCCTTTCTGTCTTAAAAAATGATGGATAATGTTGCATTTACAAAAATTTCTACAGAAAACAGTAGGAATAACAGGAAGAACTGAATAGGTTTGTTTAAGTCTCAGCAAGACACAGCACCCATAATGCAAAAAAGCAAGGGAAAAGGTACCTACCATTGTAATATTTAACTTTAAGAATGGAACTACTCGAAAATGAGGAGGTCAGGGTTATTTTAAGAAATAGAAAGGCACAGCTAAAAGGCTTAAATGACTGTAGTTCTTATGGAGACTTTTAAAGATGAGGTACCGTAAGGATTTATGATACTGATCAACTAAATTTCTCCCTAAAATTTCTCCTGATTTTATCCCCCTTTAAAAGCTCAGATGTTTTTTTTATAAAGGAAGGAAAAAGACAAGCAAATTCTACATTTTAAATATGAAATATTAATAAAGCAGGGCAAGGAATAATTTGAGAAAACTCATGCCAAAACCATTCAAAAACACCCAAAGAAAAACGTTCCAAATACTTCTCTTTGAAAACCAGAGAGGCCAAAGAAGTAACAGCTGATTCAAAGAAAACCAGTTCTTAGACAAGATAAGATCACAGCAGAAAACTTAAATACTTCTTTTTTTCAAGAAGCGGTGAGAGGTCCTTGCAAGAAAATTTTCCTCTGTGGTGGATTAAGCTCAAGAACTGTGTAAAGATGAAGTGTTATGAGCAGAAATTTTAGAACAAGCCAATAAAACTCAACAGTAAGAAACAGCCAAGACTGGATGTCATCCACTCTTGAGTTCTGAAGAAATTCACTCACAAAGCAGCAAACCTTCCAATTGTGATATGGGATCTACCACTTATATAATGATTTCATTGTATAAATATTTTTACTGTAGATGACAAAAATACAGCAGTTATAAAGTCATCTTTTTCTTTAAAGCTCCAAACATCTTCTTGGGAATGCCAGATAATATTCTAACTTCTCTTTAATGTACATTGGTAGGCATTGTATTAAATTTCCCTGGAAATCCTCTAGGTCAGATTGGACAATGCTTTGAGGAACCGGATTCCAGATCTAGCATAGTATTTTTGAGAAAATAACCTTTTATGGTGTAATAAGAAGTATCTTGACATGGATTAATGGTTGAAAGGTTGGAAATTATTTAAAGTCTGAAATAAATGGCTGATTTTAAAGATGATACCCAACAGAGAGACAAGGTAAGACTTGTGTTGTTCAACTTATTTTCAGAAGATCTAGGAAAGGGTTGAAGGGAGCAAATTATGGTTTATCCAAGGTCATCAAAGCTGACATGTACTCATCAGAAAGAGTCACCAGATAACAAAGTGACAAATCAAATGCAGCATCAATAAGATAGCTTTGGGCACATATAGAAAAATATTAACCGAGTTACAGGCAATAGTGGAGTAGAAATTATCCCTTAGGAACTACATCTGAGTCACCACATTCACTTCTCTGGAAATCTTGCCTCTGCTGTGTCATGTCAGATAACCTGTGCATTAGGAATTCTTAGGAAAAGAAATTACAAAAGAGCAGAAGGATGATTACACAGCTGTGTATATCTAAGTTTGGCAACATCCTGAATGGACTGATTTAGAACTAGTTGATTAATTTGCATTTTCTTTTTAGGTTTTTCATTTGTGTTCTGCTTTCGAGGAGGGTGAGTGGGGATGAATTTTGCTGCTTTTGAGGCACTGGTATCTCACGGGCACAAAGCAGCCAGTCCTTTTCTCCATGGCCCCCTCTTGCTTTGGCAAACCAGAGAATGTCAAGGGAAGTACCAGCTTCCTTTGCCATCCTGCCTGGATTCCTCAGTATGAAGGCAGATATTATTATTATTATTATTTTATGGGGAAGGATTTTTTTCATGTGTCTGTCCCAAGAAGCAATCTGAATCTTGTTGCTTGTTTTGTCACTCCCTTAACATCAGATTTTGCTTAAATTTCTCTGTGCCTTAGTTTCAGGGTACAAAATAGAGAGAACACTTTTTCCCTTTCCCATGAGGCTCCTGGGATGTTTGTCTCATTGCTCTGAGCAAAGCTGTTGGAAACCTGAATATCAAAAGTGCAAAGAATTAGAGGTCATTAATATTAGCTAATGCTGCCCTTGCCCCATGTAACAATTTAACTTTGGAAAGTCAAGTCTCCATAAAAAAGAGAAACCCTTCTTTGTACTTGGTGTGGATGGATTATGATCATTCTAGGACTCTAGTTATGTTTGTTGGCATAAACTTAGAGAAGTTTCAAACAGCCAGAGTAAAAATAAATCTTATTATTGTACATTTATACGAAGCAGGGTTCACAGTTTCCTCTTTATTTTTTTTAGATTGCTATTTTGATTTTTTTCCCCTGAAAAACAAATACTGGAATATAATGTTATTTTAACTTTGAAATTTATGGTCTTCCTGACAACAGGTAGTCACAGTTGCATTCTTGCAAAAGAAAACAAAATTAAAAATATAGACACAGGAAATAAAATTAATTTTAAAATATATGAAAACATTTATTCTGTGCATCAGCCCAAGTGAACAGACAAGTCTCTGACTGATACCCACCACAGACTGCAGTTTCTTGAATTGATTGATTAATAGGACAGAAATGAGGAGGTGTGAATTTATTTTGGACTTCAACGGGGTTGAACAAGGTTTGGCACAGTTCAGCTGGGCTTAATCTGCATTTTAAAGTCTATGAACAGTGACCACCTACTGGCACCCTTCAATGTGTTAGGTCCCATAGAAAGGAAACATTTTGCACTAGACTTCATTTCAGCTAAAGTTCCTGGATTTATAAAGGTACTAAAAAGGCAACAGCAATCTGATTTCAAACTAACAAAATACCCCTGTTCCCTCAGCGGGATCGAAACTCACCAGAAGTCTCAAGGAGGGAGGAGAAAGGTAGGTGGGATTGGAGAAACAATTTCTCATTGTTTGGAGGTAGATTGTTCTTTTGAGGGCGACATTACCCTGAAAATAAAATTAAATTCCATTCTGGTGTTTTCACCATTAAGCATCAAGATTTTCATTTAACTGCATGAAAGGTAGTAAAGAAGTAATAAATAACAGTTCAAATGGGAAAAAGATGCAGAGGAGGAAAAAAAAATGCTGAAATGCTGAGAATTTTATCTGAGCTAAAAAAAAAAAAAGGAAGGAGAAAGATCTCACTGTACTTTGCAGCAAGGATAATTAAAAACAAAGCCATCTTTTAAGACAGAGCAAACATTCCCCACCATCTCCTTTTTCTGGCGAAGCCAAGAAACACCCTCTGAAATAAAATAACCATAACAAGAAAAGGCATCTTCTTGAAGAAATTTTGACTCATAGTTTACTGCTTTGTAAGCAGTTCAATAGAAAGATGTTCCACGCCAAGGCAACAAGACAAGAATCCACGTTTTTAATGCTAGTTTAGTCTCCTGTGTGATTATTTTTACAACATGTGCAATTAAAGACAGATTTTTCGGCTCCCTGATTGTGACCGGATAGAAGAGGGTTTGCACACACGCACAAACAGGGAGGGGAGGAAAACACCACCTCTTCCTGTAATGGCCTTCATTAAAAACAGCTTTGCCCAGCTCCTGCTTTATTTCATTTTGATGATTTAAATTTTCCTTCTCTAGTAGGTGGTGGTTTTCCCTTCCTTCCACTTCACTGGTCCAAAGGAAAAATCTGATAGTCCAAACTCCAGCTTTTTCAGTCATTGTTCAGAAGGGGGTTGTCATGTTTGCAGGGGAAAGATGGGGCTGGGATGGGAGGGACAAAGGGAAGGCTCAAAAACCACCAAATCACTGCTCAAACCTCAGGTTATTAACACTCACACAGTCACTGGGAATGTTTCACGTAGCTCCCAGTAGCACCAGAGACCTGGAGCGGGGAAACTGGTCACCCCTCTGCACCTGCTGGAGAGTAAATGGCTCAGGGTACAAGTTCAACTTCCAGGCCTGCTTAGCTGCCTACAAACTCTTTTTTACACTAATCTGCAAACTTTATCCATGCTTTTTTCTCAGTTCTCCAGCATGATTTTAAAATAAAAGTATGTCCCTGATGATGCAATTGCCTACAGTGCCTTCCAGTGCTGCGGCACTTTAATTACCAGGAGTTGTGTCTGTCTTTGCAAACAAGAACTGCTTTGTACAAGAAAAAGAGCACGAAAAAATCCCAGGAATTATTTTATCAATTCATTATAGCATTTTTATAGACATTGACTTGGTTCCAGGTAATATATGACCTTACAACAAATTATCATTACTGTTAAACTACACTCCTGGTCAACATTTCTGTGAATCCATCTCTTTCAAGGGAGGCTCTTGAGATAAATTTGTTTCCCTATGATCTAAAAGAGGGGGACACATAAAAATCATATAGCATTGAATGTAACTGTTCCTTATTTTCTTTCCCTTTCTGGACAAATCTGACTCTATTCAAGGGATGTGTTTATCCCAGTGCTGAACTGGTGTGGACAGGAGCCCAGCTCTGATCCTGTTGGAAACATCCATGGCATTTCAAGGTGATTCAATGTGGGCACATATAATAGTGGGCTCTTTTGGAGCTGCCATCCCATTTACTCGTTAGGGTGGGAAATATCCAGAGGTTTGGTAATGCTTCAGGTGGGAATGAGGATTTTGGGGCTGTGCTGGGTTAAGAGGGGTGGGCACAAGCAGAAATCCTCCAGTTTCAGGCCAAACATCCCCCAGTGCCACCAAAGAGGAGCTTCTCATGGCACTGTGTTTTCATCACCTGGCTCAGGATCTTCTAGTACCTTTAACTTGCTGGGGTGGCCCAAACCCAAGTGTCCAGCAGTTCAATTTGGCTTGTTTTTAAACAATAAACCCAAAACACCAATTTTCCCCTTGCTCCTTTAACGCCAAAGCCTCGGAGCCGTGGGCAGCATGGAGCAGGAATGCCATGCTGCCCAGACCTTCTTTCTTGGGATGGGTTTGGATTTGTAACTTGCTAAACCATGTCCCTTTGGGGAGGTGGGAGGCTCCGAAGGTGCTCTGTGTGTGTGTGTGTACACGCACGTACGCGGGAAGCGCAGGAGCTCGTAGGGCTCTCCAGGACTCTTTGGAGGGAAATCCAGAGCTGGAGACAAAAAAGAAGTAGCATTCATGGCTGAGCACATAGCGGGGTAAACATATTTTGTCAATGGAAGTTTGTTACTCACATTGTACGGCGGGAGCTGCTGTTTACCCACCGCCGGTCGGATGCCGACGTTGCCAGAGGCTGAACGATTCAGCGGCGATCACTTATAAATAGTGCTGACCAGAAACAGAAACAGTGAAGAGTTTTCATTAAAAGGAAAAAAAAAAAAAGCCTTCAATGTTTTTTTTCATTTATTTTAGGGGAAGAGTTAAAGTATGTGCTTCTATTGATATTTCCTTTTTTCCCCCCTTTCTTCTCTCCACCCTTGTATCCCTCTTCTAATTTTGTTAATTTGGGGGTTTAATTGAATTTTTTAAATGTTATCTTTAAATTAGTTTATTTTATATTCTATTTTTCTTTTTTTTCACCACTGCAAAAAGCAGCAAGGGCAGCAGAAGAGAGGAGAAAAGGGAAATAAAGAAATGCAGAAAAATCCTAGCATTTGAGTATTTGTTGAAAACTCAAACTCCCAGTTTTTAATTAAAACAGGTTTGACATGAAAACTCCCATTTTGTGAGAGACAAATTATTGCTAGTAAACAAAATTAAAAAGCTTCTAGGATCCCTGATAATAATAATTATGGGGTGCTTATGTTCTGTCGGTACATAGAAAATCTAGTGCCCCATTGCCCTGGGGAGGTCAGGAAAGCTAAAACTTAATAGAAAAAGGTAGGATAATCCCTCTGTGTGTGAACCTTTCTTGAGAACCTCCCTGAAATTCCCCACTCTGCAGCTCTTCAGAAAGAGGGTAAACGTGTGAGGGATCTGGATTTTGCTGTGTGTGACAGGGCAGCTGTCCCCGGTGAGACTGGTTTGCATCCTCATCCCAGCACAACCAAATCTCCCCATCCACGCTGAAATTAAATACTGCAAATTCCAGGTCAGGCACTCACTCTTTTTGAAAGCTAAAGTGATCGTTTCCCTGTGCCCAGGTTTGATTTCCTGAGCATAAAAGTGATGTGTGTTCTCCAAAGCGTTGGCCCACACAAGCTGGGCATGTACCCACAGGTTTGAAGGTTTCTTTTATGAATCTCACCGAGAAGTGTGGCTTCAGAAACCAGACAAAAGTCTGCCCTAAGTCAGTGGGAGCTTTGCTTGTGCAAGGACTGCAGGACCACAGGGCTTAAAAGCCAGGGCATCTTTCCTTTTGCTTCTTACAGGATGATAATCCTTGGCCTTCTATGAAAATTATGAGTTTTACTTGCAAGGTAATGGGCAAATAACCAGTCCTCGGGAAAGAAATAATAAAAAAAAATAAAATGTGTGCAGGGGATGGGAAATTAAAAGAAGAAAATCAAGAACAATATAGTTCTTTTTGAGAAGGAGCAGTGGAGGAATGGGCACTCCAGTTGTGTCTCCTTCTCAGCACATGCTCAGCCCCTTGGCCCCTCTCCTCACAGCTCACAGGACTGTTCTTTCTCATTAGGCAGCAAGCACAAGCAGGGAGAGATTGTAATTTTTAAAATATTTTTTGCTAAATGAATAGAGTTTTTTCCTGTTCCACAAGGTGGCAACATCGCTTCAGAGCTCGCAGCACCCTCCAGGATACAGAGGCAGTGAGAAACTTCACAACTTTTAAGCTATTTCAAATTCTTTTGGATTATTTAAATTTAAGGGGGCAAAAAAAGCCATTGTTCTAATTTTCACCATTTTTATGTTTTCCAAACATTTGATTTAAAATTATATCTGACATATTTTGTGCATTTTACAGTGTGCATTACCTGTATGATCCCATCTGCTGCAGCTCTTTACACAGCTCAGCACAGGCAAAGTTTAACATTTTTTCACTGAGTGGAGGCTCAAATCTAAAATCAGCATGGCCAAAATAAGAGATTGAACAAAGCTGAGCCTTGATCTTCAGAGTTGATGAGGAACCAGAGTTTTATTTAGCCTTTTTAGCCAGAGCTTAATTTTAAGTAACTTCTTAGAAGCCAAACTCTGTGACTCATAGACTGTCCTTTCATATCTCTCTTCTCTGTGTTCCTAACTCATATTTCTTTCCCTAAACAGTTGGTTCTGCTGTCTTAAACAACATCTCTGCACTTCACTAATGGCTGCACAGCTCTTTCTGCCATGGAAGTTGAAGGGAAATTGAAGGACCCCACCTTCCCAAAAACTTTAGCTAAGCCCCTCTTCTTGGTCTGCACAGCACTAAGGACACAAAAGTATGACAGGTATGAAAAATAAAAGAAGGTGGATGTTGTGAAGTTAATGGCAAGTGCAAGGCCATTCACTTCCCACACTGGACCATGCAGGCTCTGATATGATAAAGGGTGTGAATAATTTGGCACAGGTACATCCTATTAGCCCCCCTAGATCAGAATGAAATGCTCTAGGGACAATAGTGGGAAACATCAGTGGGTGAAGAGCAGGAGAACCAATCCAAGGGTCCTGCCAGAATGAAAACAATGTGTCCAGGTGTCGATGGCACCTGGCTTGTATCAGACATAGTGTGGCCAGCAGGACCAGGGAAGGGAATCTCTCCCTGTGCTGGG
Organism: Campylorhamphus procurvoides; assembly: GCA_013396655.1. Taxonomy (NCBI): domain Eukaryota; kingdom Metazoa; phylum Chordata; class Aves; order Passeriformes; family Dendrocolaptidae; genus Campylorhamphus; species Campylorhamphus procurvoides. The sequence continues at coordinate 234,286 of WBMV01006788.1, forward strand.
CACTGGTGAGGCCACACCTTAAATTCTGACATCGGTTTTGGGTCCTTCATGACAAGAAAGGCATTGAGACGCTGGAGCTTGTCCAGAGAAGGGCAGTGGAGCTGGGAAGGGTCTGGAGCACAAGTCTGATGAGGAGCAGCTGAGAGATCTGGAGGTGTTACAACTTCCTGAAATGAAGATGTAGTGAGGTGGGGGTCAGGCTCTTCTCCCAGGTAACAAGTGACAGGATAAGAGGAAATGGCCTCAGGTTGTGACAGGGGAGGCTTAGATTGGATATGAGGAAAAATTTCTTCACAGAAAGGATTCTCAAGCATTGGAACAGTCTGCCCAGGGCAGTGGTGGAGTCACCATCACTGGAAGTGTTCAGAAGTGTGGCACTTGGAGATGAGGTTTAGTTGTGAACATGGTGGTGCTGGATTGACAATCAGACTGATGATCTTAGAGGTTTTTTCCAACCTTAATGATTCTGTGATTCTCTGTTTCTATGACTTTACCAGGTTGTATCAACATCAGCTGTGAATCCAAGTGACAGTCCTGTCACATTCCAACCACACACCCTTCCTACTCCATCAGCAGCTTGGTTTTGTACAAGCTCATCGACCTCTTCAGTCATGTCGACATTAGAGCAGCTCAAGGAATGTCCCAAGACCACGTTACCCTGCTGTGGATACTCCACTGCTGCAGAGCATCTTCATGGCCAGCTTTGGGATTCCTGTAGAGCCAAGAGAATGTTTCACAATCTTTGTGCAAGCTTTGTAATGAAAGGTTGGAACTAGATGATCTGTAAGGTCCCTTCTAGCCCCAACCAGTCCGTGATCCTATGAAGTGTAGTACTGGCTCTCCAGAGCAGTGTGGCAGATGTATGGATAATGTGATTGGAGATGAGGTTTATTATGGATACAGGTGTCAAGTCCGAGAATAACCCTTCCAAAGCACACAGCCAGGCTTTTTCCAAAGGGTTGTTGTTCCAAAGTATCCAGCCTGGTGTTGGTGAATTGTTTCTGCATCTCTGTAGATCCCTGCTGGCTGGAGCCGACTCTGCTGATACACCGCTGAGACAAGAGCTGAACGCAGACGGTGACTTTCATCAACCCCTCTGCAACCACCAAATCTCCTGCTGCTCAGTAGTGAACCTGGAGTGGGGGTTTCCCATAGGCTTTCTCTGTCTCTTCCCAAGCCAGGTTTTTCCACTGCAACCATATGTTTGTTTTCAGATGGACCCCAGGGCTCAGGGATGCCTCAATAATGGACACTCAATGGATTTGTGTATAAATTAATAACTGCAGAGGGCCATTCAGCCCTGGATTCTCCAAGGAAACCTTGGACACTGCTCTGGGTTAACAGTGGAGATTGGAACTAGGAGTGCTGAATACAAAGCTGTTCCCATGTTAGCAGCTGAGCAGGCTTTAACTTTTCCTTTCTTTCCCCTCTGCTCCCCCCTATTTTTTTTTCCATTGTAACCCAGAGTGAATTTTTGCAAGATATCCCTGAAATTACTATTACTACATCGCAATATTAGATCAATGCAGTGGTAACACACTCCAGATTGTTATGGCATTCGCATCTTGATGCCTTCCATACTGTCTTGTGGAATCCAACCTAATGCTACGATTAAAATGCCTTTTCCATTTCTCCAAAGCACTCTGCCTGCTGCCATTACATAAACGTCTGCCTGTCTAGGGTTTTGTATGGCACCCAACACCAGGGTCTTTGAGGGTGTAATGAAAAGGACCTCCACTCATTAAAGGGAGATGAAGGTTCTTGTCAAAGCCGGGGATTAAGTCAGAGTCCATTCAGTTTCTCGTCTCACTGACATCATTAGGAATCAGAGAAAACACTCCATTCAAGTGAGTTGTGTTACAGCAGCATAAAGCCAGAGTAAGTTCAGAATCAACCCCCTTTTAACATCAGTCTTTCTCCATTTTCTCTGGCAGCTTTATCCCATTCTACAACTCACCTGCTGAAAACAGCTGTGCTCAGTGTAATGCAGCTCCTTCTCATGGACAAGCACTAAACTTCAGAGGCAGGAACCTTTCAGAAGCCACCCTTAGATGGGATGGGAGAGGGAAGAAAAATTACCAGAAGAATGAAAGAAAGAAAATGAGAGAGTTCAGTACCACAGTCTTTGAAAGTGGTAGAAAGCCAAAAGAAGGGTACTGCCAAAATGTAGACTGGGGCTTCAGATACTGTGTGACCTTGGGCTGACAGAAGGAGAGGCAGCAGCCCATCAATTCATACTTTACTATGAATGCAGTGAGGCACTGGAACACACTAACCAGAGAAGTTCTGGATGTCCCATCCCAGTAAGTGTCCAGGGCCAGGTTAGACAGGGGTTTCAGCAACCTGATCTAGTGGAAGGTGTCCCTGCCCATGGCAGGGGATTGGAATGAGAGGGTCTTGAAGGTCTCTTCCTACCCAAACCATTCCATGATTCTGTGATTCTATCATCTCTTGTTGAGACCTGCAGCCTCAGTCTTGCTTCCCTCTCCACTCCCCTAGGACGACTCAGAAAAGCAAGGCAGAGGCACAGAGGGGCACCATTCACACCACATTTTCCAAGGCTTCTCTCCAAAGGGCTGTACTCACAGTCAGCTGGGAATTCTCACTGTTGCTCCACCATGAAAGCAGATGAGAGCAAGTAGCAGAGGAGTCTTCAGTTTCCAGTGTCTCCAGGGATGAGAATAATCTTGCCATGATATTAAATGTCCATAAGGAGCTGTGCCTCACTAGTCCAGGCATGGCATCAACAGGCTTGAAAGAGCACTTTGACACTATCTTGTTTAAGGAACTGGGTGGTTCCCACCACATTGAGAGTCAAGGAAGGAAGAAGGAAGCCCTTGATGACAACCCAACAGGTCTTAAATTCATTTCCCACAAATGTGAAGCTACTGGCTTCAGTGTGATCCTACAACACAGCTGATATTCAACTGGGAAATCCTTGTCAGTGGTATAATTCCAAGGACTCCTGCATCATCAGTGAAGAAAAAGAAATACTTTCAGAAGGTGATTTGGGTCTTAGGTGGGAAAAGAGGGCTTTTCCAGAAGGATAGGAAGAAGCCTGGCCAAGAAGAACAAGTCATTTGGGGAATCAAATGGAATATAAAAGACTTGTCCATTAAAATACATCTGCGTCCATAGATTTTGAAAAGTCCCTTCCAGAAGGGTCATGCTAACATTCCACATAACAACACAACAGTGATCCTGTGCCATTTTCGCTTTAAAGTTGAAAAATCTCACCTGATTTTCAGGATTCCCTCTAGAATATCTCCTGTCTGCTCGTGTGACATTATTAAACCATGTCAGACCGGTTTTTTGAATAGGGACAGATTTCTGGGAGATTTTTCAGTTTGAGGGGTGTTTGTACATGTTCTGCCTAAGGCAGCAGTGCCAGTCCATGGAATCTTGAATTACTGATTAAACTGCAGTGTAGTTTTCCAAGTGGCAGCTTGCATGGGAGTATTTGGCAATATTCTCCAAGTTTAACACAAGGGAGTAGGGCACTCCCTTATTTTGTCTGTGAACCCTTAAATATGTTTAATTTGTTTTATAGCAAATGGAAACACTGGGACTTACTTGTGTTTTGATGCTACTCCTAGGCTGGGCACTGCTGTCAGGGCCTGCTATGCATCAGCATCCCTGTGTGCCAATTTCCCTTCTAGAGCTACATGAAAAGCCATGAGATCCAGGGGATGTGAAAAAAAATCATTTCAATGATTAGAATTATTTATTACTGTTTTTTATAGAGGGAAATTAAGGCAATTGTGTAAAATTAACTGATTTCATGAAATAGGTCTGTAAAGTCCATGTGCCAGCACCGTCATGTCTCTCTTTTGTGATAAATTATTTTGTTAGTCAGGGGATTTACCAAAGTGTTCTCATAACCACAGTAATATTAAAATCAGTGTTGGTAATAATAACAATATCAATGACAATAAAGATAATTATAATAACAATAATAATAATAATATTATCTCAATTGTACCTCAAATTAAGAAAACTCATACCAAACAATCAGCCAAATTGTCAGCACATCGTTCTCACTGATAACCTGCATGGAAAGCTCTTGGGCAACATCTTAGAGGAATTAAAACTTGGTGCTACCTTGAGTCACAATGGGACATCAACATCTTGCCCTTAGTGATTAAACATGTAGAAGAGAGAAGCTATTCTTGGCATCACCCACGAGCTGTGTGGAGGGACTTGGACACACTAGAAAGCCAGTGCAAGGCTGACATGTATTGTGAATTCATCAGGCAGAGGAGGAAACTGAGGCAGAGCTGAGTTATGCATTCCAGTCACACTGCAAATCCACAGCGCTCAGACCTGCACGTTCCCCAGCACCAGCCCTTACAGCACAAACATCACTCCTCGTGCACAGCAGCATTTCCAAGTAAAAGCAAGAGATCAAAAGCAAAAGACAGCCTTTCAGATATTCCATTTCATCTGTAAAGGCAAGCGTAGGAAGATTGAAATGATTATTTTTTTTCTTCTTGCCCATTCGATTAACATATGTTTGTCTGTGTTTCAGTATTTCACCACATATTTATATGAAATCCCTCTGCCTGTTCTTTCTTTTTTTTTGCCTCTCGCAGGCTTTCACTCATGCTAGACTACTCCAAGAAACTTGTCCACAGTACACCATCCTCATCTGTGCAACACAGAACCCATTCCCACACCTCACTCAGGCAGCATCCGAGCTCATCTTGGTTGTCTCCAGGAGAAACAGATGCTTCTACTTTGAATAACCCCACAGATAATCCCCAGCCTTCTCAGTGAGCTCAGGAGTGTTGGAAAGCATGAACCACTCAGACCAAAAGTGAACCCAGTTACAGCCCTGCAACTGCCTTTTTTCCCCTTTGGGAAGGTGGAGTGAGTCACAGCACTCGGTTCCTCTGGCTGGCTCTCAGGATTGTGGTTTCCAGCGATAAACTCAGCCCGTGGGCAATTTACTGAGGAATTACATCGTGTGGTATACGAGTCCTTCCACCAGGATTCAAGCCCCAGGAACTGATGAGGTTCAGTGCAGAGCATTCAGATTTGGTTTCTTTTTAATAACACTTACTGAACGTGAACAGCTTTAATAATCCCCAGCAGTCATTAAAAGCTTTTCATCTTCAAAGTGCTCTACATATGCTAATTAATGCTCACAACCGTCCTGTGATGGTATTATTATCCCCATGTGTCAGCAAGGGAAATGGAAGCAATGAGGTTGGGTAATTTGCCTGAGGTCAGAGGGAGCTGATGACGAAGCCACAAGCAGAACCCTCTTCCTCTGCTCCACCACCCATCTTCCTCCCACAGCACTATCATCTGGTGCCCACAGCCCTGGTGCTGTCTTCTCTTCTGTGAGCACAGAACAGGTACCAAGAGAGGGTGATAAATGGCATTTTGCCTTGCGTGCCCACAGGCTCTGGCTATGCCACCAAGCCTGCATGTGTGCCAGTCTACATGCCACATAGACATTGCCCAAAATGCAGCAGCATAGGCCAATATTCAGGAAAAAAATCCTGCTGCAGCTCTCCATGCCAGCAGAGGCCCAAGGCATCCCCTCCTGTCCTCTAGACCCAACAGCCCCAAAGTCAGGCATCCCATAGCTCAACCCACCAGCTAATGACCCACAGTGGCCTCTTCCTAACCATTCTACAGACATTTTGGCTACATCAGTTCTAGGAATTAAATCTACCATTTGAGATTAAGTGGGACAGTGTGGCTGTACTTTTGCTCCAAGTCTCAACTCCTAAGTCATAGTACCATAGAATCTTAAAATTATTTGGGTTGGAAAGGACCTTAAATATCCTTTGGTCAAATCCTTGCCATGGACAAGGACACTTTCCATTAGTCCAGATTACTCCAAGCCTCATCCAACCTGGCCATGAACACTTCGAGGGTTGAGGCAGCCACAGCTTTTCTGGGCAACCTGTGCCAGGGCTTCACCACCCTCACAGGGAAGAATTTCTTCATAGCACCTAATCTAAGTCTCTCCTCTTTTATTTTGAAACCAGTCCCCTTTGTCCTATCACTACCTGACCATCTGGAAAAATCTCTCTTTCATCAGCTTCCTTTAAGTACCAAAAGGACACAAAATAAGGTTTTCCTGGGGCCTTCTCCAGTCTGAACAAACATGATGACCCTACCCAAAATGCCTATGGGGAGCAGTCTCTGGGCTGAGCTAAGTCTCCCTGACAGTGTCTGGAAATTGCCAGCAATGCTTGTGCCCTGGGCCTAAAGTTTGCAAGAGACAGTTCCAACAATTTAATGGCACAGCCAACCAAGTTGTAGTGCTTAGGTCAAGGCTTGTTATCATTCAATTTTCTAGTCCATATACAGCCTATGTGGCCAAAGTACAGCTAGAGACAGCAATGAGGACACCTTGTCCTCAAGAATTTTGCAAGACAAGCATCGCTGTCTCTCAGGTGTCACCATGCAGAAGAACATGAGAGTGAGAGTCATGATTTACTCAAGATCATGTGCTATATTAGGGCCACAAACATAAGCACTACTTTGATCCTCTGGCCCAAAATTCAAGATGTGATTATTTGGTCAGCTTTGATTTTCCAAAACACAGGTACCTGACCATTAGCATGAGCACACTTGCTAGTTTTACATCCAGTCCCTTTATGGTGGGTTCAGCTGCCAAGGATTTACTTTAGCCTGCATGATTAGGAGCTGGTGAACCTCTCCTTCTATTCTCTACCCATTCAAATAAACACAGAGCTGTGTTTTATTTTTAAAATAAATAAAGACAGACTGGACTGAAACCATGGTAGGAATGGCCCTAATTCTGTTCTTGGCTGATCCAGCACTCGTAGAAGGTTGTTTTACGCTTATGGGGAGAAATGACTTATTACTATCAGAATAATAAACTCCTTCCTTTTATGCTTGAAATCAAACTGCAATCTGGTCTGTGCAGAACACATTTCCCACTCCTCCTCCTCCTCATTCTCCTCTTCCTCTACCATGGGCTTCAAACACAGAATCCAGATGCAAGCTATTTTTCCCCCAGCTGAAGGATCTGACTTTTTGGCAAGCTGCGCAAGCTGTTGTGTGGGTGGTTTAAAACTTCCCTCTGGGCCTGTCATGTGGTTAGGGCTGTCTGGGTTGCTCTGAACTTCTGGACACCATTTTCCTTTGCCTCACCTTTTATTCCAGCAGAAGCTGGGACCGAGTGTGCCAGTAAACAGGACTACATGGAACTGCACTTTGGAGCCAGGATTTTGGCACTTGTTTTTGCTCATGTGAAGTCCTTTGGCTGGATTCACTAGACGATGCTGTCAGGAGGAAATCCCTGCAAATAGCTGTCTCCCTGACTTCACTTTGAGCCACTTCCTACTCATTTTCTGAGCGTCTCTTCCATGAAAATTCATGCTCTGTCATGTGTTACTGGTTAAGTCAGCAGCAAAGTCTATTCTGAGTCTGTCAGGAAGGTCTAATCCCAGCTGTCAGGGCTGCAGCTCTGCCTTTCCTCTGCACCAGCCTGCCCTTCTTTAGATGATGTGCAAGCAGTGGTTTGTTTCTGTATCTTGAAACAGATGGAGTGATGGCCCCAGTGACTCCAGAGCAACATGAGTCAGACAACCTTGCCAGGATTTTCCCCTTTTCTTTTTCTTCAGTTTAAATGAGAAGACTGTTCTGCATCTTCCTGGTTAAGAGAAGATACAACTCCAGCAGAGCAGCTCCACCTGACTGGGACTGCAAGCAGTGTTCTCCAAGATGAGCAAACCCACCCATTCATATCAACATTTAATATCAGCAAGCCAGAACACTAGGTAGGTCCCCAACCCTGGGTATGTCCCCATCAATATAATTTCATCACTGACCTCTGAGCATGTGGATTCCTTATCTGCTGTCTTCCCCACCACAGCTTTACAAAGACAGGCTCTACACAACAATCTCCACAATCAGGGTAATCTCTTCTTTAAGTCTAACTGCTCTTGAAAGCCAAAGAGATTATTCCTTTGAGAGTAACCTTTGCCGTTTCCCAAAGAAAAGCCACTGGATAACCCAGGAGGTCAACAATGGGATCAATGGCACTGCTTAGGGAGAGTGACAGGGATGGGAATTGAGATCCAGTGCAAGGTTACAAGACTAGATATGTTTACTATATAGTTGGTATATTATTATTGGCAGTGCTGGGTTAATGGTTGGACTTGATGATCTTGGAGATCTTTTCCAAATTTAATGATTCTAGAATTCTATTGTTATGTATGTAGTGGTTCACCAACTCTGCAGTGAGAATATTACAGGTAGATGAATGCAGGCATGGATTGCATTTCATGAGATACCTCCTAGAATGTGCAGTCTCTAGATCCTCACAAACCTTTTTAGAAGTAAGCATAGGGTCTTTGGAGGGTACTTCAAGCCCTCAATTGGTTTTGGCCCAAAATGATCAGAGCTGGTCCTTGTGTTGTTTTTTATGGGGAAAAGACTTGATTTAAAACCTTGTAACAAAACCCACGAGTGTTATATACCACCGAGGAAGGTACCTGAGCCTCTACCTAGCCTGCAAGCAGCATGTTTGGTTAGGGTGCCCAACCCACACATTTGAAATTCATTAAGTACAGACTTGCCTGGCAGCCTCACAAAAGAGCTTAGAGAGTCACCATAAATATGACAATAGTAAAATGTTTAAATCCTTGAAATGGATTAGCCCCTTCATACAGAGAGAGCTAATTTTCTGAGAGAGGCTAACAACATACGCTACAGAAATGAAAGAATCAAATTCACCAGATCACACAATTATACCATAAAGAAACATCATAAATACTGGCCAACAGGCCATGACAAGTTATTCCTGTTACATGCATGTGCAGGAGAAGTTATTTTCCTTTGGAGTATCTCAGAAGTCATGGGGGTCAACTCAGGACATGAAATACAGAAAGGAGGAGCTTCAACTCAAGTCATGTTCAAGTGAAGGAGATAACTAACCGCAAATCTTTGCCCAGGGCTACTTAACTGATGCCAAACCCATTATTTTAGAGCTCTAAAAATGTTTTGATTAACTTCCCTCAGCCTTCAGAAACTACACTGATGTCTACTCTGTCTATCCTTGAGCTCCAGGCCTCCAGGAAGACGGTTCTTCCCAGGTATTTACAGGCAGTTCAGAAGCAAGTTGAGTTTTCCAAGGGGGTTTTTATTTTTCTACTGAGGCTCACATTGTTCAGAGAACATTCAAACACACACCTGTACACTAAAATTCAGCTGCTCAGAATCCCGTGCTTGTCTCCACTGATTGGTATAAAAATACTGGTATAAACACAGAATCATTTAGGTTGGAAAAGACGAGATCATCAGTTCCAAACTTTGACTTTGATCACCATCTTGTCTGCTAGACCATGGCCCTGAATGCCATGTCCTATTGTTTTCTGAACACTTCCAGGGATGGCAACTCCATCACCTCCCTGGGCATCCCCTTCCAATTTTTAGCAACCTTTTCCATAAAGAACTTCCTCCTGATGTCCAGCCTGAACCTCCCTTGGCACAGCTTGAGGGTATGTCTTCTCGTCCTTGTCAACTGGTTTCCTGGGAGAAGAGGCAAACACCCTTCTGTCATGGAGTTGCAAAGTGAGACAGTCTACCTTGAGCTTCCTTTTCTCCAGGCTGAGCCCCCCCAGCTCCCTCAGCCTCTCCTCATATGGCTTTCTAGACCCTTCCCCAACTCTGTTGCCTTTCTCTGGAAGTGTTCCAGCACCTCAATGTCTTTTTTGTCATGAGGGACCTTAATCCAGACACAGCACTCCAGGTGTGGCCTCACCAGTGCCCAATACAGGGGACAATCACTTCCCTGGTCCTGCTGGCCACATTGCTCTTGACACAAGCCAGGTGCCATTGGCCTTCTTGACCACATGGGGACATGCTCATGTTCAGCCACTGTCAATCAGCACCCCCACAGGTCATTTCCCACTGGGCAACATTCCAGCCACTCTTCCCCGAGCCTGGAGTACTGCATAAGGTTGTAGTGTCCAAAGTGTAGGATTTGGCCTTGTTGAACTTCACACCATTGGTCTTGGCCCATAAATGTAGCCTGCCCAGATCAATATATCAATAATATAGGTTATATAATCACACAATCACAGAATGGATCAGGTTGGAAGGAACCACGGAAGGACCCTCAAGCAGGGTCATCCTAGAGCATATATATTTAATAAGATTTTACATATAAGATGTATTGTATTATATTATATTTATAAAAATAGGTTGCTCAACAGGGAGTCTGGGTTTGGCTGAGAACACAGCCACTCCTTTCATATCAGCATGACTTGATAGATCATGAACACTTATTTCAGTGCCCTGGTTTGGATTTAGAAGCTTAACTGGAGGCATTCAGGTTTGGAATCTGGCTGCAGCTCCCTCAGTACTTCCATTTCATCACCTATAAAATGGAGGATACCATTTCCCTACAGGTGTTTTATAAGGCTTAACTCATTCATGCGTGCAAAGTGTTGAGATACTTGAATGAGCAGCACCATACCAGAACAATGTCTTATTTTGTGAATGCAGCCTCCAAAACTATTCACACCCTCTTAGGCCTTCCAATACTTCCTGCTTCCCACCAGGCTGGGACAACTCCTTTCAGGACACTTTTGTGCCCTATCCTGGCTGCGGAAACAGCAGGTGGTGAAAGGAACAAAAATGAATAGAGGTGGGAGAAAAAGTTATCCAAATATAGTGGAACCTCAGAAAAACCTTCAGCCAGGGTTGGAGCAAGATTGCAGAGGTGTTTTCTTTTTCATTTTTGTTTCCTTTTCCTTCCCTCAAAGCTGGTTACCAGTTCCCATCGACACCAGTGGCATCTCATTCCCTGTGACTGCATCACTTTGCACAAGAAGAGTAACTGAGGATTGTCACTACATCTCAGAGTGTGGGGGGAGAGGGGCTGCAGAGCTGCCGAGATGATTTGGTACCTCTGCTCCCTCCTGGAGGCACCAGGAGGGAAGGGGAGGTAATGGCTGAGGCCCTCCTGCTGCAAGTCTTTCTGGCTGTTTTAAAGCTCTGTTAGCTGGTGGAGGACTAAAACAGCCAAAGGACAGATGGGGGACTTGAAAGGCACAAATGTGGTTTCAATCTGACTCATCCTTTCTGCTCATCTTGCACCAAACGCTCCTGGGGCACTACAGCAGCATCCCCCTGACTCCTCCCTGTGCCCAGGCAACTTCTGCTCCTTCTCTCTGCTCGAACAATGCAGGAGCAAGTCCGGAGCAGGAGACAGTGAGTGAATATAAGTACTTTCCCTCACCCCCCTTCCCAGCCCTGACATAATAACAAACAGCTCTCCAAAAAGCACTTAAATTTACGAACAGTTTATAAATTCACAGACGTTGATTTATAGACGTTGGCTTGACCCAATATTAGACACTTTGGTTTCTTTTCTGTTTTCAAAGTGCTGCTGTTATGGCTTGGGTTCTGAGTGCCGTCACACACCAGAAACAGCCTCCAGGGCCTCCCTGTGGGCTTTTCTTTGCCCACAAGGATGGGCTGGGGCTGGGCTCCCTCTCTTCCAGGGGTGGCTCTTCCCCTTGCTCTGCAGGATGCCTTCCAGCTGGTTAGAGAGCCGTGATGACAGGCTTTCTAGGCAGCTTCATTTTGCCTTCCTTGTCTGCAGGAATGGTGGCTGCAACATGGGGTGTGAGGAGGAGCCCGTGCCTCTGTGTGTGGTATTCCCTGCGTATGAGACCCCAGTAGGAGTACGGAAATAACCAGGGAAAAAAACCCAACAACTACCTCCTACCTCCCCCCCCAAAAAAATCCCACTAAAATCAAAACACAACAACAACAAAAAAAATCCTTCCATGCCCTGCCTGGAGCCAGCATTAATTGGCTAAAAAATAAAAAAAAAAAAGTGCAAATTTTTACTCCAGGAATGTCAAAATTCCACCCATGAAAAATCACGGAGCTCATGTGTCCAGACTTCTCCTTCTATGGCCACCCAGCATGAACAGAAAACCCCACAGGCAGACCATGCCACCAGGTGAGAGGAGGGTTAGGGATAACCACTTTCCACCCTGTGGAATTTCACAGTCATGTCTGGCTTGGAAACCCAAAATTTGTGGTAACATAAGGAACTGTGGGCTGGGGGATCACAACATGAAAGGCAACTGCGACCGGTTCCTTCCCATCCCCTCCACACACACATACACACAAATAAAACATATATCTATCAATCCCTTCCATTTCTTACTTTCTACCTCTGGGCAAGTCACACAAGTTTCTCCAGCTGTGAAAAAAGGAAAAAAAAAAAAAAAGAAGTGGTGGTTCAGCTTGCATCCTGATCTCAGAGCTGCTGATAGTAGAGGGTGTTGCCCTCATTGGAGAGAAAGAGGACAATTTTAATTACCTGAAAGGAGGCTGTACACAAATCTCTTCTCCCAGGCAAGAAGTGATAGGACAGGAAGAAATGGTCTCTGGTTGTGCCAGGGAGGTTTAGATTGAATATTAGGAAAAAAAATATTCACTGGAAGGATTGTCAGGCGTTGGAACAGGCTGCTCAGGAAAGTGGTGGAATCACTGTCCCTGGAAGTGTTCAAAAAACTTGTGAATGTGGGGCTTAGGGACAGAGTTTAGTCGTGGATTTGACAGTTCTGGGCTACTGGTTGGACTTGATACTAGAGTTCTTTTCCAACCTAAAAAAACTCTCCTGGTAGAGTCAGGCAAAGCAATAGTGATGCCTCATATAAACAGATATTTGCTAAAATATCCCAGTGATGACTGGGTGGATGGGACACCAACCCTTCATGCCCCACACTGCTGGAGAGCCTTTCCTAAGGCTGCACCAGGACATGTGCAGAGTGAGGGCACAAGTACATTTGTGGCCAGGATTTGGAGCTTCTTGCCTCGTTGGGGTCTGTCATTCTGCCCCATTCCCTACAGGACCTCAAGCTGCTCACCTTGGTGAGCATCCCCTCATCCACCCACCAATATACACGTTGTCACCGGGAGGAAAATCTGGTGGAGTCACTTGCAGAGGTAGTGAGATATCATTTCAAACTTTTATCTTTGAGTGTGGGGTCCACCTTACTCTGTTTTGATTTTTTTTCCTCATATAGATCTTCTGCACAAGACTTTCACTAGCAATAGTTATTATAAATATTAAATAGCCTGGGGTTTGCCATCAAAGTAGAATTTTACCATAAAAATAAAATAAAAATTAAAATTAAGCAACCAGTCTAAGCTCCTCTTTGAGAAATCCACATATTTTTAAAAAAAAATTGAAAGAAAGCCAGAACTCTTTTTTGTTTTGTTTTTAAGAAAACAAAAGACCTGTTAAAACCAATTCTTCTCTATCTTAGGGACCCATTTTTCCTTGAGGACAACAAATAACTACTGGGGAAACTGAGCATTTAAGAACCCTTGAGGAGTTGCTCCTGTACAGACAAGGGTGGTTTGCAGGAACTCTGCCTCTGTGTAGCCCCTCTCCATTGCTCACCCAGCCCCAGCCGTGGGTGCAGTGCCTGCCATCACACTGAGGTTTTGTAACCATCAGCAAACCAGAGAGTAGGCACCATCCACCCAAAGCATCTTAACTTGTGATTTAATACAGGGTCTGAAATCCAGGCCACGGCTTCCTCAAGAGGCAACAGCTTTGAAACCTTCACATTCATGGGCTTTGCCAACCCAAATTTACATCAAATATCATCCAACCCACCTCAGGAAGAGAATCTGTGGCCAAGACAATGGACTGAGTTCCAAGAGACCTGGAGGTTAAACCCAAATGTGTTGGCTCCTTCAGATTAAATTTCAGTCCTGCTTGAGCCTTGAGAAAAACCACCCATTGGGAAGCTCAGTCCCACCTTAACATTTATTCTGTGCTGGGAAGAGAGTGGATTCAGTGGGGCAGCATCCAAATCAGCACTCTCTGGAGATCCATCAGACCCACAGCAAAGAGACCCAGACAGCAGCAGGCAGGGGCAGAGGGGCTCACCCCGACGCTTACTCAGGTGCTGTGTGCCTTCCAGAAGGGGGAAAAAAGAAAAAAAATACCCTTGTGAAAAACAGTGCACATAAAATAAATTACAGCAGCCCCCATTCCTAATTGAAATAACTCAGCTCTTCTTTTCGTGTGTGCCTGTGTTTAAAGAGAAACCTGAAAGGCACAAGTTCACATTATGGACTAATAGCCTGGAAAATTTCAGTTTAAAAAACAAAGCTGGCTTTGAGTTACACAGGAGAGGCCTGAAAAAAAGCATCTGAAACCACTAACTTCTATTTTTTCCTGCACTTTTTACAACATAATATGGGTGAACGGATTTTATTTTATTTTATTTTATTTTAAAAACTCGCTTTAAAAAAATAATCAACATAAAAATCCTCTCTCTGGCCTTCATGTGCCAAGTTTCAGCCCAGGGCAAATTTTTTACAGCTGAATTATACACCCTGAAAAATAAGGGGCTTATAATGACAACATTGAAGGTCCCCTAACTATAGTGGTATGAATGGGGAGGGAGGTATAATAAGAATGGTCCATAGTGTGTAGCAGCAGCAATAAGTGAAGGAGCCCTTACTCAGCATGAGGAATTCTATATATCTTGGAAGGCTTTCATGAACCTAAACATTATTGCTAAGAAAGGAATAAACAGTTTGAACTGCTGTTGCCATTCATCCAGTGCTCACACACTGAGGAATACACAGAGTTGTTCTCTCCAAGCTGGAGTGAAATATTCCAGACATAACTCTTTCTTACTTCAGGGCTGGGGAGGATTTTGAACTGCTGTTTGAAAGCAAGCTGGAGAAACACTCTTGCTCTGGGATAATTATTATATTTCTTTTAATAGATGATAATTGACCGTGTGCCTCCAGCTTTCGGAGCTCTTGCTCTCACCAAAGTGAGCAGAAAAGGCTGAGGACACAAAGGATCTCTATGGGCCAGGGCTCGTATCTGTAGGTGAAGTGAAACCAAAATAAAGGGATGAGCAGAATGACTGTTTGCTTGAGGTGTTTCAGTCTTGAGGGTGGACCAAAACTGACAGCCCAGGAAACAAGCAGAAAACAGTTCCAGTTTTAATACAACTACCTCGAAATTCAGGTCAGCTGGAAAGCTGCAGGCACAAGTGGGATTTAGGCAGACACAGGAACTGGGGTGTCTAAGCCAACAGAGCCTGGGCATATCCTTACAAATGGGCATCAAATGTTAGGGTTTCCACACAGAGCAAATCCCTTCTCTGCACTGCCTTTTTCCTTTCTCCCCTCTAGTTACATCAGGTCAATCAAATCATTGAGCTTCTGGCATTGCAAAAATCTTTCATTGTCATTTCAGCACATCTGTGTATGAACAGGCACACATAATCTCACTTATAAACACCTATACCTATATATCTATATATTATACATCTTCCCATTGTATTTTTGTTTTCTATTCCTTCACATTCTCTATATTAAGGATCATGTCAACATTAATAGCAGAAATTTGATATTTTCTGAAAGGAAAATTAATCCAGAATTTTTTCAACCAGCTCAGTGACCCCAGTCCTATTTGCTCGAAGGGCTTGACTTTAATACATGACTCTCATCTCAAAGTGGGCATCTAGAAGAGGGTGGAGGAATCATGTCTTAAAAATATACTTCCATTGTTACTGACTTCCCAAGAGCCTCTGCATTACTAACTCAGCTCCAAATGTCTACTTTGGAACCAACTAACATTAAATAATTTCCACTCCATAATGGCTTACTATGGTGCCCATAACCAAACACTGCTCCAACCTTTTCTGATTAAAAGCCACAATTATCAGGAATTGCTCGATCAAAGGACTGATCTGGATTTCACCACATTTTCATACCAGTATGATACAATTTCAGAGTTGTTATTAAGGCTGTAATGTAAAATAAAGTCGTGTCTCTTAGCACAGAAATTAGGATTACAGTTTTTCAACCTCTACCACACTTCTTTCTGTATTACTTAATGAACCATTTCTTTTCATAATTACTTCTGCTGGAAATCAAATCCATGGGCATAAATTGAACTTGCAAATAAGTATTTGAACAGAGAAAGTAGTTCATAGTCTTAAATTCACACTGCTCAAGTAAACCCAGTCTTTAATCTCTGGAACCCATCTTGGACAAACGTTTCTAGAGTAAGTGTCAAGTTTCTGGCAGTAAATTTGGAATAACAAACAAAAACCTCAGGTGAAGAAACTTTCTAAGTCCCCAAACTGCATGAGTTACAAAGTTAATGTTATTAAGAAGAATTCCTGTGCATGATATTTTTTCCATACCTGTGAAAGAACTAAAGTTTAATGAGTTTGCAAAAAAAATTTGGACATGGAAATTAGTAAAAATTGCACGTGTATATAATCCTAAAAGCTTGGACATGGAAATTAGTAAAAATTACATATGTGAATAGTCCTAAAAGTAATTTCCTTGAAAGAGCAGTGACAAAGTAGCCAAACATTTAGTTCTTAATTTTGAGATTTTACAAGACACTGGAAACCTAAGACACAATACAGCTCTCTTGAAAGTTTTGGGGGCTACTTTGTACCTTGTACCTCCCAAAAACACAGTTAAAAGAAAATGGGACTGAAGGGGGAAAAAAGAGTTTTTAATGCACTATTAAAATCTTTTCCTTTTTATTTCATATAGGCAATAACTTTGTTTTTCATAGAGCAACATGGAGAGGTATACCTTTGAGTGCACTGTAAAATTATTTTGGTATAAATTATTTGTATTTATATCTGTGCAGTCACCAGAAGGGTTGTGGGTATTAAATTTTCCTGTAACACTGAAAGGCTGAGAGTTTTAAAAATTATTCTGTATTGCTGCTATTCAAAATACTGATCTTATGAACAGTGCCCTGTCCATGTAAAGTCAAATGGCTTTGTGGAAGCTTAAGTGGAGCCTCACACCACCCAGAGGGACAGCTGGGCTGCACAGAGGCCCCAAAACCTTTCACAGCTTTCTCTAGATGACAATAAAAAGTCTCTACTGCAATAATTTATTAAAGCTGGTGCCCAGATCAAGCTGTCCATCTTCCCCAGGCCTCTTAGAGTGATGGGTACCCTGAACCAGATTCCAGAAAGGCAGAGTAAGTTCAGCTTTAAACCAGCAGAGTAAAGTCAGCTTTAATCTATCCATAGCAACAGGATGAAAAAGAGAGGTTAAATAATTTCTAATATAACTGTGCTGACAATGAAAAGTCATTTTGCCAAAAGCTGCCCATCAGTTTTTTGTGTTACAAACATTGTCACTTTGGTTGTCCATCTTGCCCTGCTTTTCACATGATGCTGAACAACCAATCCCTAAAAACTAGGTCTTCTCCAAGCCATCCCAAGTTCAGCACCCAAAGGCATTGATCCTTTTTCACAGTCTTGGCTTCATTTTGTAGCAGTGTGTGCCCACAGTAGCTCACAGGAGCTACTCAATTTCCTTCAGCTCCTTTTCTTTACACAGGGACTATGACTGGTCTCCTTCCTCTCCTTTGCAAGAAAAGTGATTTTCCTAACGACACAGGCTAGACAGATGACAGATTGTCAGGACACACAGCACATGTTTTCTTTAAGTGAGCTTTCTATTTGTTATTTTAAGGTTATTTCCAGATCCCTGACACTTATTCCAAAAACTCAGGTAACCAAGCCGGAGCTCAGAAACTGGAGTTATTCTTAGGCTAATCAGCCAGTGATCTAAATCCACAACACTAATCTCATAATTTGGCACCATGGAGCTTAACTGGTCACATCTGGACAAGGTACTCCAAGCTCACAGCCATATTTAGGCCCTGATGTTTTCAGGTAGTTTATCTTGTGAAGTAAAACACTCAGGCTGTTTTATTCTGAACCCAGTGAGACCCACTTGGATGGAGAGAGAAGAATAGTGACACTCAACAAGATAGACATGAAGTCACAGCTGCCCTAAGAGCACCCAACTCTGTTATTTTACAGTTCCACATTATTTTGTAGGGTTTTGTAGACTACACTTATCTCTTACAACCTCTTGCACCCTTCAATGAAGTGTTAAAAAAGAGTAGTATCCAAAAACCTCTGTTGGATTTTCACGCTCAGCAGATCTGTGTATGACAGTACCACCAATGGGGTCCCGAGGCAGAAGAAATGAAGCTCCTTCCTTTTGACTGCACCCACTAAAGAGCCCCCACAGAAACCCCTTATACCACCCACTCCATTCTTTCAACACATAATCTTGAGGGGAAACATCATTACTGTGATTGTTACCATTATAGTAGAGCAATAGTGCTGTGCCAAGAGCAGGTCCCAGTTGTGTAAGTGCTGTGCAAACAAACACGGGGGACGTTCCTGCTCCAGGCAGCACAAGAGACAAAGGCAATATTATTACCATGCCCATGAACTGAGGCACACTGAGATTATCCAACTTGCCCAAGGTCACGCAGGAAGTAAGTGGCAGGGCTGGAAATTGAACCCAGATTTCTTGAATTGCAGGCCAGGATTTTAACCACAAGGCCATCTTTCGTCTCTCTCTCTTCTCTCCCCACACTCCCTACTCCCCCCATCTTTCTATTTTAGCACACTTTTTGAAAAAAATCACCCTTAAAAACCCATTCGGCAATACTTTAGGTATGCTGTGGCCTCCACAACCGTATTTAGCACAATTATAGGCTAAAAGGAACTCTTGCAAATTATGTGCAAATAGATATGTCTTTATGTAAATCCAAGTTCTTGGAACAGAAATCTACAGCCAGAAAAATACAAAGGCTTAAGCCAGGGAGGAATTAAGCTCCAAATTTTTTCCTCCTCGAAGGCTAGTAACTAAGGTACAACACTCTCCAGCTAAAGAAAGAAGAACACGAACTGGATGCCTGGGGAGTAGTTATGCCAGCTCTAATAAACCTGTGATTTCACCTACAGAAATATGAAGGCAAAAGACTTGGTCATTGTTTTAGAGGATTCTGTCACATGTATGACTTTTTATATGCGTGTGTAGTTTCTAAACCTGTTACTGTACAACTTGTGCAAGAGAGAGGAGCTGAGCATAGGAGGGTCATTTGGTCCAGACTATGGATCAGGAACAGTCTCTGGCTTGTGAAAGCTTCAGGAGGTGTTAGGTACCACCTACAAATGCCAGGGTCTGTGCCTGTTTGGCAGTGTTAGATTTACTAGCTATAAAGGAAACTTCTCCAAGACTATATTAAGTTCAATGTCTTCTACTCACAACTCTTACACTTGATCCAAATTCTGGCTGCTCTCGGTAGGAGAGAATGGCTTTATTCATTTGTCTAAACAGAGCTGAGTATGGCTGAGGTGGCACCAGGAGCAATGAGGGAAAAGGGAAAATTTGAGGTTAAATGGTTAATCTCATAGGTAAAGGGGCCAATAGCTTATCCCCTGTCCAGAGCACTTTTCATGATAGACTTGAATATTGTATGGTTTTCTGGAACATCCTGAAAACTAAAAAAAACAGAGGATCAGTCTGGTTGGGAGCTGAGGGGCAATTATATTTCAGGACCACTTGTTGGGGCCAATAGTGATGAGAGTGCAGGATGCACTCAGTAACATTCCTGGTCACAGAGCCAGTTCAGCTGAATCATGTTTCTGGAGGGACAAGCACCTGGCACTCTGCACATGATGCACATGATACAAAAGGGGCCCAGTAAGCAACTGGCATCTCTTCCCAACAGGCATCGCTCAGGAATGGCATTGGCAGCTTTAGCACAATCCACTGCTGTAATATGGTAACCTCTGGCAATATTTGGCCACTGTGTGAACACAGGCAAAGGCTGTGGAGTTTAATTTCAGCCTAATTCAGCAGCAGGCAGGAGTACCAGAAATGCTGGCTCAGCACTTCCACCAGGACTGGTGCAACTCACTCTAACTCATTCCTTCTGGGCTCTTGTTTAAAGTGCCAGCTGGGACTGTGCTGCTAAGCTGTCCTGTGAACAACAACACTGTTAATAATAATAACAATATTCAGGTCTTACATAGCATTTTTCACCTTTAGATCTCAAACTGATTTACTATGGAAGGCTTTGGATAGCTTTATGAACAGATTACACAGACATCTGTCAGGAATAACCCAGATTTTCTGACCCTGCCACGAAGCAGCAGAATAGTTGGATGCTCTTTCCAGCCCCGAATTTCTATAATTACCCCCATTTTGAGGATTTTAACTCATGCAGCAGCAAGATGACCTCTGTGGATCACAGAGCTACTGCTTTGAAGCCCCCATGGCAGCCCAAGACATTATAAATGGTAAAAACAAAGAACTGAAGCTCTCCCCACCCTAAAACTGTGCCTAGCAGTCGTGGGTGGTCTCTGTGGAAATGCACCAGTAAACCTCAGACTGGGCAATAATAAAAAGATAACATTTCCAATGGCAGGAAACCAGATGCTGTGTGGGAACCTTGAAGAAGGCCTTAAGTCAATGGCAAAAGGAGGATTCATCCTTCAAGATGGGGATAGGAGCCCCCCATGCCCCTCCTCTGACAAAGGGGAGCTGGACCAAGTTTATAAACTAGGTTGGACACTTGATTTTTTGGTTGCTGATGTCAGATGAGAGGCATCACAGCCAGCCTGGGATGGCGGAGCAGGATTATCTCATGGTTTCTTTGCAGAAAGAAAGCCCCCATAAGCACCCACACATCTGAAAGGGCTCACTTCAAAATGAGGCTACAATGACTGTGAAATGACACTTCATCTGCATTCTAATAAACATCACGGCAGGCCAAAGCTGCTGTCACAGAAATTAATTAGCAAAAGAATTTTGGAAGTGCACCTTGGCAATGGCAGAATGGAGAGCATGACAGCAGCCTATGCATTGCTGGTGATGGTTTTGTCACTGTGACACCCTGACGGTCTTCAGCTGCAACTGGGATAAAAGAAGCAGATATCCATGCACCTCAGAAAAGTGCACCTTCCAGCTGAGGAGCAGCTGGGCTGACCTTAGAGCTGACGAGAAATTGCCCCAGGGATTCCCAAATGCATAACAGCGAAAAGATCATTGTTGGATTTTAGGAACTATGTTATTGTGTGGCGGGTTTGCTTCCTTTTTCTGTGATCAGGAACTTTACTCTTTTCCTTAACTACAACAAAACTGCATTCTGTTTTAAGTTCTTCTGTTGTGCAAAGTGCTCTCAAGTACGGGACACGGCCACTGAGCCTCCTTAGGAGCAAGAGATCCAAGCACATTGGAGGTGTAAACCTGCCCTGTGGAGACTCTGCAGTGCAATACATTTCTAGTGGCCTCAGGGGACTGGAATTTCTTTACAAACATCAGTCTAAGAAGCAAAATCAGCAAAGTGCCAAGAAAAAGAGGAGCCATTCTCAAGCCAGGCATGACCTCGTGTTATTTTGCAAGGGACATGGAAAAGTGAAGAGAAATGAGAACATTCTGAACTGCAGGAATAATCTACTCGTTGTCACCATTCACAGTTGGGGTTTAGTCATCATAAATGTACTTTCGTAGCTGTATGGATAGAGCAGCACCTAAAAGGCCCCTGGGGCAGGCAAACAGCAGCACAGACCTTTGCTGAATGGCTGCTCCATTCAGATGGTCTGGTTTCAGGGATCATTTTCAGAGACTGAAATTATTTTACATTTTTTTTCCATAATAGGAAGTATTTTTAATGACTTTCTAATTTTCATCAAAATTTTCTATGCTTTTTTATTTTTTTCTTGTTGTCTCATTAAAGGAAACATAAAAACAAGAAACATCCACCTATTCCATCCTGCAGATCATCCTTCTAGTTTTGGCAAAGTTTTTGATAAAAACTTTCAGTGCTCAGTAAATAAGTTGGTGCACCTTTTAAAATCTTTTCCTTCCAAGGACAACCTTCCTTTGTGACAAAATCCCACCTTTTGTGGAAATCTCATCTAGGTGGAAAATGACCACCTTTGGAAATGAGATCTGTGACCAGCATGTAATTCAGGAGTCGGATGAAGATAAATTCAATGGAGTGATTCTTAGTTCCTCATGTTTCAGAGGGAGGCAGGGATCCAGGTTCCACCACGCCAGCACGGCCGCAGTGTTGGATGCTCATCAAAGCAGTTGCCTTCAGGGCTCTCACGAGACCAAGTTTTCACTCAGTGAGAGCTCCACGTCTTCGAAGGGAGCAGCAAGGCCACAGGAACAGCCTCATTTCAGCATCGACCCCAAGGAAAACCAGGAACATGGAGGGAATTTGGAATTTTAAGAAGCAGCAAATGCAGAACTAGCCCTGATTTTCCCCATGGATACAGGAAAAAGATGTTCAGGCATAATATAAAGTTTTTTACCCAGTCCAAAGGAAAACAACAAAGCCCATGTGAAACTTGTTCACTCAACACCCTGAACAAAAAAGGGCAAACTGTCCCCATTCCATGAAGCTATTCTTGGCCACTGGGAGCTAAAAGCAGGGAGGGCAGTTTAAAGGGGGCAAATACAATTAGTGCTCCCACTTTTGCCATATTTCTGGGCCCAAGGGACAAATCAGGAAACTTTATGTCAGCAGGAATGTGAACAATAAAGGCAAAGTGGGTTGCATGTTAGAAAACCGTTCCACTCCCTTTTTATATTTTTTTTATTTTATTTTTTTGCCCAGCAGTATGATGTGTTAACAATTTTGTTGGTTTAACAGTTCACACTTCCAGCACATTTATCCATTGGCACATGGGGGTTTTATGCATTTAACAGTTTTCTTCATTAAAGTGGGTTCCACTGTGTCTTAAAAATTGTTTTCCTTAGACTGCGTGTTTGTTATTTTATATGGTGTGACTGAAAAGCAGGCCAAAATTTTGGCCTTGGAAAATGCACACTGCGGAGAGGAGCCCAGCGCGGGCAGCAGGATTAGCCTCCCTCAAAGCCCGGCACAAATTCTTTTAAGAACTGCTGATTGCACTTTGAAGCTTTTCTCCCCTAATTGCTGGAAGATTCTTAATTTGTCCTGAGCTCAGGAAAACGAATTGCAGATGTATGTGCTGCAATCAAACCCCTTTCTGCACAGGATCTTTGCACGCTGGCGTTGAGACGTCCTTCATCCCCTTCCGCAGAGCCTTCCAGCCACCTGTTTTTTTACAAAAACTGTGCCAGCATTTCAACTCCTTTTTTAATTTTTGAAGGCAGGGCAGGGGCTGGGGGAAGGGAGAGGGTGGCTGTTATTCCTGCAGAAGCAGGACTGGTTCTTAGAGGCATAAGAGACGCCCAGGTGTTTTCACAGCGAGCCCTGTGCAGGGCCCTTTTGGAGCTGGACCTGATTCCTGTTTGCCAAACTACACTTTCAAGAGGTGTCAGATATCCAGAACCTGCTTCAAATGCCAAGTCAAGCAACGGAGGGGAAAAAAAGACCAAGGGGAGGGAGGAGGGAAGAAGGGGGATGTGGGGAAAAAGGAAAAGGGGAAAATGTTCCTCCTCGAAGAAAAAGGTAGTTGTTCCAACTTGGCTGTTTCTTTTTAAAATAATTAGTTAAGCAGTGCATAAAAACAGGTAAGTCTGTTCTGCATTGCTCATAGCCTTGGCAGGCCCCGTCCTTCCCCACGTTGGAGGAATGCCTGTGAACCACCACTGCACAGGAGAAGGGAGGGGAATTGTATCGCCGTGACCTAAGGCAACCCAGCTTGTAAGGTTAACCATAATTTTTTAAACTAACATGACCTCTGTTAACCCCTCCACTCCAATCTTTTAAAAAAAAATTAAAAAAATAAAAAAAAGAAAGAAAGTAAGAGAGAGAAACATGTTTACAGAACCACTAGAAGGGTAAGAAGGGGGACAAGAAGCTGAGAGTCTTGTTCCTTCACTCAACCCTCCCTCCATCCCTCACTTGCTCCTTTGTCCCTTTGTGTCCTCACCAGCAACTGGTGTTTACTGGGCCTCGATGCAGCATGTCTAGGGACTTTGCTTTTTCTAATGAGTCATGGAATCATAAAATTAAGCCATTCTGGGAAGCCAAAGAAATTCTGCTCCATGTGTGCACTTGGGGCTTTGCAGGAATGTTCATGTCTGGATGTCTGAGTCACATGCTCTCACGGTAAACGTGATACATCCCCTTTTTGATGACACCATTGGCTTGATTTATTTATTTTATTTTCCTCTACTCATCCCTCTCTCCTTATTCTGCAGAAGAACGCGGGCTATTTCCTCTAGGTGGGATGCCAGGTAAACCCACCTCAGGCACCCTTTACCCTTCCCTCTCCTATAGCTGTCTTAACTCAGGGAACCAAAGCCAACGCCAGCAGGGCTCCAGGCCAGCTGGAGGTGGCACAGGGCCATGGTATATGGTGTAGTCATCTTTTGTGTCAACATTTGGATGCTGAGTTCATCTTAACCAGAATGTGCCAAGCTCAAAGGAATCCAAGTGTGCCACAGAAAATACATATGCAACACACAGCCCACATATAGGCATTGGCTCAGGGAGGGGACTACCTTATTTCTGGCTGTCAACATTTTCCTTATGGCTTGCTCCTACCTACATTCATTTCTGGTCACTCAGAGTCAGATGTGGCATGAGGAAAAGGGTGTAGGTACAATATGTAGAGATCTGGCTTCATATCCCACCATTGCACAAGCTGCAAATACTGCAGAACTTCTCTTGAACACCCCTCTCCTCCGTGCTCCATTACTTCACATGGTAGACACCAAGCTCTGATTTTACATGGGAGTAAAGTTAGGCGACTCTTAAAACATTTTTTCTTTGAAATGGTTCCTTCCCTGCTTAAACAAGCATAAACACTCTTGTTTATATATTTATAATTACTAAGCATGGAAAGTCTACCAATTAAGTAAAGTTATTGTACAAAACCAGGAGCAAGAGGCCAAATTCTCAAGTGGTATGAGCTGGCAGGCATTCAAGTTTTCATTGGAAAAATAGGCTTGCACTACCATTCATCTAATATGTAGTCCAGCCCTCCATTCTAGAACGAGCTCATGTACAATTAATTGTTTATCTAGAAATATAGAAAGGCTTGGACAGGAGGGGACCTTCAAGATCATCCAGTTCCATCTCCTGTGCCATGGGCAGGGACACCTTCCACTAGATGAGGTTGCTCAGGGCCCCATCCAACCTGGCCATGAACACTTGCAGGGATCTGTAGTCCTATTTGGGTGCACTGAATGTGGGAAACACCATATCTACCATGGACCACTCACTGATGAGAAGACAGACACCCTACTTTCAAGGATGAAGCAGAGGACTTAGTTTCAGCACCTGCTCCAAATTCTGCTTTCTGGAAGAAACTCCATCTACACCAAGTAGGAAGGTGATCTACATCTTTATGAAGGCACTTAATTCAAACATATTCCCCTCAGCTGGCAACTACAGACAGTGACAGGAGGGGAGTGCACACTGAGAGCCAGGGGAAAGAGCCTGTGAGTCGTGCTGTAGTAGTGAGCCTGTGAGTAGTGACTGTCTGAGAAAAAGGACTGGGTTTTAGGGGTGATCTCAGTATCTTGAGCTATGAGTACTCAAGGGAAGTGGGTTGTAACGACCTTGTAAATACCACCACTAGGCTGCTTCTGGATGTGCCAAGATGGTCCCACACTGGACGGTTGAATTATCTGAAAGCAACTGTGGCTTGACATGGCAAAGGCAGCAGGGAGGGTGTTTTGGCCTTTGTCAGGTGTTAAACTGTGCCCTAGGAATTGTGTGGGTGATACTTGGCCTAAGCCCTGCTGGGACTCTTCTAATAATTTAGTGGTATAACCAGTCAAACCTCAGTGAAAAGGATCAGGCCAATAATACAGGAGTAGCACATCAGGCCGCAGCTAAAATGTCTCAGTAGGTCCCACTGGACCACCTTGTAAGGCAGTTCCAAGGATGGAGGAGCAGCCCATTCATCTCTATTTGCACGTCAGCCCCTCTCTGCATTGGCCATGTGCTTATGATTTCACTGTCTGGTTTCTAGACAAAAAGAAATCAAAACACTGGAGACTCATTTCCTAAGCTAAGCAAGGAGGAAGAGAAATTGCTGATGGAGAAGAACAAACTCATCTCACGCTGGGGATTCCAGTTCCTCTAAACAGGCATCACTGGCACATGTGTATTTGTGCAAGGCTTTCAATTCCCACCCTTCCTCCAACCTGTTTTTGCCTATTCTAAAGCTGTCTGGAACATACTCAGTTCTGATTGTTCACAAATATGTAGAGTCTCAGGGTCTGAATGAACCTTTGCTGCTTTTACAAATTCACTTTGAGTTGAAGAAAAACAAACTGGCAATTTTTTTCTACCTTGTTCCATAAGGTGGTGTCTAAGATTCACTTGTAGTGTTGATTCTGCAGTGGAGAGTTGATTTCAGCATCTTCGTGGATGATGAGCAACAAGACATCTCTGAGACATCTATGATGGCAGAAAAAAGAGTTCCTGTGCCTATTTTTCACAGCAAGAAAACCCCAGAGCCTTGTTTCTAACACAGTTAATGGAAAGAATACATGAGCTTTTATTTGAATATGACTCTCCAGTCTTGAAAATAAAAGTTCTGATAACGAAGTTTCACCTAGGTTTGAACTGGTTTTCAAGGTTGAGTTTTGGGGAGGCTTTTGGTTTGTTTTTTGGGGGTTTTTTTTGTTATTCCCAGAGACTTTTTACCTTCTTATCCTATAATTTGTGGGCTCCATGAGACCTGGTGATTGAAGGAAGGAAAGCACCGAGGAAGGTGCTGGCAGAGGTGGTAACAGAACTCGGTGTCAGATTCCCATTTCTGGGCCACATTCTCTACCACAGTGTCTTCTGCCTTTTAACTTTCTCCTAAAATTGTTTCTTGACATCATCTCTTGAGAAGGTTTCCTCAGACAGAACAGAGAGCAGTGCACATGAGATTTATTTGTTCTTAAAACTATTGCTGTAATGAAAAAATACCTTATTTTCCTCCCTTTCCTGGAACACCTTGGGATCACGGCAGAGTCATAAGGGAAATGAGAAGAATCTGGGTCATCTTTCCTCACTGTCCCTTTTTCTGCATTTCTGGCTGATGAGTTGGAGGCTGATGATTTAGGAGACACATCCAATATGACTGAGAATTTGTTGGGATTCTCATGCTTTCTCCTCAGGCTCCAAACTGATGAGCAAAGTGTTCTGTAATTTGTTCCAGGCCTTGATCTGTATTGATATTGCTTGTGCACAGTTTGTAATTTCTTTTATTTACTAAAAGGACATAAAATAAGATTTGAGTAACTTTAAAGGTACAAAAAACATTAACTATTCAAAAGTTTAAGAGATTTTCTGAAGCTGCTGAAATGATTTTATTACTTTGTTTTATTAATTCAATTACTTTAAATTTAAATTAACATCCTGTAATCTCTGCAAAAACAGGCCAGAGGTATCAGTAACTAGGCAACTAAAATGATGATCTACTTTGAGGCAGGTTTTACACTGCCTCAGTTTCTTCCCTCTCTTCACAGGAACATTGTAAAGTACTATAAAATACTTTTGAGTTAATTAATTATATGGGTACCAGTGTGATGAATATTACGGAAGTAATAGTGAGAGTGTAAAATATTCATCTCTGACCCTGAAATAAATAGAATTTTATGTTAAACATCAGAGAAAACCATCCCGTAGCAGCAGTTGATTCACAATGAATAATTCAGTGACAATTCTATCTATTACAGAGCCTCTTCCCCTCTCTAACACCAAGCCTAAAACCTTCTACTGACCCTCTCAGACTCATTCACCTCAGTCACCCTCACCTTTTTGGGTTGCCACCCTTATCCCAAGGCCTGGAGCTGCAGCTCACTGTGCTCCACACCACTTTTATACATACCCTGCAAGTTCTCCTACCAGTCTCTTCCTTCGTTGTGCTGGCAGGATCCTCTCCATCATATTGAGGTGAGTGACTGAGAGGCTGTTTCCTTCCCCTGTGCTCTGCATGATCCTGGTATGGTGAGCAGTTAAAGTATTGTAATTACAATTTTTCAGCTACTCCACAGTCACTAACAGGATCCACATGGGAGGTGCAACTGGTGAGAAATCAGGGTCTTCTGTTGTAGCTCTGGGCTGGGCTGTGGCCAAAGCAGAGGCACTCTGGAAAAATCAAGTGCCTCAATCCGAATAACAATCCCTTAAATGAGATTTTCAGAAACTGTTGCTAAACTTGGATGGATTTTCACCAGAGCTTCCAAATCCAAACTCTGAATCTGGAACATCCCACTCCTCCCATTCCAAATCTTTGCTCCACAGACCAAGTCTGCTAGGTGTTTAACAAAAAAGGTTGTTTCATTTGTTTTTTTCAAGACAGCCTAACAATGCTTTTTACCCTCTGACATTAAGAATAACTTTGGCTAGAATTGCAAAACAGCTCTGTTTATGGGAAGGAACCAGTGATGGGATGGACACAGCTGAGGGCAGGGTATTGTATTAGAGCATTTCAATCAAAATAAACTTCACTGGCTGATATTTACATGTAAGTTTGATTCAGTTCATGCTTCATATTTCTAGATCATGATTATCAATTTGAAATCTGAAATTTACGCACAGACACAGGAAAAGTTGAGGTCAGGTGTCTCCCTGAGGCTTGGGAGATGTCCAGTGGGAAGCTGCAGTAAATATTCTGGGTGACATTGGGTGTACTAGTCAATCCAGGTCTCTGTTTTTCTCCTGTTTCATATGTCTTTTCTTTGGAAATTCTAATTTCTGAAGCAGAAACTGTCTCTTTCAGTGTGTTTCTCTGTGAACACAGAGAGTTTTCAATTCTGACTGGGATCCCAACAAGCCACTGTTAAAGAACTGGGAATAATAAAAATTCCCTCTGAATTAAGTGGTGGCAGGAGGAAGCAGCCTCTATGTAAAACTAATAAAAATCCAGCTCTGATTCATCCGAACGGAACTCCAATTTATGAAAAATGCAAAGGAAGGACATTGATCTCCCTGCACAGGAAAGGCAATTGGCAAAACCAAACAATTTCGCTCACATTCTGCAGAAGCAAAAGAAATAAATCTGCATACCCGCTAATGGGATTCCTCTGAATGAATTTGAGCCCAACAGTAGCATATAGGCAGAAGCCTACAGCCCAAAATAGAAACCTCTTGGAATCCACAGCTCATCTGGACAGGATTAGAGAAACACTCCCTGAACATTTAGTGAGTGACATGTCAGGAAAGAATTGAACCAATTTACAGCAGTCCTGGAACGCCACAAACACAGAAGCTCTGAAAACAATGGGATAAGAAGGAATTCTTTGTCCACTGCAGCATAAAGCAACTATTTCAGGCAACAATATCAGCGACATTAATGATTGCAACACAATCTTTGGATAGCTCTGAAGGCTCTTTTAAAAACTGTGGCTGGCCCGTGGGCACAATGCTGAAATTGTACCCAACTGAAATCTTTTTCACCGGTTTCACAGTTTCAGGGGAGATTAGTCATATTTGCCTCTGACTTGTTTTTTGGTCACCCTGAAGCAGAACAATGCATAACATGATGACAGTGAGGTTTGCTGTGGGGAAATTAGGGGTTTCTTTCAATGGGGTAGCTGCGAGGGAAAGGAGGGAGAACTATCAGTACAGCTTTTTGAGCCAAAAAGCCCTTGGAAAAGTCACTCAAATATGTTGGGACCAAGATTTAAACACTGAGAAAGACCAAAGTAACCCCTGCCTGTAAAGCATCATAGAACGTTCCCTTTTTCTGAGGTATTATCCAAGCTCACTGACTACATCCCAGCTGGCATTCAGGGAAAATGCTTGGAGGACCTGGACTGCACAACCTGGTAGATAAACACTGTTCTATCAGTGTTTCTTTTTCAGAAAGTATTCTCTGTGTAAGTAGAGTGTACATGAAAAAGAGACTTTTCTTATCACATAAGCATTATTTTAACAAGGTGTTATTTGGCAGCTGTGTATCAACAAGAAATAATGAACTTCCACCACTGCGTCTCCAGGGAAAAGGAAGCATCACAGAGCTGCTTTTTCAGGAAACAAAACACACAGGGACCACTTTATCAGCAGTCAGATCATGCAGGAATGAGTGCAGTATAAATGTCCAGAAAAGGACAGATATCTGGGATGCATTTGATCCCAAGTGGTATAATAATGTCCCAGATCACATCAAGTGGACAAGCTGGAGCCTTAATCCTCCGCCTCTGCAGTACTGGAGA
Source organism: Campylorhamphus procurvoides (assembly GCA_013396655.1). Taxonomy (NCBI): domain Eukaryota; kingdom Metazoa; phylum Chordata; class Aves; order Passeriformes; family Dendrocolaptidae; genus Campylorhamphus; species Campylorhamphus procurvoides. The sequence continues at coordinate 264,232 of WBMV01006788.1, forward strand.
CGCTACAGCCATTCCACCCTGATCCCAATTAAAATCTGTCCAAATTTATCTCTGTCCACGGTATTTTCAGATTCCATGTTCTTACCAAGAAGTCTTTGATAGTGAGCAGAGTTACTCCTGGTTTGTGTCAGAGCAGGGAAGATTCAGCCTCTGAGATTCTCTGAGTTGCTCTTTTAAGCTGATTTTTCTTAGGCTCTGCACAAGGAGCCAATTGCAGCAAGACTAAAAGTGTAGCATGATAAAAAGAATATCCAGTTTTCATAAATTGGGATTAGGAATAAAAAAAGGCTTTTTAAGGGGATAAAATTCATTTAGTTAGTAAAAGAGAGAGGGGCTGCCACACTTCAGATACCAAAAAGAAAACTGAAGTGGAAGGGAAGACTTTGTGTGATCCTCCAACTCAAAACTGGGATGTGCATCCAGGTACCTGCAATTGCAGTAGCAACCTTCCAGACACGGACCCACCAGGTTGCAAAATGTTATAAATGCCATGACAGTTTTGCTCAGACAAAAACAAACCTCCCTCAGGGAAAGAGGCTCACTCGGACATACTGAGTCATTGTCTGTGTTTCCCTACTTGACAATCTGCACATTGAGGGTTTTTAAGAATTTCAATCAAACTTTACAGCAAATTAGAGGGTTTAGACGTATTACATTTTTGTAATTTTTGAAAATTCTCAGTGGAGAAGGAAGGGCCTCTTAATTCTCCAGAAGAAGAAAAAACTTCATGGTGAGCCCGGCTTTTACTAGATACCTGAGACTCCATGTAGAGGATGATAAATGCAGAAATGTTAACTGTACAAAGGCTTCAGCCAGCATTCCTGACAGAAAATGCCCATCCCACATCACTGATATGTTATAGCATGAATTCCCAGATATCTAATGCAGGATTAGCTCATGCATCCTCAGTCAATCAGCATGAGAAAATCATGGAAATCAGGCATAACCAGTGAGCATGTTTTTGGAGTGTCTAGTCTTAATGTAAATAATTGGACAAATAGATGATGGGGTTTGTTCCTAGAAAGTCTTCAGAAATACAAAAAAAAAATATCAGGAAGGGCACAGAATAACATTTACAAAACAAGCAGGATGCTTTTCAACAATATGTATTTCAATTATTGAACTCAAGTACTGGGTTAATGCCACAGCTGGCCTTATACCTCTTGACTCAAACACCCTTAAAATACACAAACATGACTATATAGTCATAATATTTAAAGTCATAATTCCACTGAACCGCTGTGAGACTAAGACACACCTAAGTCTCTCAGGAGCCAGATACAGTAGCCACAGCAAACACTAAAGATCATTAGAAACACATTGCAGCTTTGAGCAATCGCTTCCTCCCTGGCATGAATAAGAGGCCACCAGACGTGGATACAGAAGGTGTGATGCATTATTTGCCCCAGAGAAGAGAGGCACCACTTCAGGGCTGAACTGTGCATAACACTCTTTGACAGAAGGCTGAAATATTTCGCAGTGAAGTATTTTTATGCAGCAATTTCAAGGGATATGTTTTTATCTTCTTATTCCTTGCAGTGAGCTTAGAACTCAGAGTGGGAAAATACAACTTTCAGTGGAGAAAGTTCGATATAAATGGCAAGGGATTATTTGTTATGGTTTTGTTGAATGCACAAAGATCTTCCATGATTAGTGGATAATCCCTCTGTTGTACACTGTATGGGAAAGGTATTCATCTTGTCAAAATAACCTGCTCTGGTATTGATTTTGAGGGGGGGATTTAGTTTTCCAATTACTAGTACATCCTTTAGTATTCCAGTACGAATAGTCTCCGGCTGACCAGGCTACATTGCTTAGCTTGCAATACGTGCTTTTTGCCTGAAAAACATCACTCTGGAGATGGTCTCATCTTGGGACTTTCCATGTATCCTCTGCTCTTAGTTTCACATGAGCAACTGTTTGCTTTAGGATGAATCATGTCATGTTTTTACGGTTTCTGACACTTAAAAATATTTTGCTTCCGCCTGGCGGTGAAATCAGCCACTTACCATTATTAAATGTCGTGCTGCGTTATTCCCCCTTTTGGGTGATGATCTCACTGGAGCCCTGACCGAATCCAGCTTTACACTCTCAGATCTGACAGAGATGCTACTGGTGTGTCTCCTGTTCGCAATATCCCTGGTTACCAGCTGCGTTGGAAGTCTATGCTAATACGTTGGATTGACTTGTCCTCTCGAGCTGATTCCAGCCTTGTGGTTTATGGGTTGCCTTTGTGGTTTGCTAAAGGTCAGGCCCTGGATGACTCTAAATTTTCTTAAGTGGAATTCAAACACTGCAGATGAGTATGCGTTCAAAGTAGTTGTCTGGGGTGGTATGGATTCAGATTTGGTACTTGTGCTCAGGATTGGTTCCTCTCTTCTTCACTGGGTCAATGATCAGACATGGGTGTCCCTACCTTTCAGCATCCTGCCCATCCAACCATCTTCTGTTCAGATTCCAACCATATGGAAATTTCAGGCTCCTGCAAGACCCCAAGTCGCACTTCTAATTGCACAACCCCATCCCCACACTGATGCCAAGATGCTGGTCCCTGCCTCTGGCTGGACTCAATAGCTGTAATTCTCTCCCTTTTTGCTGGCTCACGGGCAGAGACTGCATCAGCCATAACTCAAAATTGTGAACAGATGACTAGATTACTTACTTGAACTGCACTCAATCATTACATCACCCTCATACTGAAAATCACAGCACTGGCTCCCCATAAGATTTTGCATCCACTTTAGGGTTTGGCTCCAGAGCTACTGGGTTTACTCACTTGCTCCAGCTTACCTAAAAGAGCTGCCTGTGCCTCATAGACATCCTCAGACTCTGAGATCAGTCGGTGCTGATTTATTGATCATTCCAGCTCTCTGACTAAAAACTGCTGGTGTTGAAGGCTTGGCTCCTCCAAACCTATTTTGTGGAAATCCCTGCAACCTCCATCCAAGAAGGGGGAGGGAAATGAGGGGGAAATAAATCTGCTAAACTGTCCAAACACAAAGAGAAAACATTTCTTGAAGTTGACAACAGCTTGGCCTCAGAAAAGGGAGAGCTCAGATATTTCTTTTTTCTTTTTCTTTCATGAAACTCTTTTGGTGTAATCTTTGCACTCAGAAATTTTCCTGACTCAGGAATAGCTGGGGATGCTAGACAGGGTACAGATAAGAGCAGTGAGGAGCCACAGGACTGTGACAAGCGAGTCAGAGTGCCCAGCCATTGGGGCTAAGCCACTGGGAGGGCTCCTGCCTGCCGACAGCAGCCACCCCTGGGATGGGATGCTCAGAACCTACAGACACCACCAGCATTGCCACGACTCAGTGCTGGGTAGTTTTTGCAGCAACCCAAACCCTGTCAGAGGTGCTGACCTTTCCCCACAGCAGAGTCAGGGCTGGCTGACTCAATTTGTCCCGCTGTCTGCCAGCGGCTCTCTCTCTGTGGTTCCCCCTGCGGTTGTCAGAACATTGACCATGACCCCTCTCACCCTTGGATGCTGTTTGGAAGTGAAGCCTGAGCTACGCTGAGCAACATGTTTCCTCTCCCTCACCAAGAAGTAGCTCAGGAAAAGCTCAAGGTTGTGCAAACTATGAGCCAGGGCACCAGTGAGGGCTTTCCAGCAGCATCCTAGATGCACAGCCACCCCTGCAGCAACAAAGGGCAGCGCTGCCCACTCGGTGCAGGGGGGAATTATCCCTGGAATGCTGCAAGCTGGCAGCCTGGGTCTCATTTCAAAAGGAGAAATATCCACATAATGAAAGCCATCATTTATGACTAATTGGCCCCTCGCTAAGCAGGCTCACCAGACGGGTCAAGGTCTGCCTGTTCAGGCATGGAGAAAGGGACAATTTCTCTGTCCACAAGTCAGGCCAGTTCAAGCCAATGGTCAGGCCAGCTTGGTGTCTCATGTGGTCAGCTCTTACTGTCAGAATCACACACTGTAAATTCTCCAGCCAAAGGACCACTAAGTTCAACAGAAGAAGAAGAAATGGAGAGGAGAGGAGAG